>CM043123.1:30604977-31155844 GCA_023701765.1 Hylyphantes graminicola
GCTCACTTACATAGAGATAGCTATATTCTCTTCAGATCCAGGCTCCTGAAATGGTTTGCACAATTTTCAACCAGAACTTGCGATTATCATAATTTAAAAGAGTTTAATATGTTGCACCAATTGGATAAACAAGTGTGGGATAGAATGGTGCAACCTTATGAAAGAGGAAGGTTAGCTTCAATTTCTGGAATTGAGTAATAAACTGGATATTCTGATGATATAGTCACATCCACTGGACTCATCTTTTAAAATCAGGACATAGCAGATGTTGTAACTCGCCGAAATGTGCCTGTAAAAGTTAAAAAAAATATGTTAAATAATACTGCATTATTAATTTATTGATTATAAAACTTACACAAATCACAAAGTTTTTTTAATAACTAAAGATGCAGCGCATTCCAAAAGTTTATGGATACTTTATGGAAAAGTTTATAACATATAAAGTGTTGTATTTTTTTATAATATTAACAAAGATTAAAAGAACTGAAAAATAAAAAAAGCCTTTAATAACATTTTTAATCAACTTCCATACCTCCAAAATTCACTAAAATAATAATTATGATTTAGATACGATGTGCTATCATTTATTGCATTAAAATAGAAACAGCTTGTTCTTCATTTAAAACAACCAAGAAAAATACGGGATTGTTCAAATTTTGCTGTGGTGTCTATGAGGGACCAAAAGTGCCTTGTAAGTAAAAACCCTAAATTTTTAAGTGCTCCCCCAAGAAACCCTCCCAAAGTGGTTAGTATATGAAGAGTACAGGGGAAGAACCACTTTATTTACTAGGAGTCTTCCTGTAATTGTGTCTGCTTGGCGGACATTGGCGACAGAAACCGTTTTAGTTTCGGTTCTTCATTCGCAGTACAAACTTGTGACTTGTGTCCACTGATCTCTGGTGTGAATCAGGTTAGCCACGAAAGAAAAAAAACAACAAAAAAAGTAACCGGTTTCTTTACACCAGTTTAGGTGATTTCTTGCTATCATTGCCAAAGAGGCCTATTGAGGAAAGCCTTCTACGAAATCAAGCGGTTTTTCCCCTGTACTTTTCATCTGTTTTAATTGTCAACATTTTTTTTTTCACTTTTATGTATATTAAAACTGTAAAAAAAATAAGTAAACTTTTATACCTTACCTGATTGGAACATGTAAGTCAAGTTACAATAACAAATGAGAAATTTGTTGACATAAAAATTTGTTATCGCCACATAAGTGAATGCAGGTAAATTTGTTTACAAAGTGATTCTATTACAACACCAAGAACTTGAAAGAGGAACCTATAAATTAAGAATAAAAAATATTGGTATTAAAAGTTTACAGACTATAAATGCCCTGTAGTTTTTAATTTATACCTTAATTCTATCAAGTGAGTGAACTTACCACATCAAAATTACATTATTTAACATTCAAGTTCTTAAACTTACAAATAAAAGTAATTTGATTGATTGAATTTTTTGTATTTTGTACTTGTTTTTTGCACTAGTATAGTTAGGCCTAATTGGCATGACTGTGTGTTTATATTTTTATATGAAACGCATTTTTTTGGGGGGGGGCGATTTTTACTTTTCTGTTTGCCTTATTCCAAATGATGCTTGATGTCATTTAATTGCCTGCTTCTTTCTAGTTAGTTAGTTGATTGTGCGTTGATTTTACTTTTGGTACATGAAGTGTTGCATGTATATTGTTCGTAAAGGTTGAATCTATGTGATGCATATGTATATGATTTTAAAGATGCAGTTAGGAATCGGGTAGTTGAGTTTACTTGCAAGAGTTGCCACTACTGTTAGGGTATTGGAGGAGGAGTTTTTACCTTTAAATAAGCTAGATTGAGTATACAGTGAAGATAAAGGAATGATAAGGTATTGAGTGGGTGTGATAGTGAAAGTTCAGTTGATGGTAGACGATAGATAGATGGTCGATGGTCCTTGGTAGAGGAAGAGTTGGGGAGTAATACTGAAGTTTGAAGTGGTTATAAAGGGTAAATAGTCCTGGGACTCTATGGTGTGTGGGATTGCGAATGTAGCAAGCAATAAGAAACACTACATGAATCATTTTTATTTTGCCAAGAGCAAGGGTTGATACCAAGGGCAAGGTAATGATAAGATTCATGTGGATGTGAAGCAGGGTAGTTGATAAACAGTGTTGTTTGAAAAAAAAAACCAGGTATGTTTAGAGGGCGAATGGCCAGTGTGGAAGGCCACAGTAGAGGAAATAGATAAAATTCATAAGGGCAGTGGTTAGATTAAATAAAAGTATTACAAACAAGGTGGATCAGTTAAGGAGAATTATTACAATGTAGGATCTCAACATTATTGGTATCAGGAAAGCTGGGCAAATACCGAACCCTAGTAGAATTGTTTCTTGAAATTTGCTCGATCGGTCATCATCGTTGATTGGATTTAGCGAAAACTCACCGGTGATTGCATCCATAATCAGAAAGTTCACGAGGCGATATCAGCAATCGGAGAATTAAATCCGATTGATAATTCGATATTGGTCACAGGTGAAAATTCAATCAACATATGTTTTCATTGGAAAAAAATTACGAAGAATCAATATTGCAATTGATAGGAAATCGAAAAAATTTGGCTTTTATATTTTAGTACGTACAAATTAGTGTTAAATTAATTCGAAAACTTCATTTCCAAAAAATATCATGTTCAAACTGGTAAAAATTATTTTTCATTTACTTACATACAAAATTTTTAAGGGAGCACAAAGCTAAATATTTTTACTGTGTGATAACTTATTTCTTTTATTTACTTCAAAATTAATTTTTTACTTTTTTGCCATGATTAAATTTTTAATAGAATAGATTTTTTAATAAAAGTTAAAAATCAAAAACTTTTCAATATGTTAGTTACCAAGAGTTATTTTGACATTTAACATATTTCTATTGGTGTTGTTGACTTAAATAAAGAAATATTTAAAGGGACTTCGCAACCTGCAAAAGACAAAATCAAAAGTAAAATTACTCGAAATATAAAACTTCTTTAACGAACACCTTTTTGACCTTTTTAATTACACGCAAACACGGTACAAGCTTCCATGGCCACGATGACTAATGCGCAGTTCCATGTTCGGAGCCCGAGATAGACGGTTCTATCCTCCTCCTGACATTCGAGGTTCACCAACATATACCATTAATACCGGTCTAAATATTACCTGACCAACAGAAAATAAATAATAGCGCCATCTCAAAGAAAACTTTTGTACTTCCATTCAAAAACAAACGGTTCACATAAAGGGTAAGTACTCAGATTGGAATGAAATAGAAAGTGGTGTACCTCAGGGTTCTGTCCTAGGGTCAATTTTATTTGTTATTTTTATTGATGGTATCAGCTGAGAGTTAAATAGCAAGTTAAGTAATTTTTGAAAATGACTTGAAAGTGATGAGCACAGTAAACTTCAGTATTGTCATTGGTCAACAATTTTTGTATTTGTATCGGTGTTTCTGCCAGGTTTTGAAATATTAACCTTTTCAGATAGTTTAAAAGTATTCGAGTTTCTCAAAATAATTTTTAATTACCAAGTCAAAAAAAATATATATACATATATAGTTGGTTAGTTCTTAAAAAAATCTTTGACTTCATACTGTGAGAAAATTTCTGAAATTAAGTTAATTGAACTAAGAATTGTAATTAAGAATTATTTTCAGACACTCTGACATTACCTGGCAAATGTAGCTCCAAATAAAAAATCTTCACAATCACTTGAGTCCATTTCAATTTTTTCTTTATCACACCTAAAACTAGGAGCTACACCCAATTTATAAATTTTAATAGTAGTTCCCATATCAGCTAGACGTGATAGGACTGCTTCTTCATTTGCTTGACCTATAAGCACCTTCAGTACAGCTAAGACCATGCACATCCATCTGTTAATATTTGAAGAAACACTCTGGAAGCATCAAAAATAATATTAAATAATAAAAGTAATATGATACAACATCTACTTTTAAAGAAGATTAGTTTTCAACAATTTTAAACACTTAAAGCAAAATGCTACCTCTGTCTAGCCAGACAATACTGTTTGGTTGTAGTTGTCAGTTTTTACATAGCTGAATGATTGTTCTGTTTATATTTAGCTAAAGAATGACACACCAAGGTAAAAAAGTATATTCTATATGTCGAGAAGAACGATTGTGACCATTGAACTCCAAAACGCCAAAGTCACAGAAAATAGCCAAAATAAGAATGGGTAGAAAAAGTTCATTAGCCTTTTTGAAAAACTTAATTCCAGATGAAAAAGGCATTTATTTAATGTTTTGAAGAAGGACAGGTAATTATTCTCTTGGATTTTTAAATGTGTTAAGTCATTATTCAATACTATTTTCCTAATAGCAGCTTTCCAAATACATACTTCAAAACTTTTTTTTTTCTAATGGGGCTGCAATATACTGGCGGTCAAGCCTTTTGCAGACTCGGCATATTCCCGAGAAGTAAGAGCCCTTTTTTTATGGCACCATATAGGCAACTCTAGCTACCAATTTTGACGCCCAGGTTACAATGAATCTGAGCTCTCTGTGGATGTTAAAGTATGCAATATTTAATTTTGCCGAGAGAACCTGAAGCCAAATTGGCCCTCCAGGGATCTTTTGCATGCCACATAATCATATGAAATGTGTACCCAAGATTTTCCCATCCAGAAAATCCGACGACTCAGACGGGGTCTTGGGCTTACGAGGCGGACACAATTAACCTCGCAGCCAATGAGCTGCTATACTTCAGAAATTGTTTCTTGCATTATTATAACATATTTTATGATATTTTCATTGTTTCAGCTTAGAACTAATAGAATGTCAAAATTTCCAAATTGGCTAGCATGAATATTGGTAAATGATAGCCACTTTGAAAATTTTGACATTCTATTAGTGAAAATTGGTAAATGGAAATGTTTGGTTCACCCTTTTAATTCATGTAATGATGTTTGACTCTTTTAAGTCCATTGATAATTTAACCCTTTATGTAATACTGGGACATATATAATCTTTTTAAATGTTTAGTTTTTCCCTATACCATCTGCAAGAGGTAAAACTAAACCTCTTTTTATGTTGTCTCTACTCACCCAGATATATATGTTTTTCTAAAGAAAAACCTAGTTTTCAGAATCTGACAACTGTAAAAGTATACACTACATTTCTATTCTTGGACGGTTTTGTCCATTAAAAACAAGATTTTTTAAGAGTTTTTTTTTTTAAATCAGTTTGTACACACATTAAAATGCACCTAGATATAACTGCCTTAGTTCAATTTTTTTTAATGACACAAACTAGGAAAAGTCAAAATCAAAGCGCACTCTCAAAGTTTCTTGTTCAGTACTTTTTTCCCTCCTTGCTGCTAAGAATTAGCTCAATTAAACTAAGGTGGCTGTCTGCTGACAACAGTAGCTTTGAGTATCATCCACAGAAAATGCTAAAATATTTCAAATAATAAGATTAAAAGGTAGGCCACCCTTCTTTCATAGCCAAGGGTACCTACCTATGTTCCCTTACAGCTCCAAATTAATTTTACTATTTTAAATACTCACAGCTCAATGTAAAACAATTCCTAACGGTTAAGATAAAATTTGGTTAACACAAAATGTTTCAGTGCTCCCTTCGAGTTCTCATTAACAGTATTAAACTGTACACGAGATTTAATATTTATGGTATTCTTCAGACAAAAATTAAATTTAAGAAAGTATTCTCTAGAAATTTTCTAGTTATCCCTTTGTTAAATAGTACGCAATTTTTTAATAACTGCAAATTAGTTTTAAAGGAAATATTCAAAATATGCATATAAAACAATGAACATATCTTACCAAATCCTTTGGTTGAGAAAATAAAGCCTTTAAAAGAATATCAACAGGTCGAAACACATTATTTGCAACAGAGTCTAATAATTTGTGCAGCATATTCAAATGATCTTGATTTTCGAATTGAATCTGAAAATGAATTATGGATAGTAAAATATTCAATGATACACAAAAGATTTTAAAGAAATGCATTAAAAATGCAGAATATAAAATTTGTGAGAACACAAAAGTATGAAAAAAGAAAAGAGATTAAACTGCGGTGGAGCCGAAATGTTTTAAATATTAAGTCGGGGGGGGGGGGATAATTACTATTTTAAGGGACAGTATTATTTTTTTAATATTTGCAAAATGTTGATTTACCGTTCAATAATTAGTATCGAAAAAACCTAACCAAAGTAACAAAAAGTAATTATTTGTCTGCATTGGCCATAAAAATGAAAGAAAATGCTACAAATTCTACCTTAAACCTTTTCTCATACAACTCACTTAAATACAAAAAAAATGATCAGCAATTAATCGTACACTGAAGTAAACCAATCCCATAAATCAACTAACTGAAGACAAGGTTTACATTTTTTAAAAATCTTACCCTTTGTTTATAAATCATGTTTTAACATGTTAATAATTATTAACTTTGTTTATAATCATGTAACTTAATGCCACATACAATGACCAAATTTTGCATTTCCCTAATTCAATTATATTTTCTTATGATTATGATAACTTAAAAAAAAAATCTGTTCCCAAAATATTATGATATTGTCATGTATAAAATCGAAATTAAAACAGTTTTAGGTAAGTTCACCAGAATGAAACTTGCATTAAAGAAACTTTTTAGGTTCTATTCAAAACCCTACGCTTACTGTAATTTAAAGAATTTGAGATGATATTCAATAAATATGTTCCTAAAACAACTTTCGACGAAACTGTGGATGGATATTGAGAAAGCGATTAAAAAAGTTTTGTCAAGGATAATATGTAAAAAAAAATTTAAATTTTACTTTTTTTATTATCATTTTTATACAAATCTTTTGAAGAATTTTTATTTAAAAAATAGATAGTTGGTCTTAGTATTTTCCCAATGTCTGTTTTAAAAACCACTTCTAATACTATGAAGGGGCAAAATTGTTATGTCATAATATAAATACAAAAAAAGTTTTCTATTATCAACATAGGGAGCGCTATTTTTAGCCAATAACAGCGCCTCTCTAAAAAAATGGAGGGAATAAAAAACAAAAATATTAATCTTATTTTTTTACATATTTTTTATTAAATAATTGTTTAAAATCTAGAAGGCAACATTTTAGGCAAACCCTGACATACTAAATGGCACCCTCTGTAAAATTATTAGGAGCAGGGGAAAAAAGCTTATGATGATAACAAGTTTAAATGTTATATTTAAACAAACCTGTTGCCTAGAGAGTAAGGGAAGTATGACATCTACAACTTGACGGGATGTTTTTTTCCATTTATCTTCTCCCTCTTGATGACTATGGTTAATAATGAGGATGAAAAGCTCTAAGACCTGTAAACATGGACAGGGTATTAAAAATTGACTGACTTGTTTACAGAAAAAAGATTAATTACTTTTTTTTTTTAAATATAAATGTTTAGTGGTAATTTATCTACACTGAAAAAAAGTTACAAATTCGAATCTAATTTGAAAAAAGGTAAATTAACCCATAGCGTTTTGCTTTGCACTTATAAACAGCATTCTGATTTGATTGCTCAAAAATAAATTGGCATGAGTTGTCTTTTTAAAATGCCCCCACCAATTTGACATAGCTCAATGGCAACACAAACAATTTTAATGTAAAAAGAATTAACCGTCCTAAAACCTTTAAAGTATAAATTTCATAAACTATTCAGTGGTCTTTACCAAGATATTCATTTTAACCACTTAAGATAAGATAGTCATAAATTGTGTCAGTGAATTTTTGACTAAAAAATTACAGGATTATTTAAATTTAGGAATCTGAATTATTTAATATCGTATCTCTTAAAAGTATTTTGTGTAAAATATAAACCATTGAAAAAATACCTGAGGATAATACACCAACTTAAACAGTGTGGAAACAACAACCTCTCTTTGTGCATCTAATTCTTTACCAACATCCATTTTATTCATGCTTCTTAAAAGAAATAAATCTTCAACGACAGGTTTTAATGCAGGAATAACTGTAAAATCCAATAAAAAAATTATTTAGTTTTGAACATAGTAACTTTAAACAGGCAATAAAATTACATAAATACAACTAAATACAAGCAATAAAATTACATAATTACAACCCAAGTCCACTGTGGACTTGGTTCACTTTTATTGTGAGCTCTTCATTTACTTACGTAGCAAAATAAACGGAGGGCTCAGAATACAAGTGAACCAAGTTCACCAATGAACTTTTTTTCTCTTGTAGCCAATTTAAACAATTTGTACACATTCTTAAGCTTCACTCTCAATACAGTTCAAAATAACTAACAAAATATACTGGTAAGTTGAAAATAATTGTTTATGTAAATTTCTTATTCAGGTGAGGTGCTTTTTTTTAAAAGAAAAATGAACATATGTTACTAAGTTTTGCATCATTTTAATGTTTCAAGAAAAAAAACTTAATTTAAGTCCATTAATTTTCTTAAAAATATTAACAGTGAAACTTCAAATAACTAAAACACTTAATTGCAAAGACAAAATGAATGTAAAAAGTTATATTATTGTAAAAGTTACATTGATATAAAAAATAAATTTTGAGAACAATTCAAGTAAGAATTATTCTCTCATTTAAATAAAATAAGTCAAAATAAGTTTATTATAATTTCCGAATTTATAGGACTTGGTTCATTGTTTCTATGAAACACTCAATTGCAAAGGTAAAAACTAAAAAGGAAAAACTAAACCTATATAAATGTCGTCCTCTCATAAAAATTAAAATTAAAAAAAATCTTGAGTAAAGTTATTCAACTTTTTAAATTAAAATAAGTGAAGCCTACCATATTTTTCGGCTGACTGACCACTAGCAATCAAACCATCACAAAGTTGAAGAATCTTTGGAACAGAAATAATGGGCTTTGAATGATATCGTTCATATGAAAGCAATATTAAGAAATAAAAAATCCGTGGAATCAACACATCTGCTTTCCTAAAATTTAAAAAATAAGTTCTATTGAATTGTATTATACTAATAATAAATTTGTCTTAATTTTATATTTCAGAGAAATTTAAGTGATAAATTTATGTTTAGTAAAATTTCAATTAAAAATTAATTATAAATGTTGCATTAATTTCTTACAATTTTAAGGATATTAAAATAAATTTTCTTCAGAAGTTGCTTTGTTTTATCAGATACAATGACAAAAAAAAACTGCCTTATTCTTGCTCTGAAAGTTTTTTTTAAAATAACAATATACAATATCAGATATTGGTTAGAGTAAGTTATTGCTGGCCAAAATAAATGTACATAAACAGCCCATAAAGTAGTTGTTAAAATATTTCAGGTGTAAGTGCTTTAGGACTGCCACTATGTAAAAAATATATGTAAAAAAAGTTCTTACGAAATTTGACCAGCTTCAATGAAATCAAATTGCTTTATAACATAAGAAATGAAAATTTGGTCAGCATCTAGAAGACAGTAATTAACTCGTAATTGAACTAATTGTGCAAGTAAATCTAAAACTTGGCATTGAAGAATGATGTCACTTGAAACAGTGTACTGTTGAAGCGCCTAAAACAAAATATTCAAAATGTTAATACAAAAGAATTTGACAATTTTAATTAAAGCAAAAAACCACAAATGCTTTATTCATTGAAATAAATTCAGTTTTTTAAGAAACTAATTGGAAAACAAGTACTCCAACCCAATATATATGAAGACGATCAACCATATTTAATTATTCAAAAATTAAATCTTTGCTTCAAAATTTGATAAAGATTATTTTGCCATTTACTTTAGGCACAATGTCTGGTATTTTTGCATCACAAAACAATAAAATACAAAATCTTAATTTACCTTTAGTAAATGTTACGTTTAAGAAATAATTGCATTTATTGGACATGTTAAGGACAAAAATAGAGCTCTTTGAACAAATAAAATATACTTCTGGAGAACACTTCTTATTCAAAAATTAGAATACTGTCTAAAATATTTTGAGAAATATTAAATATTTTTGGAAAACATAATTAAAAGGTACTTACTCTAATAACAACTCCTTCAAATAACCTAATGTGTGATGCAAGACTAGCTTTTTCTCCTCTCGTTCCTGATCTTAATAAATTTGTTTTATCACTTCCATGTTTTATCCAATTTAAGCACCTAAAGCTACACAAAGATGTTTATCAAACAATGATTGATCATAAAATCAAAGAAGTATTTGTTAAAAAAGGTAATCTAAAAATTAAGGCTTAGAATTTTTTCAATAAACTTTATTATACACCTTTCAATTTAAGACTAATGTATAGAAAACTCTAACACATGTCAAATTTTCAAACATCTCTCATAAACCACATACTAAAGCGTAATTTTACTGTACTTTGTAGCTGAACCTCTCTGATACCTTTTTGCCACAAATACACAATTATTCTCTCACTACCTTTATATCCAACAAAATTAACATCCGTTGACCAATCAGATGTATGGAAGAACAATATGGGCCGAAAGAATCTTCAAAATATGTACAATTACTTTACTAATTGCCAGTACCTAGAACTTATCAAATCATACTCTTTTACTCATATAAAAAAAGTTAGGTTGATGTTTTCCCTTGTCTGCAACTTATTTTATTTTGTAAAGTTATAGAAGGCAACTGGAAAGTGTCACCAGAGAAAATCGTAAAATTAGTAGCTATATACAATAACCTTTTATAATGAAACATTTACATAGAAACTGCTGTAAACATTTCAAAGCAAACTTAACATGATCATTACGTAGTAGACGAAAGTTTTAATGCATATCAATACAATTTAATAAACCTAGAATATAAGAATTGTATAAGAAATTAAATGGCAATAGCTTATTGGGAAAATACCACATTATTTTAAACATAAAAATGAAAACTTTACCTGAAAAGTTCATCATTTCCATCAGATGAAACACTTTTTAAGTCTTTTTCAGCCAAGCAATGAGTGAATTCGGAATATGGATGAGAAAGAACTGAATTATATAAACCAGGAAGAGAAGACACAATTCTGTTTGAATTACTACTTTTGCGGCTTGGATCTAAAACTAGTTGTGAATCTTGGCATAATATAAATAAATTAGTGCCAAAGAGGGACTTAAGCAACTGAAAATGAAAAGAAATACACATACATAGTTTCATATATTTAAGTAAGAGCATCTATATAAACTTAATTAAAAACTAAGATAACCAGATATCAATAGCCCTAAGTGCCAGCAAAACCAGGCATCACCTGATCATATCCTAAACCGCTTAGGACTGGACTGGGACAACATACATTCTCCCCCCCCCCCTCCCATTTGGTTTCGGACTTCTTAAATGTCAAATGATTTATTTATCTGGTCTGACTCCACCAGATGGAAATTAGCAACAACAACAGGTGTAAAAGATGATCCTCTCTCTAGGGCATTTGGACAGGAAGAAGAGAGTTCTTTTCATGTTCTATGTGAATATGACTACTGCTCTGCACAAAGATTTGAGTATACCTTGAGTAAAATTGTATCAATAAGTGGTAGGTTGACAACTTATCAGTCAGGTTTAGTTTAGTTTAGCCTTTAGTTAGAATTATCGTCACACTAGAGCTACATGAAAGCTATTGCCGAAAGGCGTCGAATTTCAGAACCACACTTATCAGTCAGGAAAATGCCGAGTATTATGTCAGAAATGATACTGTTTCGTTAAGGTCATGATGGGGTAGGTACAATGGACCAAGGGTCACAAGCTAGGCCTATAATAGGTAACTTCAATCAAGCCATAACTCAATATATACAACACCAAGTTTTTATTGAATCTTAAGGAAATTTTATATTAGAATAGACAATTTATTCTAGTATAGATTCTCTCTGGCTAACAAATAAGAATTTGTAACAACCTTTTTTTTAAACATATATTTACTAAAAAAAGCCCCAATATACTAACACAATATTAAAAATACATACCTGTCTCACACATCGTACAGCTGAACTAGCCTCCATGACCATCACAGACTTTAAATAACTAAGTATTTCTTCAGCATTTTTACTCATTTCATTCGAATCAGAAATTTCTAGAATTTGGCACATTACATCTAATACACATTTTAAAAGTTGGCAAAATTTTTCACTGCTTTGAAAATCCATAGATATCTGTAAATAATGGGAATTATTTTTTAAAAATCTTATTGAATTCATAAAATGCAAAAGCTTTCAATTAGATTTTAAGTTATATCTAGCAGTATTAATAGTTTTAGGAACAGAAGTTCTTAGTAATTTGTAAAAAAAAAAATTATATGGCATATTCTTTAACCCTCTAATGCATACTGTTGCCATATGGCCACAAGTAACATAATCCACTTTATTCTATTAAAGTAGAGCTCTCTCTCTCTCTCAACAAATCTGTGTTTTTTTTTCCATTTATTACATTCGGTTTTGAAGTTTTAGATACTAATAACCCTCATAGATGACAGTAGTAAAAGTGTATTGAAAATTAAAGAGTGAAGTTATTAACTGTTGTGAAATTACGTCTTTGGCAGCATTCAAAGCATAATAATATTAGTACTAAATAAAAATAAATTGTTTTGAAAAAATAATTATAGTTCAAGAGGGTTATTTTAAAATATATTTAGTAGTTTTCTAGTCATTCTTATCAAAATTGGAATTTTGTAGTTGGTTTTGCCATGGCAAAAATTTAAAAAATTGAAATTATTTAAATTCTAATGCAGTAAAAAAAATTTCAGTATTTTTCCCATAATGTATGATTTTAAAAGATACAAATATATTTTTTCGGTATGAAAAAAAAACCAATGCATCACTAGGTTAACATCCCAACAACAGCACCATCTATAGTCGCACCAAGTAACCAATTACACAGAAACAGTTTTATCAGCAAATATTTATTATTGCTCTATTATTTTATTAGCAGATTATTATTGCTTGTTCTTCGATTGACCAATTAGGGTTGAGCATTGAACAATGAGAGAGGTTTAAGGTGACTGTAAAATATTTGCTGACTAAACAGTTTCTGTGGGAACGGTTACTTAGTGTGACTTGATAACACTGTTGTTGGGATGTAAAAGAATGTCAAATATAAAGGACAAAGTTACTACACCAATCAAGTTCTAGCAATGAAATTAACAAACGCTAAAACAGTACTTCACAACCTCCGATATTATTTACAAAGCCATATGAATCCCATGAACCAGATTATTCTAAGCCTTAAAACATAGACAAAGTAAATTTTAGGGATTCAAGACTTAACCAGTTAAGCGTGGGACCACCCCTTTGACGAAAAACTCAAAATAAAATAAACAAAATATCTAAAGAACTTGGGAAAACTATCTAAACAAACTTTACATGCATCAATTTTGCCCAGGGATCTACAGGGTGTTTCAAAATTGACCGGAAATGGAAACGATGCAATTCCGAAATATTTACCCGGCCCCACCGAAAACAAGTAAAAAGCCAATTGATCACGCGTTTTGGTCGTGGTTGCATCCTTGAACTATGGCAGTACGAGAATGTGTTGATGAAGGGATGCATTCGTTTTGAGTTTGGTTTGGTTAATCAACATATTGCCTAGTAATTTTACAATTTGCCGATTCTGTTACATCCCAGTTTCTAAAACAACTAAAAATGATTAGTAACTACGGAAATTGAATTTTTGAGTTTGGAATTAATTTTAAATGATATGGTGTTTCAAATTTTAGCAGAGTATTTGAAAATTCAATAAACACTTAATGTTTTGCAATAGAAATGTACATCAGTTTGTAGAAATGTGTATGTGTTGGGACCAAAGAGTTCTATAGTTGGGTAGAGACTGAACCTACCAACCACACCGGACCAACACGGATACAATATAGGGTGACATGTGCGGACCGATGGCTGAGTGGTTTGGATCGCAGACCATTACAATAGCAGTTTGCGCAGTGTAATGGGTACTGGCTCGATTCCTGCCTTCACCTTGAGTGTACTTTCTTACATACCTACCCTGCATAAATAAGCAAAATACAATAATTGTTATGTATAGACTTTTGGTTAACATCAAGTTTTGTAAAAATAATACAACAACCTATCAAAATGAACAGCCTCGTAAAAAATATATGTGTTGAAAAGTAGTTGAACCTGTAATTTTAATCAGATGTAAATTCAACCAAACCAAACTAAAAGTACTACATTCTTGTGTAGCACAAGTACAAGCTATCTTGCACGACCGAAAGTGAAGCCAATTATTTAGCTGGTTTTTATTGGCGGGGGCCGGGTAAATATTTAGGAATTGCATCCTATACATTTCCGGTCAATTTTGGAACACCCTGTATGTTGACAGTGTTATGTATGTTGACAGTGAATTTGCATCGCAAATTGCGATTCCCCCTAAATCGAACCCTGGTTTCCACCATCTGTAAAGTAGCAACGGCTACGCCATTTGATACAAGGGAGAAATGGTGTACTGATGCGATCAACGCCTGATGACAGGCTGAATTGAGGAGACAAAAGCAGAACAAAAAAAAATTATACAACTGTTTTTTTTTTTTCAGAAAATTTAAAAACTGAAAAATATGGAAAAGCGGAAATAGTTTCGAGCGTAGGAATACAAAAAGCGTAATTTTTCGGTGAGAATAAAAACAAAAAAAAAAGCGAAATTCTGCTAAAAAACGAAAGACTGGCATCGCCTGCAAATACCACAAACTACCCGGGTTTTAAAAATCATTTCAAAATCCCATCACATGATTAATAGACACCCTCTAACTGCCTGGATTACAAAGCACTAAAGAACCTCAAGGCATGAGTTTTACAATGTATATAAATCCAAGTATTTCACATTTTGATTAAAAAGTTTATTTGCTTACTTTAATTCAATTATTTCTATTTTAAAAGAAATCTGCAATATTACAATCATATATTTAAAATAAAAATTAAAAATCAGAGCACACAGCAGTTATAATATATAGATAGCTTTTACCTTATAACTGCAATAAGCACCTTTAAGGATGTCGAATAGTTTTATATACAATGCTGATGTATGAAACTGACCAATGCTGCCTGGTATCTTGTTAGAGCTGCGCTCTTTTTCAGTGTCTGCTTTTTCTAAGAAATAAAACAAAAATTGGTAATTAAAAACTTAACCACAATTATTAAGACACTTTATTTAAAACATATCATTTAGGATCTTTTCATGACATGTTTTCTAACAATATGCCAATGTGCCAAACAACCGTTGGAATGGTTCTTTTCATACACTAGAGCTTGCACTTATTTATATATAAGAGCAAAAAATAATATTCTTATTCGCAAAACTTAGCATAAAATGCAACAGACATGGTAAATATTATGTCCTACGTTATATACCAATAATTTTGGTAGCTTTGGCATGGAAATATCTAAGTTTTTTACTATTCTTAAATAGTGACACGCCATTTTAAAGATATAAAAAAATTAACCTTAAAATATTTGATCAAAACCAGCATAATAATTTCTAGGAATTTCCTTCATTGTTATGATAGAACATATTATCAAAAAAAAATTTAATAGCTGGAAATTTGATATTTATTTATAAACATCACAATCTGCATATAATTTTCTGATGTTTTATCAATGGGCAAAGTCATTGCCTGCATTACAATAAATATCTATAAAGTATTATTTTAAATATTTTTTAAGCAGTTGTTTGTTGGAACTTACTATATTCAATTTGCTAATTGATCATATCTAGCCTTACATAAGCCAATTTCTTTAACTTCTAACAGTGAAGACATGGGTAAAATTGAATTACAGGACTCAGATGATATTTCTTTTAGCGAGTCTGAAGATATTAGCAGTGGACTGGTGCAATATGGAAACATAAACCACAAAGTTTTCGATAACAAACTTCACATTCAGAGAGTGTGTATGAAATTTAGAATTGACATGAAATATGTAAAATTGTTTTCAGACAACAGTGTAGGTGCGGGTCATTCTCTGTAAATAGGACAAATTGCACTTATGAAAACTGAAAAAAAAAATCTTTATAATTTTTTTTTCCAGTTTTTATATGTGCAATTTGTCCTAAAAAAAGGGCAAAAGCATGCAGGGACAGTGTCAGGGAGTGACAAATCGGGTAATTAAATGAAATTTTATGTAAGTAAATTATAATTATTTGATATTTTTTAAGTGGGGCTAGTTAGGTTGTGGGCCAGTTTACACTAAAAAATCACAAACATGCATATATAATTTGAAAATAAAGAGAAAAGTACCGGGACATCAATTTGTCCCTTTTACAGAGAATTACCCGTATCCAGTGCAACTACAGATTGAAATTGTGAAAACACTGTATGTGTGTTTTAATGGTTCTGTGCAAATCATATAAGTTAATCCATTTAACATGCCTAGTAATGATGAAGTAAAGTTTTTTAGTTAGTTTATAGTTATGGCTTTGCACTAATAAGTTCAGCTAGTTGTAGTTTGTTGACTAACAGAATCTCAATATGCTTAAATTTACTTGTTATAGCTTGTGTGATTAAAAAACAATGTCTAGACAATTTTTGAACTTTGACAAAGAAATTATTAAAAAGTTACGTAAAAAATTAAAATGCTTGGTAATTTTTACTAGACTTCACTGCTATACCCTATAACAGAAGCCATTGTCCCCATACACATTACTTATAGTACACACCATTGTCAATAATTTACTCCTTGCAGTAAATACTGTGCAGAACATATTGAAAACTACTGTTGAATACTTACCCCACTGTGACCAATAATTCCCCTGATTGGCAGGGGTTTTTTTTTGGCACAATTTCATTTTTTTTACATCTTCTACAGAAAAAATAGTAAATGCCGACCATGGTTCACGCCATATATCAAATAGTCATTATGAAAAAAATTACTGGTTTGAAAATTACATAAATGTGGGAGCTATGGTAAAAGTTTGACATTTGCCTAATAATTACATCGGGTCAAAGCAACAGTCTCCATAGGGACAAATGTGAGAGAGAGCGCAAGCTGGTAATTGTGTCTTTTATGCCAATAAAAAAATTCAAAATAGATTGATTTCACAATATACAAAACTCCATATTTATAAAACCAATTGTAACTTATACAGAAAAACATGGACTTTAAATGCCAAAGATTCAGAATACATTAGAAGACTAGAAAGAAAATTTTTGAGGAAACTATATGGAGCAAAACAAGAAAATCAGGTGTGAATCAGAAGAACGAACAGCAAACTGAACCAACTTATAAAAACAAGGATATTGCAAGATTCATTAAATCGCAGACACAAGACGGCTTGGACATACACCACAGAGATTAAACTAATATCCCTAAAATAATTACAAAGAGCAAGTTATTTAATACCAGGAGAAGAGGGAGACCAAGATAGACCTGGATTAACAACACAGAAAAGACCATGATCCAAGTAGCTTTTCCTGAGAAGTTTGTTAAAACCAATTTTTGCCATAAGAAGTTTGTTACCGCCAATGACCATTGTGTAGCGAAATGGACAAATAACGACGGACCTCATTTTACCAATAGAGGAAACACTATAGACAAAATTGACACTTCTGCTTTGATTTTATTGATAAAATATCTACAGATTTCAGTTTCAGAATGTTTATATTTAGCAATCTTAGATCTGACGGTAATGTTTATAATATTATATTTCCACCAAATATTTAGCATACATTTTAATACTAAAAAATACTAAAGTACCTTTACTTGGAGATCCTTTTATTATATTTATGTTAGTCGTTGTATCCTCTTTCGGTTTGTTCTTTCTTTTCATTGGGCTTAATGAGGGAGCATTTGGTAATGACGGCAAGGATGAACGGTTAGTAAGAGGAATGGGATATTGTTCTTCTAATACATGAGTGAATATATTTAGCACCCTATAACAAAGTTTAAAGAAATATATTTAAAATGGATCACAATTAGTTAAACTGTATACAAATTATTACAAAAAAAATAACTAGAAATATCAACTAAAAATGAATATTAAAGAAATTTACACAACAAAAGAAATCATTAAACTATTAAATATACATAATGCAACATGGAAAATTATGGCAAAAGAGGGCACACTAGTGTGTTCTCATTTATATCCAATTAATTTTTAATCAAATATTTTAGCTTAATATTAAACTTTTATGGTAGTACAAATACATTTAGGAAGATTGGTATATTACAGGTAATTTGCATCAATCATTTGTTAAGTTAATTTGATTTATCATAGCACTAAAGCTCTACAGGTGCTATTTCTTTTAAAAGCTTAAAAATTTACTAATTGGTATTAAAGTCAAAATAAATATCTATACATAAATGCCCTTGTTTTGGCAAATGGCTTTGGGAAAATTCCTGGGCCATAGCCCATTTTATAAATGCCCATTATACTGGGCATTAGCCTGTCACTATGAGAAAGTAACCCACTTGCATCAAATTCTTACACTGATGTTCAAAATGTTATTGTGTTTTTTTTCAAGAACTCAGGAGGGAGATAAAAAAAAAAGGTATCTGAATCGTAGATCAATCTACTCAATTCTTAAATAATCTCCAGTTCAAAAACAAAATATGGATAGAAAAAAAGCAAATATCATTTTAATTTTCAAAATAAGTTTAAGATAAATTTACCTTAAAAAATGAATTATGTGCAGCTCAGAATCAGAAATTACAATAAATATACTCTATATATAGTTGTTTATAAACCGAGGAATTTTGGACAAAATTAGAGTTGTAAAAATCAGGATATACTTATACACAAAACATCAAATTTCTAATTAAAAAAATCCCTTATCCTTAAAAACAATAAATCTTAAGGTTTAGATGCTATCTAAGTAAAGACACAAATGCAGTTAATATCTGAAGATGAAATACAATTGGTATTTATTTATGGCATCTACCAATGATAACTAATTGTTAGCTCTCGCCATGATGCAAGATTCACACAGTGTAGCTTTGGTACAAGACAGTTCAGTCAACTAATCTTCTTCAAGTGAGTAAAGCAAACAATGCCAGAAGGGCAATGGTCGTCATGTTCACTGAACATTGCATCCACTTAGCTCCTTCATTCAAGTTCATTAAAATAACGGTAAATATATTAAGGATACCCAAAATGAAAACTTTTTTTTTGGTTGAAATTTTGCTTTGCAAAATATTGCAGTCCGGTATGAACCAGTCTTCCTTTAGAAGGCTCCAGTTTAGGAGCGACCTTTTCTTGCTTCATTCCCTACCTTGACTAATACACAGGTTACCAATTTTGGAAGGATATTTGGCGTAAAAATGGGAAGGAGGGTCAACTTATACATGGATGGGCTTATACACAGTATATACCCATAAAGTAAAAATTCTCTTAACAATAAATTATGTTTGACATCTTACAGCTTAGACTTTGAGATCATCTCCTTGCCCAATAGCAAACCTAGTTCAATTTTAAGACAAAGAATTATGTAGAAAAATTAACTGTACTGACCTTGGTAATTTTTTTAATGAAAACTGAAGATATGCTGCAATTGCAAATACGGCTTCAAGACAATGCTGTGATTGATATGGAAATTATGTAAAACAAAAGAACTAACCAATCACAGTAAGGATTTTGTTTTGCACATATATCCCTTAATTTACAAGTCAAATGAGGTTATTTATCAGATACTCCATAATATAAATGTATAATAATTTATTATTGTGTGTGCTCCAAAGTTTTAACAAACAATAATCAATATTTTCTTTTAGGATAGCCTATTAATTATAAAAAAATTTAGAAGAGACAAATCTACCTCATTAAGTGTCCAAATACTTTTCCAATGATAAAGGACAAATAACAATTAGGCTTCAGGTCTTGTTGGCCATTAGAAGTATTATTCTTGTGATTTTCCATTGAATATTTAAACCATACACCTACAAATAACTTACAGTTTAAAATATATAAAAAATGAAAGACGCACTTGAAATAGAAATTACACATGGTTTGGAAAAAGAGAAATATTACCGCACAACAAATTTCCTGTAAGATGTAGAACATGTTGATGAGCAATGAGATCAAGACATAACGATGTATTTGTAACAAGACTAATCAAATGAGAAAGTAAATCTGTGTTTAAGGCCATGACATTGGACAACATTGCTTCTTCAGAACTATAAAAACAAAAGTAAAAAGATAGTTAAAAGTTAGCATTGTAAGACATTTTAAGTAAAAAAAAATAAGTATACATTATAAGATATAAAATTTCACAAAATCTTTTTAAACAATAAATTGCTCAATTTATTGGTATTTAGAGAATCTGCTTTATCAGGACATTTTTTTAAAATGTAAGTTTCTTTTATGTGTACAGCTGTGGAAATAAAAAAGTACCCACTTGAGGTTATTTCATCCGTTAGTCACCCTATAGAATCGGACCTTTTTGAGATTGTGTACAAATAACATTCTGAGTTAATTGCATGATACAAAATTTGCATAAGGGGCCGTCTTCATATTAAAAATATTACGATCTTTGAAATTTCCAATAGCAACACCCAATTTTAACAACTTAGAAATGTTAAGCACTCTTGAAAACCCTTAAATCTAAGTTTTTGTTACATTTGGATGAATATTTTACGAGTTATTCAATCGAATCACTTGTGGACCTTTTGGGGACCATCTCTAAAATGACAAGCAAGCATGCATGCAAAGCCGTCTTTATTTATCAATTACACAAGTTATCTTATACACTGTCCCCTAAAGGGTAATTATAAAGTATTTTGTGATTTACTCAGCAAATTATGAATAAAAAATTTTAAAAATTGGGATTTCGCTTAAACTTCGTGTCTTAAATTTATTTCTTTAAAAATATTAACGGGTTTTAATTCATATTTTTTTTAAAAATCAATATAATAATTATTTAAAAATATAAAAATTGTTTAAAATACCCCAATATTGAATGCATTTTGTTTGGGTTATTACAATTTCTTTTTAGTAAAAAATTCGTTTCATTATCTTAATTATTTATAGATCGGGATAGTTTTTTATGTGCAACTCATTTAACATTATGGGACCTAAACTTTGCATGTCTCTAACTCCTCTAATAATGCTTAAAAACTAACAAAATTTGGCATTTCGTATTAACATAGGTCAGAGATTTGAAATATGGATTCAAAAAGGGGTGTTGCTATTGGAAATTTTAAAGTTAGTAACATTTTTAATATGAAGATGGCCCCTTATGCAAATTTTGTGTCATGCAATTAACTCAGAATGTTAATTGTTCACAATGTCAAAAAGGTCCGATTCTTTAGGATGAATAACGGAGGAAATAACCTCAAGTGGGTACTTTTTTATTTCCACAGCTGTACCTATCATTAAGAGTAGTACTGTTAGTAGATGGTACACGCCATCCTGCAGTGTTTCAACAGGAAATTGAAAATTAGCCAAACTTTTAATACAAAGTTATTTTTAACAATAAATTTATTACCTTGAATCAATGCTTTCTTGAAGCACATTATCAATATTGACATCAGAAATAACAGAATTCCATGTATCTGGAAAAATAGTTACTAAATATGTCTCTGATAATAAGGACAAGGCATGACAGCAACCATACTGAAAGAAAAGGGTTTTTGGCAATACTTTAAACACATATTACATTTTAAACACAATAAGAAATGTCAAATTTTATTAGCATACAATGGTACATCAAGAAATCAAACTCGGGTATAATAAATTTCAGTTGTGTAAAATGTGATTAAGGTATTATGATAATACAGTCTCAGAACTTTAGCCAAAGTTAAGATAACATAGACAGCATTTTAAATGGCGCAGAATGCTACCTTGAAAAGTTGCCAGTACATTCACTGCAATGGATAATTCCCAAAAAAACTTCATTTGATGCATACAGTAGAATAAATAATCTGTATAAAAAAAACTTTCTGCTTTCCAATGTGTATTTATTCCTCTATTTAGGTTTAAAGATGGGCACTTGAAAAGCATACAAAAATCACTAAGACAGAAGGAAATGGCTATGTTGTCAGTGTTACCATATACCAGACATCCTCTACAGATTACCGCTTCACTGCACAGTACACAACACCATATAGGAAAACTGGACCATTGTAAATAGTTTCATATAACTTCCTTGCTAAATTTTAGTTCATGCATTGATTGCATATCAGATTCAATAATTGAAATGTTGCTATTGTTTCATTCTCAAGTACCATAATACTACAGAGAAGATACTGTTTGATACAAAATGAAATAATAACAAAAATTAAATAATAAAATAAAAAATTTAATTATGCAATACATTATGTAAAAACTTAAAATATTAGTTTTAGCTGAAATACAGGCCCTGAGTCATAGAGGTACAGCCGAGTTGATTTGCTGACCGCATGCCAATTGAGAAAAGCATTGCGAGTCATTTTGTATTCATGCAAACTTCTTTCTATTTTAGTTGGTAGGAATTATACACTTAAATGTAGTCAAAGTTTTTATGAATTTATTAAAATATCATGTATTTTTCAGATGTTTAGTAAGTTTAGTCATTTTTTTGAAAATTTGTAAATTAAATTGTTTGTGATTTACATAAAATTGCTTTTATAACTTGTAGGGCTTGTTATTTTTCAAATATTTGTACTTCAGAAGTATTCGATTTAAATGCATATAAAAATGGCTTAGGTACAAATGATTTAATTCACAAATAATATGCAGAAATAATTTAATTTACAATTTGCAGAAACATTTGTTCTTTAATTAAGCAAAAAAATGAAAACTACTGCCAAAAAATTTTAGACAAGTTAATAAAAAAATTAAATTATATTATTTGCACTTTTAATAGGTCAACCATAAAAATAATAATAAGCAATACAAGATTTCTTGGCAAATGGTAAATTTGTATAATAGTGATGCAAAAACTATTATTGTGTTGTTATAATATTATAAACGGCCTTACCATTTTGTCTACCTTAAAAAAAAACTTTGAGGGTGGCGATGGGAGACAACTAACTACCTGTGCTTATATCCAGGTATTTCTAATATGGAATATATATTTGGTTTTATAAATATTATAATTGCTTACTGATAAGAGTGATTGTGCCCGGTAAAACAAATTTTCTCTTAAAGTTTGTATTACGAAATAAAATTAAGTACTTACAATTAGGTATTTGTTGGTGCACATCCTTAAGGTATTCACAAGGGTGTTGATGATTTTGGAAAGTGATGCATCAATCACATAATTAAACGAAAGAGATCCATGCACATCAAATGGTTTCATTAAGGCATGAACAAGAGGCAATGTTGACCGAAGAGAACTTTTGTAGGATACATCTAAATACACATCAATTGACTTCTTGGCAATTGCGGTAACTGGATCTTTATTTGGATGATCAATGGGGAAAAAAAGCTTGGGAACTATTCTATAAAATAAATGAGTCAAATGTTTAAAAAAACATCAAATTTGAAAATACAATATCTTGCATAAACAGTACTGAACTTGTAATTTTTCAAGGAAAAACGAAGGTGTGCACACAGATATGCATAAATAAGTTTTAATAACATATCGGAACCATCCGCAGAAAAGTGGCCTATCAGCCAAAATAGACTTTTTGAGCTAACACTGCTATGGGATGCAAAATTTCAGTATCTATTCGATTGGTGCAAATGGCATAGCAATCCGATTCTTAGCTAGTCGGCAATTAATAGATAGGTCTTTCATCCGTGTTCGTTTTTGGATGAAAATGAGCGGGAACGAAAGACCTATCGTACCTGGCGATTTTTCGCTACGTGTTTGCAGTTGCTATGGCATTGAAGTTAAGTTTAAAGTGCTTGAATGGAAAGGTTGAAGCTGGTAATTAATTTGTTTTTATTTGAAATACTAATTTAAAAAAACTTTCAAAAGCTCTTGTGGTATTTAGTACAATATACACAAAAAATTCATGTAATATGTATAGTTTGCAAAATGATATATCAATAAATACTTTTTCTCAAGTTAATACTTTAGCAAGCAATAAATAATTTTAAATCGTTTTCAATGTCGGTATTTTACTATATATCTAAACTCAATTGCTACAACTTGACAGTTTGTGATATGTCAATGAATTCAACTTCATAATTAACATATGAGGTATCCCTACAATAAGATGTATAGTAAAATTTAGAAAGGCTTTTGTAGAAAAATGTTGATATCATTTCTTATACTGCAAGTTCTGATTTTATAAAAGTAATTCGTTTGATAACACCATTTATATAAACAAATTATTATGATTTCAATCATTGAATAAATTAAATTATAAAAATAAACATGACTTTAAAATAATAGCATAATTACATGATAAGAGATAAAACTTATTAAATAAACTTCATTAAATTAGTTAAGCAATCTTTTTGTTAAATGTAGGTAATTTTAAAATATATATTTTTTTATTGATGATCAATATATTAGATTATAAAAATGCGTTAAATAAATGGTATTCTTCATAAGTATATTTCCTTAATATTTAGAATGAATTTAAAAGCAAACCGTTTTTTCTTTTTTAGTAATGTTCTTCAGAAGAACCATTTTAAGTATTGGTAAAAATTCAAATTATCACAAAACCTCTCCAAATGAACCTAGATAAAAAATTTACATGGATATCTGTTTAATGAGTGTCAAAAGGTATGCATAGTCCTTTTTGACTATAAATTTGCCTTTGCCGAGATATTTTCAGACAGGTTTTTCTTTTGCATACAAATTTGAACGATTTTGTACGCAAAAGAAAGATCTATCCGACAATATCTCAGCAAAGGTAAAACGGATATCCATGCCAAATATTTTTTGGATCTAGGTTCATTTTGAATGATTTTGTGATAATTTGAAATTTTACTAAAACGGCTAACGGAACTTAAAACGGCTCTCCTGAAGAATGGTCTTTTGCAATAGGTCTCCTTTTCGCGTATGTTGGGATATATTCTCTTGTAAGCCAAATGAGGGTGGTTACAGAACCGGGAAAATCAAGAAAATCACTGAGATTTCTCTGAAAATTCCATGAATTTCCAGATAACTTCTAGGTTCTGTCACCACCCTGCAAGCAAATTTAAAAATCAACTTTTGTGTCAGTCAGTATAATCTGAGGGAAAGTGTGATATAAATTAAGTTGCAACAAATGTAATAGTTTTTAACTGTCCGAGAGATAGGCAAATTGGCTGACATGTAAACTTGTTTTCACTGCATAAGATTCACATTTAACCTTCTGCCTTCCGATGGTACAACATGTGTACCAGCAACGGACATTCCTTTGACTACGGACCTGGTACAACATATGTACCACTCGCTGCGACCCCTTTTTCGCCAAGCGAGTTGTCAATTTTGATGAATTGTAGTAACGCCTTAGTGAGTTCCTGACAATACGGTCACTGTGAAAGGTGAGTGTGTCCTATTCTAGACAAGCCTTGGCGTTGAAATCTATAAAATTTTGAAATACTGTTGCAAAACCCGTCGCCAATGCTAAGTTGTTCGTAAATTGTAAGTTGTTAATGACTGGTTTGAGCATATTTAAAAATTTATTTTAAAATAGCATTTTTTAAAAATCTAATCCAACATAACAAACTAACAAAACCTTTCACAATCTGAAAAGGTTTCCTTTTACTTTTAGGAGCATGTATGATGATCTTGAATTTTAAAATAAGTTTCAAAACATAGTTTTATTCCCACAAATCATCTATTGGTTGAAGTTTTATATGTGATGGAAACTCAAGCAATCGTCTAACACTCAGTTTTAAGGAACTATGGTACGGAATTTAAAAATAAAAATTTATATTTTTTTGATAAATCACTATTAGGTTATAATTCGATTAATTACGTTAGATTATTGATTGTTATTTTATGTATTAATTGCAGATTTTGTGCTTCAATAAGTATTTAATAGTCTACCAAAGTTTCCAAGGTACATGCGGTGTTAAATTCTGTATATAAGATTTTGGTTAAAAGAGAAAAAAAAACCTTTTCAATACTAATCCTGCCCCATTTCATAAAATTAAGTGTATTTTTTATTATTTGAATTATATTATAATATCACATTTTTTAAGATTTAAATGAAAAAAATTAAAAGGACTTGTTGAGTAACAAGTATACCGATTCTGAAGGAATGCTAGATGCTACCAAAATACTTTGAAAATGAAAAATTGTGTGGTGTTCTATTTCATTGCTATAGAATTATTTGAAAAGTCAGACACAGCTGAAAGAGAATCTCCTCTTACAAATGTTCCTTCATTCATTTCTCTCAAATATCATGCTAAAACTATAACTGTAGTTAATATTTGCAACTTTGGATTTTGAGAGTCTGGGGAAAAGGGGATAACAAAGAAGGTATGGTCAATAGGGTTTATTCTGAAGCTCAATGCTCAAGCTACTAGAAAGGAAGAATTAGTCACGCACAATAATTCCTCGCTAAGAATAGGCTTTGTATGTTGCTTGCAATTTTCGAAGACATCTTTTAGAAACTGTCATAACTCCTTCAATCCATCAACATAATTACTAAGCAGTTAAAGTAACATGAAATTAACAGTAACAGAAGTAACATGTAAACTTAGTAAATAGTTTCCAATGAATGCCCATAGTATCCAAAATTCATATAAGCTTTTTTTTCACGGAATGTGCAATAACAGTTTCAGTATTGCAACCTTTCATAGCCAGAGCATAACTGCATAGTAAACTTAACGATCGCATGTCAACCGGTTGAAAGGGGATTGGCAGTTGAAAGGGGTCTCCCTGTGGGGTCTTCTAGTGTGGGGAGAAACAGATAGGGGATGGAAATCCTGAAACATCCCCGTGGTCAAGGGAAATTTTACTCAACCCAAGGCCGCAGGCTAAAGGTTAAACTGCTTATTGAAAATTTAATTTCTTAAAATAATATTTTGTAGCAGATGATAATAAATGACTCATCCATACTTTAAATTTCACTGAAATTATAAATGTTATGTGTAAAAAATTTTCATACATTAATTTTTTTTTGTATGAAAAGTATCAGAACCATAAGAGTGAAAAAAGTACTACTTGAAATATTATAGCTATCTTTCAGGAACAATGTCAGGTAATCTATTTGAATTTTTTTAAAACGACATAAACTTTTGATCAAACAAACTTACTTAGTAAATGCTATTGCAGATGCATGTCTAACACGAACATCTTCATCGCCGAGCAATGGTATCAAAATGTCTTCTATGATTTTATCTTGATAGCAACAACAGACTGATAATTTGTTTTTTTCTGAAGGAAAGTTTTTACTTTCTAAATAATGAACAACTTTAAAAGGTATTAAAGATACCAATTCAGCGAGTTCCACCTAAAATAAATATAAAAAAAACATAACAATTCAAAACATTTGGATTGATTTTCAAAATTAAATTAATTCTTACTCTCTAACAAATTTTAAAAAGGAGTAAAATTTCATTTATGGCAGAGGAAATTTATCAATCAAGGCCCTAGTTAAGGGGGATGATACAGGTAACCGCACTAATTTTGATCCTTTTTCAGAGACATTTCTTCTCGTTTTGGTTAAAATTAAAATGCAAAAAATATATTTTTTGTTTTAGTTTTTTCAAAGATCAAATTATCTATGATCAATATATAAGATCAATCTATCTATCAAAGACAAAGATCAAATCATCTATTAAGAACTTTTTGAGTTATTTTGCTCGCCAATTTAAAAAAAAAAGTCGTTTTGAGATAAACGTGCTTAAAGTTTTAACAAAGCCCTCAAGGGCTGAGCTGAGGTGAGGTGAAGCATATAAATGGGTTTTTAATCAATAACTAGAGCTTATTTCATTTTAAAAATTTGCAGTCATATTTTTGACATGTTATTTTAACTATTTATGAAATTGAAAAAAAAAACAATTTTTACATGTTTTGCCCCCCCCCCCTTAATGGTAAAATACTACTGTCTATTTGCTTCAAATTTGCAAGTTAACATTTCTACATCCTAACCAAATGCTTACTAGACTATCACTTTAAAGTTTTTCCACGAATTCATGGAGTTGGAGGCATACATTAACTTAACCAATTTTCTTGATAAAACGTGTAATCTTTCAAATATAAAATCACAAAATAGCAACAAATTGTTCTCTTTTTTTGCGCTTTAGTACAATGCAGAGAGTCTTTACTTCAAAAATGTCCAAAAAAAAGTCTGTCCTTTCAACATAAATTCCCTCTATGTATCTTTCCACCTTGATGCTTAGAGTTTTTGACAAGAAAAAAGTGGCTTCTTCAAAGGCTAAATTTTCATTATTTGATTACAATGAAGGTATCTAAAATACACTAGAGAGAACTTCAAAGAACTCTTTTTCTCAGAAACTGCAGTATTAAGAAGGATCTTTTAAAATGGTGTAAGGGATACTTTTTTTTTGGGGGGGGGGGGTTGAAGATGCAATCTCTGCACTGTACTTAAGTACAAAATTAGGTCATTAAACACACATTAAATTGATTTTATAATAAAATAGGGACTATAAACAGCGAAAGTAAAACATCAATATCGATGTAAACTGGACTGTTGATTAAATAGGTAAATTTATTACTTCAAGAAAGTGTACGAGTGGTGGAAGTGTACAAGAGTATTTGTAGAAAGTGTATGAGTACCCCACCCAAATTTTAAACAAATATTCTTCCGAAATTAAGGATAGATTATTTTTGAATCTCGAACTTTGATGCGTCTTGTATAAGTTGATCCTGATTTTTACAAAAATTTATTGGATTATACACAAGTATATAAGAACTTACCTTTGAAAGCCAGTAAGAGTTACTTTTAACTTTCAACAAAGTATCTAAAACTTTAAAACTCTCTAGAGCATCAACAGAATTTAAAAGAGCTTTCAAACAGTGTTTTACTGCAACTAATCCTAATTTAGAAGCAATAGATGATTCATCTTGAACAACTAACAGCAATTTTGAAAGAAGGTCAGATAAGGTAGGCGTGTCTGAAATTGAAAAAACTATATTTAAAATATTGTTAACATCAGTTTAAAAAAAAAGAATCTATAACGACACCATTTACAAATTTTACACACCAATGGCAAGACATAACTTAAAAACTATTTAAATTAAAGTTATTTGCAATTTGGCAAATTATTGAATTTAAATTTTAGCAATGCATTATCAGTCAGTAGCTGCAGTTTAAATTTTACAACTGAAAAATCCAGTCAATTTTTTTAGGAGACGAATTAAAAGAATGACGAGTTACTGTCTACGAAGAATCAGTATTTTTTTAAAAGATAAATTACACACGCATGCATGCTCACACACAGTAGGAGAGAGTGGCAGCAGTTAACAGTACGGGAGAGAGAGTTGGGCTGATAGGACAAATTTTTATCAACATCTGTATTCCAGCAAAAATACAGGGATTTTAATTTCTTTTTTACAAGCTCATAAACTGAACATTCAATTATTTAAAAAGTCATTAGACCAATGTCAAAACATTAGCATATTTTAGTTGTTGAACACTGCATTTAGTTGTTGAAATGTGAATGCCTTAGTAGCCCCCATGTGAGAGGTCCAACAGGACATGGTAAATGCTGTCTTAACCCTCTAATGCATACTGTTACCGTTTGGTAACAAGTTACATAATCCACTTTATTCTATTAAAGTAGACCTCCCTCTCGACAAATTTGTGTTTTTCCTCTATTACATTCCATTTTGAAGTTTTAGTTAATAATGACTCTCATAAATGACAGTAGTAAAAGTGTATTCAAAATTAAAAAGTAAAGTTTCTAACTATTGTAAATTTACATGTCTGGCAGTATTCAAAGTAATAATATTAGTACTAAATACAAATAAATTGCTTTGAAAAAAATATAATAGTTCAAGAGAGTTATTTTAAACTATATTTAGTAGTTTTCCAATCATTCTTTTCAAAATTGGTAGTTTGTAGTTGGTTTTTACATGTGTTACCGTTTGGTAACATCATGCATTAAGCGCAACTTTTGTTTGCTTATGTGTGTGTATATCTGTAAAGGATTCACAAGAGTTCAGTGTTTAAAATGTTTGGTACCATTGTTTTAAGAGAAAAAATAACTGTTTTATGTCGTATCATTCTGCCATTTTAAAAAATTATGTTTAAAAATGATTTTTTTGTATATTTTTATTCATAAATACCTACTATTTTTACTAAACCTGCTATTGCCTACTATTTGTACATTAATTTTGTCAAAAGTAACTACTATTAATAATTATTTTTATAATTAATTTTTCTTGTTTTGCAAAATCTAATTGTTCTAAATATTAATACTCTTTTTTGTTTGTTATACACATTTTCATTAAAGATTTTATACCTAAAACTATGTGTCTGTGTGCCTCTGCAACTTCTTATATAATAATAAAATTATCAATAAGCTTTATTTCTAAGTATAATTTATTAGAAATATAAAAAAAAGTTCATTAGCTTAAGTAAAAAAGGTAATAATTTGAATAAAAATAAATATTAGTAACCCGAACTTTAAGCATCTATTCAGCGCCTAATGCATGGTGTTACCGTTTGGTAACAATTTTAAAAAATTAAATAATTTAAATTCTGATGCATTTATTTTTTTGTCCCTATTTTTCCCGTAATGTATGAGCATAAGAGATACAAATAAATTTTTTCGGGACAAAACAAAAAATTCATGCATTAGAGGGTTAATTTCAATTTTTTTAAAACAAAAAAAAAACAGGAAAATATAAAATTTGAAAGCAAACACTCTATACATACACACAGAATGAATTTAAAACTTTACACACAATTATTTCATATTGAAAGGGGACCAATCAAAGTTTAAACTCAAATGCGAAGATGCTGGCATACGCATAGTTTTTTTTATTAATGTCTGGAGAGGGTAGTTTAGTGACTTAGGATTCTAAATTCATCAAAAACTTGCCCTCTTTTTCAGGGTAGGAAAATTTAAAAACGACCATATTTTTTTTATAAAGCTTAAATGGGGTTCTTCATTTTCCATTCAAGAAATCAATCCAACATAATAAAGAATATTTTGCTTTCCAAATTTTACCAGTGCAGTCTTTTCTTCAGGTTATTGGTCGCTAAGGTATCTTCTTATGGAAATAATAAATTTACAGGTGGAAATATAAGCCCCAGGAGCAATATCAGCAAAAATAAAGCTACATTAACTTTTACTTATGATACGATGTAAAAAGTTGTAAAAATTTAAAATAAAAGTTTAAAACGTTTTTGATATCTTGTCTGAATAAGATATTAGAGATTTATATAGATTCTTCAAGAAAAGATAAAGCTACATTTATCCCATACGTTATAGTCCCATTTGACGTATACCTACGTTATAGTCCCATTTGACTCCACAGTTGCAGTCCCTTTAGACCCCAAGGTACCATCATTTATAAATGATCTAGCACAGAACCATGTGTATTTCACTACAAAATTGGACATATATTACCTTTATCTATATGTTTTTAATACCTAAAACTATAATTTAATTCATCAAAAGTTTTTATTTAATACTCTAAACATTTTAAAAAATCTACAATTTTAACTTTCATGGGATTCCCCAAAACAACAATTCTTCTTTCAACTAAAAAAATGCTTTTGATGGCTGATGTTTGGCTCTTAAAATATGAAGCCTAACTGTTATCATGCCTAACTGTCAGTGAAGAAATATTTATAAAAAATATACTATTCACCACTTTCAGCCTCTTGTTCCAATAGCCCCGTGTCCCATTAGCCCCCACTTTTCCTTGTATTAAAATAAAAATAATTCGAGGTTGAGCTCATAAAAAGAGCATCAAATCAAATTTTAAAAAGGTATGTTTTTAAAACGTTTTCATTTGGTAGGAAGTATATTAACTCTAACCAATCTCAGGGGGCTCTGCACCAATGATATTTTTTATACACTCTAAAAGTATTTTTTAAAAAAAGAACTATTTCAAAGAAGAATTGGTTTTGAAACATACCTTTTCCATAATGAGACAAAATCCAATTTGACCACCAACCCCCTGCTTCTCTTAATGCATGTCCCAGCAAATGCCCTATCATTACTGCTGTTTGTCCTCTGATATGTGGGTCAGAATGAGATGCATATAATACTACATCACAAACTTTTTGATTATCTACAAATATAAATATTTGTTAAATTTTTTTTAAAAATGAGCATACATAGTATACATACATAAAATAGATCATATGTTACATAAAAAAAACTTTCACTATCAAGCAAAAAAAAACAGTACAGAAAAAAATTAAGAAAGATTATTAGGCCCATAGCTTTCACCAGTCATAAAACAGTGACACTTTTTTTAAAAAAATATTATATTAAATATCTCTTAATGTACTTAACTTTTCACTTTCAATTTAAAGCTAAGTATTAAAATGTAATAATATCCAAGTCAATATACAGAGCTGAAACTTAAAACAAAAATTCTGGGGCTATAACACTAAAAATTATGTTTAACACTTTGTACTGATATGATGAAAATTGATGTATGGTTATGTGACATTGCAGTGATGATAGAATATATCATATAATCTTTTGACATTTTTACAATATTGTCTTCCTCTGTGAATTTATATTTTTTTAATAAAAATTTGTAATTTTAAAAAATTGCACCAATCTAAAAATACTTATAACAGGGATATTGTAACTTAACAGACACAACTTCATAAAAAAAATCTTAGTGAAATAAAAAAAAAAAAGTGGTATATGATTAAGGTACTGTTAGGGTCATATGGGGGAATTATGGATCAAAAAATCACAACATCCTATTTTTTTCTAAAGTATGAAAGATAGAAAGATTTAAATTTGCATGGAGTAAGCTTAAATAATTTAGAATTTATTTAAATAATCACTTTACCTAAAACTTAATTATTATTAGTTTTATTTTAATTATTGAGTGATCAGGAATTACCCCGGGTTTGGGCAATTATGGATCACACATGGGGTAAATATGGATCACCCATTTTTTTTTTATAGTAATGTGTGTCAAAAGTAAATTAATATTCCAAATTATATCATTTTTAGCACATAAAAAATTGTTTTATAGCACATAAAGGTAATGAAAGCGAAACTTGGCATATTTTTTTTATGCCAAGTTAGAATTCTCTATGCATCTTTCTTCATACATGTATAATGAACCATCAAAAGAACTCTATTTTGACAAAAAAAAATTCAATGGACTTTATTACAGCAATCCAAACTGAATTATATGGCACAAATAAATATTATTTCAAAAGTTTTTATTTTAAATAAATTTTCTTGTAAGTTTATAAAGCAATGGCAACAGTAAAAATATTGAATAAAAATAGAATTTTCATGCTATTTCAAAGTAGATTAAATTTTTTGTTATTTAAATTTTAAATAAACTTCTAATTTGAATTTTTTAATGAAATTTAGAATACAGCCTAATCTGATTTTATGCTTCAAAATGACATATACTACTTAGCTAAAAACACATGAAAAATTAAAAAAGATCACTGATCCAGAATTACCCCAGTGATCAAGAATTACCGCAGTAAACTGGGGGATAAATCGATATACCTTTAAAATCATTAAAAAAAATATTATGAATTTTTTTTTATCGGATTGAAAAGCTTAGACCTTTTCCTATTGAAAAATAGCACCAACAAAATAGTTAGTTCAAATATGTTTCTCCAGTATGGATCTTAAAAAAAAATCATGTTTTTCAAAGACAATCTTTTTTGAAGATGTTTTTATAGTAGTGTAAAAAAGTATTTTTTTTTTCTATTTTTTGCTGCAGAGTTACATTATTTTTGAACTTGATATAAGAAAATAGAATGTATAAGGATGACTTGGCATAATTTTTTTTCTTTCTAAAAACCATTTTTAATCCTTAAAACTTAGTGATCATTATTTACCCAGGAAAGAGAGTGATCCATAATTCCCCCATGTGACCCTATTGATCACCGCTCAATAACAGTACCTTAATCATATTCCAGCATATTGTTAATTTAGTAATTAATTTTTATTTAGCAAATGAAAAATTTAAATGCGTATAGGTTATGCATTAAAAAATAGTTCAAATTACTAAAAAAATAAATATTAACTAATGAAATTAACCTTTAGTAGTAACCTCATCAGCATCCAAGTCAATATACAGAGGCAAGAAAAATCCACTGGGATAGTATGAAAATATGCTGCTAAGACATCCAAGAGCAAGGGATTTAACACTAATTCTCACGTTACAGTCAGGAATACAAGATCCAGGCGTTCCCGTCAATAAAAATGATGAGCATAAGAGTCTTGTGCAATACTTCAATGGAATGTCTGAATCATCAAACGTCCCCATATTTCCAACCTAAAAATACTTCTTCATTAAAGCCAAGTTTTAAGTTATAAAACATATAATAAACATGAAAACAAATTTCAGCTTAGCTCATGCAGTTAAAGGTTATTATAATACCATTCAAAGAAAAAAGGATATATTTAAGAATGTAGAATAATAAGGACAGGAAATTAAGCAAAGCAGTTTTTACTAAACCAACATATTTATAACATTTTTGATTGAAATATCAATACTGAATCGGGCTAGTCCTAAGGTGTGTTAAAAAACACTGAACCAGTTAAAAATAAAATTTCATCTGTGATTGTAGGTAGATTGGAGGTAAAACAGGCATAACTTTAGAACCAAGAGGCATACTTTTTTAACTATCTTGGGTTATCTATAATAATAAAACAAAGTTTTGCGTGTGTACATGTTTGGGCCGATGATTTTTTGGATGATCAAGTTTTTTGCAGACTCTGCATAGTCCCCAAAACAGAGAAAACATTTTGTGGCACTATCTGGGTAGCTCTCGCTACTAATTTTGACACTCAGATTACAATGAATCTGAGCTCTCTCTCTGGATGTTAAAGTATGCTGAACTTTAATTTTACAATGAGAACCCCAGTCAAATGGGTACTTAAAGAATCTTTTACATGCATCATAATCAAATGACATGTGGGAATACTTGTTGCTCATCCTGAAAGACTGACGACTCAGCCGGGATTCAAACCAATGTGCTTGGTCTTGTGATGCATATAAGGTGGGCACATAATGCCTTGCAAATCTCATTATATGAATGAATTCTTAAAATGTTATACATACTTTAAATCAGCCCATGCGTCAAATAAGCATTGATGAAATTTACAAGGTTCTTTTAGGCGAATCAACTGCTTAGAATAGGCCATGAATCATCAAAGAAAGCCTGATTAACCAACCACTGGGGGCTAAATTTTCTTAGTGTTTTTGTAAAGACTTGCAATCACAGTAATAATACAAACCTTAAATCTGCTCTTATATTAACCAAATGATTTTCCAATTGATAATAAAATTGATATGATACTTATTTCTAATCATTTCTTTAGTTTTAGACTAGTTAGTTATCAAAAAAACTTGACTAACAACCCTTTAGTAAAGATGAACTTTTCATCTTTTAAATTCCAGAGCGGAAAAAGATGCAATAATTCTTCTGGCTTAGGGAGCATTATATTTCCCTGCAGTTTATTTATTCAAATCTACACAAAGATAGGAATATGTTCTGCAAGAAAGTAGTCCATTAAAGGGCTTAAAAATAGTATAAATACCCTAAATTGTGGTGTCCTGCATTTCACAAATAGAAACAAAAACAGAATTTTCCCAATGTCTAGAGTTTTATCGATAAATACTTCTTATAAAAAAAACTTGGAGGTCACAGGCAATTCTGAATGTTAGAGCCTGAATTTAAAATCTCTCTACCTATCAAATTATGATAAAATTTTAAGTGAAAAATAAAACTATGTAAATCTGTAATCTAAAAAAATTAAAAACATACAAGTTGCTGGTAAACACTAATAAGATTGATTTGGTTAGAAGTAATGGTTTACTTGCCCCAAACCTCTGTTACATTTTCTGTTCTATTTTCTATGTTTAAGTAATATAAATCTATTTTACCTTAAAATCAACTTTTATAAAAGGGGCTGGTGATGAGGTGCACTGATCCCAAAATTCATCATCCACAAAAGGAGCATCACCACTTTCTAATTTATTTAACATAGTTTTTCTTACAGGGCTAGATGTATCAATATCTATTTAAAAATCAAAATGATTATGTAAGGAATTTAACATGTCAGAAGAACAATAAATCACTAAATAAGAAAAACTAAATATTAATTTTATTTATGTGTAATTCATATTTTCATGGATAATGAATATGATATTCAGTTTTGTATCATGTACAATTTTAAGGATTTGGTTTGAATGATAGGAATATATTTAAAAAAATTCTTAGAAAATGAGATGGCAAGCTTTTAAAGAAATGTGAATTTCAATTAATTGAAGAGTTTTAAACAAAAAAAACTATATTATATGGAAATTTCTTTGATGGCTTTTTCCATACTTTTTAAGTGTAATTCATATTTCATGTATAAAGTACATGACATTCAGTTTTAAATCATATACAATTACAGAGTTTTGGCTTGTATAATATGCATAATTAATTATTTCTAAAAGAAATATGACTTTCAATTATTTTACATATTTTTTTTAAGAAAAATTATATTAACAGACTATTTTTTTTTATTTTTTATATGATTTTCATTTGCTTAATTCTGATTTTTTTTATGATTCAATGTTGTCAAGATTTAATTTTAAACCCCATAATACAAGAAAAAGTAAACACTCAAATTATCAATAACTGAAGTTCGAAAAGTCTCAATTTTCATTGAAATTGAAATAAAAATCTGTTATATTTACAGTTTTGACAAATGAAGGTTAACATAAATACAAAATTAATTACAGATACATAAAAAGTATTGCCTTCAGAATTCGCATTAAAAAAAGATTCTTCTTCTGTGAGTTTTAGGCATGAATAATCAGATATATCTTCAGAGTCACCATCAACACTTACAGATCCGTCAACACTAGCATCAATACCACTAAATTCAGTTTCTGAACAAGGAAAAGTATCGACTACTGTAATAAATAGAATATGTTAGATTGGTTTACACATTAAAAAAAATAATTACATTCAATCAGAATCAATTAACCTGTTGTCAAAAGAGAGCCAATGGTATACTTGCAAATACTAACTTTTATAAACTGAGCTAAAAAAAATATGAAAGCCAGTACAAAAAATTATTGAAAACCTGTATTTTAAGTTGGCACAGTTTAAAATATCAATTTTTTTTTAACGTGTTTAGATAATTTGCTCATGTTTTACCCTTTGTGAACATTGATGCTAAGTTTGATACATGTATTTTATTTTTAAAAAAAGGTTACGAAACATAACTGCTGGTTCAAATATAATTTCTTTACATATCAAAATACAACATTTAGTTGCGATGAACTTCAAAATATTATGTGGTTAATTTTACAATTGAAAATATCCAAAATACAATTTTCAGTACTGCTAGACTTGGAGAAATTGTATTAAGGAGACTAGTACACTAAAATCATTAATAACGTTTTTTTGCATTGTTTAATTAATATTTATAACTGTTAAGATAAATTATTAAGAAATTTTAGATATTAATAATACTTTGGAGAGAATACACAATGGTGTTGCATTATACCAAATTTTTCTATGATACCAAGGAATGATGTTGGTTTGCATCACATATACTAGACTCTACCCTGCATGTCATCTTTAAGTAGCAGTTAAATTTAAAAAAAAAATTGTGATAGCAAATTACACCATAAAAAATAATAGTAAATTTTTACTTTGCTTGTCTTGAATGAATAAGTCTTGGTCATCCTCTAAAGATGCTTCATCCATTGATGGTAATGAATTTATACAACTGTATGTACCTATTTTAAGAAATGTAAGCATTATACAATTAAATAACTTAAATGATGAATTGAAAATAATAATAAATAAATCATTTTTAAATATATTTTAATTGTTTAAAATATCTGTGTAGATGCCTATCACTAATTGTTGACAAAAGTTGACCTACTTTGAAATATTTTCTTGTTCTTTTTCTATGTAATTGTTTTGCCTTTCAAATAGTTTTTCTGTATTGATAACAGACTTATAAAAAAAATTGGAAGGAGAGCAGCCCATAAATTTAAAACTGATTGTAGTTATATTTGGGTTGCTGATTCTATGAATATGAAATTGTGTTTTCCTTATCAGATCTACTATTTTAGATATATTTTTTTGTGTCTAAAAGGTACTCAAAATCAAACTTTAGTTTTGAGCATTTTTTAAAAAATAAAATATGTGTTGTTTGCATGGTTTTTGATGCTAAACACAAATCTGAGCATAATTTTTCTTCTATCTAATGGTAATGACACAATGACTTTTTATCTGAAAGTAGGAAGAAGCAAGTTTTCTAATAAAAAGTCATGTTGGGACCTAAGCCATAAGAGGTAGAGCGAAACAAAATGCAGATGTGTTTAGCATCAGAAACTGCTTAAGTACATGTAACTGCCTAAATTTGATCGTTTTTAAAGACAAAGGGAAGGAATCATGAGAAGGGAAGGCATACATGAATCGTTTTAAAATTCAGTATGTTTATACATTACACATTCAAATACAAATATAAGATTTTTTTGCTTTAGTTTTTTCAAAATGGCTGCCGTAGTAACTCATTTCCCAAATCCCTCACGGATAAAAGTATCAAAAGGCGGACAAGATAACTCAAAAAGTCACCTCTTAATAAGAAATCATTCGTACGAGAAAAATCTTAACAATGTATGAGAAAAATTGATTTTTTAAAAATTTCTTAAAACATTTCAATTAAATTCATTTACTTTCACTCATGGCTCGATTTAACTTGGGTATGTCAAATATTGAAGATTTCAAAATTCCATAGGGAGATACTAGTACTTCCTGCAATTCTTTTGGTGCACATTTCAACAATTGATACAAAGTTTCAAGTGCAGAAGTAACAACATTGTGGTCTGAATGCATAGAAAAATGTAGCACAAGCTCATAAACCTAAAATTAAAAGAAACCTGTTCATTAAGTATTTATAAAATATATTTATAAATTGAAGTGTACAATTTTGCCTAAAATTAATAATATTTTCTACAATTTAGGACTGTTAGGTAAAAACAGTAGTGCACAATAACTCAGTTATATGTGTGAGTTATGTATTTTTAATAATAATTACAATATTTAAAATATTATATAGTTATGATTTTTAAAAATGCATATTTAAATGTAATTACTTTCATTATGTTACGTTATAGTAAAAGAAAAAAAGATGAATGTTCATACTTTTAACAATTGATCCTTTGTAATAACTAATTCCTCGTCATTCTGCATAACACTAATGCTTGATTTAGCAGTAGGCATTAGCATGGCTTGACTAAAGTGTGGTACTATATGTCTTAGGCATAACAAAACACCCAGAATGAAATATAGAGGACGCTCTTCTTGAACAGGAAGAATGATATCTAAAATACAAACATTTTGATCTGTAAAATCCCACAAAATAAAATGAAACAGAGAAACAGCAAAATGACATGCTTCTTTTTTTCTAATATATAATTTCATTTGCTGACAGGCATCGCAATGCAAATAAGTTTTGACTTACTTTTGAATATATATTATTAAAGTAGAGTCAATCACAATTTGCAACATTATACCTTTTATACATTAAAGGATGAAAAAAAAGGACATTTTTTATTTAACAAAATAATTTTTTAATTACTCTTGCATTTTTGTAATTTTTTTTACTGAATAGACAGATTTTTTTTTATTTCTCTAGCAAATGGATAGATTTATTACATATGCTAAAATAACTATTTTTTAGAACTATATGGAAGTTTCATAGAGCTCTCTTGTTCCTGGACAAACTAAATAAAATTATTTTGAATGCCTGGACAGAGGCATTGAGGCCAATGAAATAGCTGATCAAAGCCATATAGATAAGTCTTTATTGGCCATAAGCCATTATTTTTGTTTATTATCTACGAAAATGTTACCATAGAAAAAGATAAAAGAAAGTAGATCACCTTTATCAATATTATATATTTTTATTAATATATTTCTAGTTAATAATGAAGTGCTCGTGCACTTCTGACAATCTTTTTGAAAAAATAAAATCCTAATCATCAGAAAAGCTCTAATTTTTTATGAGCAAGTATAAGGTTTTCTACCTTTCACAACACTAATTAATAATTACAGGATTCAACAACCATCAAATTAATACGATTTAAATGGTGAAAACTTTAATATTTAATTTATTTGAGAATATGATTGCTAGAAACTATGGTAATATTATTGTCATTTCTCTAAGTTTACACTTTGGTGTACACTTTTTAAAAAATTGGACATAAGAAATTCTGGGAGAATCAAGTGATTTGATCAATTTGTAAGTTTTTTAACGTTAAATGGGGAAGAAAAAATAGTTTAGAAAAAAATTAGTCATTTTTATAGACCGTCTTTTGTGTAGTATTCATTAGATTTGAAAAGCAATTTTTTTAAAATAAAAATAGTTTTTCAGTGAGAAAAAAGGGGATCAAGTCTCCCCATTTAAAGGAAGAATTGATTATAGATATTATACTTGAATACTAAGGCTTGATACTTGAATCATCTTTATTTAAATGAGTTAAACAAAGTTTATATTTTTAATTCGTCATTATTAATGTTCTAGGATTATTACAGAAGTACTTTGATATAACAATTCTTCTTCGAATTATAACAACTTAAGGTTACTATAACAAAGGGACGTTACAACAAATGTCAATACAAAACTGAAAATGAACTAAACTATGAGGGTAAGGTATGGAGCTTTAAAAACCAGTAAATGATGATTGTTTCAATTTGCAGAATTTTTGTTAAAAAAATCCTTACAAACAATTGCTTAATTTTTAACAATTGCTCTTTTCATACCGTTAACTTTCAGAAATTTTTTGTCGATTAAAATTGTCACAAAACTGACAAAATATGTCCATTGCATCCCATGCAGCTTTGGTCATCAGTTTTCTATAAGACATACTCCTTTTGGATTAAGGGATTTTGGTACTTTTCATAATAAAAAAAAAACAATCAATTAAACCTGAACTCGCATAAGCATAACTCAGAACGACAAAAGGGTTGATTCTTAAAAGGTTCATAAATGCATATTTTTTATAAAAAAGGTTGTAACAAAGTGTTGTTAATTTGACATGTAATGAAAATTGTACATACATTAAATTGTGACACCACAGAATAGAAAAATAACTGGAGTCCTTAAAGTATATTTTCTAATTAAAACAAATACCAAATAAGGCTAGTAGAATCCAAGAAAAGAATGTTGATGGTCTTCTTGAATGTTGGCAAATACTTGTTAAGGAAGTTGCAGCAGCACGACGGACATAAGCAGAACTTACAGTCAAGTTTGGAAGAAAAGCTTTTAAAAGTGTCTGCAAAAAAAGAAAAAAAAATTAAGCTCAATTATGAAAAAAATTAGCAATCATTTGGCCTCATTGCCTGGCAACATAATTCAGCAAACAAAATAAATTTTAAAATAATTGGAAGCCATTACAAACCATTATATTTATAGAATAGGCACATTACAAAATAAAAAGCGATAAATAAAATAACAGCGTCCCTCTCCTATTTTCAAGTATTTTTTTTAGATTGTGTTTCTTAGTTCAAACCTAAGCTAAATTTTAAATGATTATACTTTTATAAATTCTCAACGTAGTATATACTTAAGGGGTCATAGGAGTCTTAAAAATGTGCTAAGAAGGTACTACAAAGCATAGTTTGATCTTTCAAGTAATTTTTTAACTACTCAATATATAAGTAGAATTTTTTTATATGTAATTCTACAAGATTTATTTGTTATGAAACAAATTTTAAAATTTATGAAACTTTAGCCAAAACTAAAATAAATGATATTACACATAAAGCTATTTGAACACATTGAGATTAGGCTTGTGCGGCAAATTTTGAGGTCAAAATTGAAAAAATGACCAAGAAAATGACTTTATATTGTACAAAAATGTACAAACTAGGACGTATACCTAAATTCTTAGCTCAATTTTAATTAGAAATTATGTTAATAACTTTTTTCTAAAAAAAATATTTTTTTTTAATTTTTTAAAAATAATTTCTAATTAAAATTGAGATGAGAATTTCAAGACTCCTATGACCCCTTAAATGTAGGGAGTTGTTGGGTGGGAGTAAGCAGACCATGACGATGTTGCAAACCAAACATTGTCCAAAGTAATAAAATACCTGATCGATTTGTTTTGAACCAAGAAAGGGCACAAAAAGAGACATCACTGTAATAACGGAACTTGAAAATATTACAAGGCATAAAGGTTTGGTTGACCAATCCACCCTTAATAAAAAACAAAATAAAGAGACTCTAAACACCTGCACTTTCGCAGCGAACTAGTATATACTACAAAGCATTGAAGTTTAGTTGAACCAAGTTTAGTCTCGATATAAAACTTTGGATTTAAGGCAAGGGGAAAATGTTTGTTTTTTGAATTTTTTTTAAATAAGCAAAACAAAGTAAAAATAAAATAAGCACCTTTTACAAATTATAGTAAAAATAAGCAACTTAAGGGCCCTTAAAACCTAAAAATAAGCACCTTTAAGTACCGCTACGCACCCTGTATAATGCTTGTGTTGACTCAAGTATTCACAATAGAAACAAACAAAACTATTCAATGCAATTTATCCAAACATCACTCACTCTATTCTTTTAAAGAGTGTGCATGTTCTTCAAATGTTTAGCATTTAGTTTTGGAAGTAATCACAAATTAATTCATTAATAACAAGAAAAAAATATTTTTATCTTAGAAAAATATTATACTATTAAAAAAACTACAGAACGGTTTCCTACTGACAAATAATGGCAATTATAATCAAAAAGATTTTTTATCAAAATTTAATAAAAATACTTTTTATATTGAATAAACTTTGCATATAATTTCATTAAACAGACTATTATCATAAATTATGTTGATATTTGAGTTAACAGCAATAGCATATTATTCTGTTAATGTCTTTTTAAAAAAAAAACTATACATAAATTATTTTATAGGCTTTTTTTCAGAGAATTTTAAAGCATGCCTATGCACTGCACATCCTTAAAGTAATCTTCTGAACATCTTAAAACGGGACTACCTTCCAGCATTCTTCCTTTTCCAAGTTAACCCCTTTTGGGGAAATCTTTGATGCAAAAAGCAAAGATACTCGTCAGTTAGGCTTTGATTTCCGATTTGATCTTTTAATGCTCCCTCCCAACATAAATCTAGATTTCATAATTTTCGATGTTGTAGTGTATTCAATAAGTGTTTCACAACTCTTGGATTACGAGTACTGCACAGATATTTTGATGATAAATCATAGCATTAACCTTTCAGCTGTTCAATTCCAATTTCTAATCAATTCTTCAGCAATTTCTAATTTACATAACTGTTTTTTTATTAGGCTGAGGATTGCAGGAACACAAAAAAAACCTCAAAATTTGTGATCTATTGAACGAAAATCGGTACCTGTAAAATTTTACAAAGAGGTACAACAAGTTTTTAAAACTATTTTTTTAATAAACTTGGTGATGTACTATGCTGCTCCAGCTTATTATCTTATTTTTTAATAATCAAAGTAAAGTCTTTACATATAAGTAAGATAAGTCTATTAGAACACTGTATATACTTACTTTAATTTCTTTGTCATTTGTAAATTGACCTAAAACTGGCATTAATTTAGAAATAGCTACAGCAAGTGTATCTTGAACAGACTCCTCATCCCTACGCTGGCAAATTTTTGCCAAAGAAGGTACTAAGTTAACAGTATATGGCCTATAAAATAAAAAAATCAATTAGCAGTAAAAAAATAGTAACCAAAAGAAGTCTTGATTTGCAAATACAAATAATATTTATACAAATTCATGTGTCATTTTTGTAATGCATTAAGGACTTGTACAGATATAAAGCTCGTCCGCCATAAGAATGAGACAATTCGATGGGCTAAACTAATGCGAGAAATTTGCAATGTGAAAATCGTCACACTACCAGCAGAAAGTACGTTAGATACTTTAAAATAAAATTTTAATTTTTGCTGGTTAACCATGCCAGTTCATTTATCGAACGCTATTCGAAAAGAAATTATACAATTCTATAATTTAGATGGCAGAAGATGCAAGAATGTAGTCCTTAAACATTTAAAAAAGATGAAAATTTTAAAAGCAACAATATATTGTCTTTTAATACAGTACAATGAAGAGGGAAAGATTGAAATTTCTCGAAATTTCCAAAAAGGGATCTGAAAAAGAACCGAACTTTTGTAACGAAGCTTAAGAATATCATGGATAAGAAAGTTGATACTTCTCAGTGCGCTAAATTGCCCTACAATTGAGGATACCTAAGTCTTAGGTACACAAAATCATCAAAAAAGATTTGCATTTAAAATCTTTAAGAAAAAAATTTCCAAAATACATAGAAGATCAAAAACAAAGAGCAAAGACAAACTGCTTAAAAATTTATCTGAAATTGTTTCCATCTGGATCAGGACTGAAACTCGTCATTGATGACGAGGGTTTTTTTTGCGTATGATCCCAACACTTCTGGTGGTAGTAAGTACTACCATTCTGCCTCACCAGATTCAGTTCTTGTAGAATACAGAGCTAAATCTATAAGAGAAATTTGCCAGCAAAATGATAGTGTGGCACGCCATGGATGAGGATGAAAATGTGTCCAAAACGGTTTTCTTTGAGGGAACTGTGAATGGTAGAATTTACTTGCAACATTACATAAAGTGAGTACTGATACCCTTTATCCTCCAACATCATCGGAAAGAAGATATTTTGTTCTGGCCCGATAAGGCTAATAATATTACATAAAGGAAATGATCGAGTATCTGAGGGACCAGAATTTTGATTTCATACCCAAAGAGAGCAATCCGCCTAACAAACCACAAGCAAGAGGGATAGAAAAATTCAGGGGAATTATAAAATGTAAATATAATAATTAAGTAGGTTTTATACAGCCGAACTTTTCAATCTTGAACTTCTTTCAGGGGAAAACATTTATTTTTCAGAAGTATTGCAAATCCCACCTTCACAAACTTTACAATAGGAACCTTTTAAAACCTACTTAAGTCATATTTTAAAATGAGTTTACTTTTTGTAATTCAAATAGAAACCAAGGATTTTTTTTATAGACAAGAGTGCATACAAAGGGAAATTATCTACATTGTCCAAAAAGAGTGTTGAAGGGATGGAAAAATGGTAGCACAGGGTTCAAACCTTGTTATTTTGTCTGGTGGTAGCTTTCTCCGTTTTCCGATCACCATGACAAACAATGAATTCAGAGCATGGTTTCCCAAAAGAAGCAAATCGAGTCAGATAATAGTGAATAGGGTATGATGTACTCTGTCGTTTTGTGATTGTACAATGAACAAAAGAGCTTTAGAGAACCAAAGGGCTTATGAGAGTTAGTTAGACAAGTTTTTTTGGTTGAGTGCATTAACATCTGTACTCATGTAACTAATTTAACACCAAGAAATGGGAAAGAGAAATTACCACTCGAAAATTGGACTGGGAAAAAACCTAAATGAATTATTCGGATAGTTTCCTACTGTCATGTAGCTAAAATCAATTGAAATAATAAATTTGATGGTAGATCTTGGTAGCTACTAGCTATATTTCAGATGCATCATGGGGAAATGCAAAAGATGCAAAGACATTTAGTGGGAGCGTAGTTTTCAAAAACTCTGAAATTCGTAAGATCTTTATCTAGAAATATTTTCTGTAAAGTGGGATTTCAGATACCCAGGTTTGAATGTACTCAAGAGAAATTTCATTAATGTTTTTAAAATTTTATATAAATAAATAAAATTTTAACTATAAATATAATGATTGTTTTTTTGATAAATGCATATCACTAAAAAATTATTAATTTTACAAACCTGCATTTCTGAGGTCGCATTAAATAGCAAATATCGCCAAATCTACTTAAAGCAGCACGAAGACTACGAGCTGGACCATTCTTTTTTATTTCTTTGAATAGTTCAACTAAAAGCCTTCCAAGATGAGAATCTAAAAGAGTCTGAAAAAAAAACATGAAATATAGATATTATAAGAAGCAGCCTTAGGGTGAGCACATATCTCAACCCAACTCAATCAATCAATAGATTTTATAAAAGTTATTGTAAATGGCAGTTGTATTCATTAAAAAAAACACCCTTACTTTTATAGTTCTATTAAGACACTCATCAGCCATTAGTCGAACATCTGAGTCGTCATCATCACAACAAAGTAGAAAGGTATCCATTGCAAGACCTAAAACTTTAGGAAAATCAACGGATGACCTAAAAAAAAAAACAATTGAAAAATAAATATATACAATTTTTAAAATGTTAGCTTCAATTGTTTAAAAAAATGCAAGTTAAACAAATTACTACACTATCAAAGGAAATAGGTTAAAATAGGTGCAAACACATCCTAAAAATTCAAGGGGATGAATAAGAAAAAGTTTGTGATGCAAACTAGTGTCACCAAATAGGGTGAAATAAGACAAGAGTGTCAACCCTGCAGATGGTTAAATGTTAAGTATCACAGCAATAAACCAAGTGGATCATGGGAAAACAGCTACAATATAAGTATCACCTAATGTATGGATGAACAGCATTAAGGCACTTTCCCTTTATTATAACTCTAAGGATGAGACTACTTATTTAGTTTAAAAACTAAGAAATATTACCTAAGACTTTGACTACATATAGCATCAGCAACTGTGTTACAATGTAGAATTCTATCTTTAGCAGTAGCAGCCATTTCCTTTTTCCTGTGAAGCAATATTTTCGTTAAAGACAACATGCAATTATACTGTAACTTAAATTAAGTATATTAGTTTTTAAGTTTTTGTAACATTTTCAATTAATTTAACTAATATATATATATATATATATATACATACATATATACAGTGTTACCTCCTCTAACGGACACCTCTAAATAACGGACATTTTCTCAAGTCCCAGTCCCTTAACATAGGTTACTTAATGTAATCCCCTCTAAATAACGGACCCTCTAAATAGCGGACGCATTTTTAATTTTTTTTATTTAATTCGGCTATCAATCCCAATAAAACTCATTTTTGCATCCAAATATTTTTGCACCCTCATTCTCTTATCGCTAAACTACATATTGGCGACTGTTCTATGACCTTCTAGTAACCCTTAGAACCATAGCTTTACAATGGTTTCGACACGCCCCATGTCAATTTCCCCCATTATTCGCGAAATCTTCTTTTTCCGAGAATTGAGAGGGAGTGAATGCAATCGCCCCTTAGTCCACTGAACCTATTAGACCGCTTTCCTGGAGTTGTTGTGTCCGATTTCTAATTGCTCATAATCCAAAAAAGTCGAATTGCTAACGAGTAACGAGAGCTGATTTAGATTAAGTAAAATAATGTCTTTAAGGAGAAAAAGGTTAACGTTGATAGAAAAAATTGATATTTTGGATGTTGCTGAAAAAGAAAAGCTAAGAGTGAGATCTACTGCATAACGCTTTAGAGTTGGAAAAACGCAGATAGGCTGTGATATTTCTTTCTGGTTATTTTAGGCATTTATAGGATGGTTTATTTTATCGCATTTCCGGACAAGACTTGGTGCTTCAAAAACGAAAAATATAGTGGCGCAAAATTTAAAAAGAACGTTTAATTAAAGCATGTTTATCTTGCTGAGTTGCATAGATTTTAAAATACAATCAAACATTAACTAATTGTATTACAAATCAGTTATTAAATTTATTCTCTTAAGTTTAATTAGTAATTTTAACCTTTCGTTAAGTCATGTTTTTTTTTTCAAATTAAAAATTTACCCCCCCCCCCCCCAATAACGGACACCTCCAAATAATGGACAAAAGGTCCAGCACCGCGAGTGTCCGGTATTCAGAGGTTTTACTGTATATATATATATATATATATATATATATATATATATATATATATATATATATTTGATTGTACAGAGAATTAAAACTTAAAAATTAACTAATTTTTTTTATTGCAAGGTTAGCCGAGGTTAAAGAAATTACCTTTAGTTTCTATTAAAAACACAATAAATCAATCAAAATTCACTGCTCAACAAAAAAACATAAGATCCTAAGTAGCATGCTACAATGTGACAATGTCACCATGGGTCATCATAATTTTCGAAAACTAAGTACCTAAGATATGGTTGACTGTTTTATCCTGAACTAAAAAAGAAGCTATACCCTGATCCTACAAGTGATTATGCTGCGAACTAGCAAATGGTACGAGGAGTTATGGTTTGATAACTGATATTTTCAGAAAGTGAACTATAAATAAACAAGACCCTACTGTGATTTGTCAACGTACCCCTTACTTTGTGTAATTCCTCAAGATATATGATGAAATTATATTTAACCTTGAATCAAAGCATGTAACAATTCTCTATTATGAAGATTTGATTAAGGGGAGGAAGAAAAATCACTGAAAAACAGTGAATTAACTATTGAAGAAATGTTATAGAGGGATTAGAAATCCAATTGTAATCTATCTTGTAAAAATTTAACTGCATATCACTTTTTTAATTGTCAAAAACAAGCAGTTACTGAGACAGAAAAATATATTATGCAACAGATATTCAAGGAAGAAGTGTTAGAAGAAATTTATGTATTCATTCAAATCCCTGGCATATTTATTTCATTATTTCAACAACTGAACAATCATAACCTATAAGGTGCATTAAATGATACAAATCATACATAATAAGTCTGAAATGATAAAATTAAATGCATAAACATTATACCAAATAAAACAAATCAAGAATGGCACTACGGCTATTAATAAATGCTTATGCAAATCGAACAACACAGAATGTCTTGGGTAACTTTGTATGAGCTAGAAAATATCGTGTACACCCTAAATGTGATTGTAAACATACTTTTGCATAAGTGAGTCTTCAGCATTACTAGACGGTTGAATAACTTTAAGCGCTTCTAAAGCTTTCATTAACTTCTCTAAGGTCGCCATGGTGTTATCTTTCAAATATTATATTTATTTTTTTAACTAGATGTAATTTAAATCCATTTTCAAGATTTTACATCACGTTTGTTTCCGTTTAGAAGTGTGCGTTTTGGTAATCTTGAAACTTCGGCTGCTCAGCTGTTCAATTCACTCTCAGTGTTGCCAATCGAGAATTCGCTTTTACCTTTAATCTAAAACGATATATAAAAGTTGGTTGTCAGGTTTTTCCAGCTTCTGCGCATGACAAACTGGCACTGAGGTATCCCAAGATGCACCACTTCAGCACTTTTTTGAGCTACTGCGCATAGCATAGTAGCCGAAACTATGGAAACTGGCACTGACGTATCCCAAGATGCTCCTGCTTCTTTTTGCGTTACTGAGCACATACATGGAGCGCTCTATCCTCTTTCCTAAATCTATGAGTTCTACATGGATTTGGCATGAAAGTAGCAGATATGCCCATCGATTGCGCGGTCCCGTACAACGCAATACAAACCGTGCGATTATGTGATGAATCCACTTTCGCCGTTTCCGTAATGCACCTCGGGATACTGGTTTAAAGCTTTAATATGCTTTTTCAATGAATATATACCTCATGTCTGCTAGAAATTATGCTAGCAAAACTTGTAAAAAGTCTTAATTAGTTAATATTAAATATATATTTTTTATTAGTCGAATTATCTCATGATGTCATCTGGTGGCGTATGGCATGCCATGTGCTAGGGCTTGCGAATTGCTTTATGGGATACTGGTTCGCAAGTGGCTTCACCTTTCCCCATAGGGGCAGATCTGCTACTTTCTAAATCTATGCAGTTCTATTCCATCGATCTATAAATGTTAGTGGATCGACCAAAAGACTTGAGAATATGACTCCATTGTCAGGTCTTTGATGGCGATTGTATTGGCTTCTATTCTTTATTTTATTTGGAAGAAGCGTGTTGAACGATAATGTAAACTATATGTACTATTTGAATGCGAAATGTACTAATTTAAGTACTATTTGTAGGAGTAAAAAGGTATTTACCATGTAGTCTTTTATTTTCCTTCGAAAATGTATATATTATATATAAATAAATAAATGAAATTTTATTACAAAATTGCAAAACAGAAAATCATGCTTCATAAATAACAATGATAATTTCTTAGTTAACGCTTTATTTGTCCGTGAAATCCGTCGACACAAAACAGAAGAATTAACCATTTTCTCACCTGTCCGTTACTATGATAAAATAGAAATTAGAATTGTCCTGTAACATATGACGTCACCGCCTGCCAGGGAAGCTATGAATGCTGGGAAAAATGACGTAGACGAATCCAAGGAAGCGGTGCATCCGGGTCACAACATTCAGTTTCGAAATCGAATAAAAATAACAAACTTTGTTTTTTGTTTAGTTATTCTAAATCTGCGTTCTAATTCTTCACGATGGATGCACATGGTTCGATTTGCGGAATTATACTGCATTTAAAAGGGACAAAACGCAGCTAATTCTATTTACATTGAAGAAACGAGAGGTAAATAAAGTTTATTTTTAAAGGTATACATTTGCCAATGGGCAGTTTCCCATCATGTAACACAACTTTCAAAATATAAGATACTAATAAGCTAATTATAAATATATTTTATTGCAAAATCTCAGACAACTTTAATAATTCCTACAACTGAGATCGTATGATATTGGCTTGGTGACAAGCTTTTGAAAAGGTGCCAAGCAGCACTGGAAGTTATGTATTTACTCTTTATATCTTCCTTAGGTACTAAACACTTTGTTATAAGAGTCATTATAGTAGTCAGTTTCCTTCAGGGCCTGACTTACAACTTTAGGGGCCCAAACTCCCAAAGCACGAGCAAATTTGGGGGCCCCAAAACATCCTCGATGAACTATTTGAGTGTACTTTCTCATATCTTACTGTGTGTTTACCAAAAAAACTAGCCGAAGTTATTTGCTTCAAAAGTATGCTTTATTCTCCCACAATAATTATTTTTGTTAATTGATTAATTAAGAGTTTAAACTCAATTTAACAGTAAATTTTTGTTCATGAATTAAATTTTTTTGTTTACTTCAGATTGAAAAGTTTGGGGCAGTTGTATTGAGCACAAATGTTTATGAAGAAAGTTTGCGGGCCCTCCTTACAGTGGGGGACCCTGGGCACATGCTCCGTTTGCCCTGCCGGAAATCAGGCCCTGGTTTCCTTATATTTAGGATTCCTAAATTGAATAGTTTGATTTGTTTTTATTATTGTTACTAAACTATTGTGTATGTTTAAATGTTTAGCCAGTCTTCGGATTCATGTTGAACGGGTCATTGGAGTTCTGAGGCAGAAGTACCGAATGTTGGAGGGTCAAATGCCTATATCCGACCTTGGTTTCACACTCTTCAAATCAAGACGAGAACATTTCAACCGTTGATAAAATAGTTATGATGGATGTAGCATTTTTAAATATGTGCCTATCTGTAATCCCATATGCCATATGACTAAAGCCCTATCCAACACTGACACTAGTGAAGTATCAAAAGTGTTTTGTAGGTTAACATGTTTTCCATTGTGACCAGGGTTTCACTTTATAAAATATGAAAACAAATAACTTTTCTGTGCAAGGTTTTTGTAATAATTGTATTTTACCATTCATACTTGTTTATCAATTGAGGACTTTTATCGAACATTTTTATGAGACATGTTTTTGTGCTTCAGATATGAATAGTTTAGTTACTTTTTATTATTTTATTTCATAATACATACTATGTACGTGTCGTGTATAGATATCAAATTTATCAGACATATCTTTTTGTGCTACAGTTCTAAATAGTTATTTTTCATAATTGTATTTTATACCTACTGATGTGCAAATGTTTCAGTCGATGACTTTTGACAAATAGTCTTATCGGTTTTTGTACTTCTGCTGTAAAGAGTTCATTTTTGTAATAGTATTTCACAACCATACAAATTTTGGGTTTATGTTTGCAGTATTTGTAATTGATTGTTTTAAAAGGGATTTCAATGTTAAATTGTAATATTTATAAAAGGGTTGGACAGATGAAATTAATTTTAATGGGGTGGGAGGAAGCACATAGAGGCAGCATCCGACATCTTTAACCAACCAATGTTGTAGCCCGGTTGGAGGAGAGTCATGAGTGTTTCAGTAACGAGGATTGGGAACCTCGGCTAATGGCCTTATTCTATTCATGATTTATGTAGTGAAATATTTTGTTTGTTTTTACAGGTACAAATCACACTGAGAACAATGCAATTATGGAGTTTAGGAGTTTTTGTGAGCAATGATTTTAAAATGAGTAAACAATGTGTTGAAGCAAGTAAGAAGGCCAATCGAATGTTAGGGTATATTAGAAAAAGTATCACTTCTAAATCTAAAGAGATTATTTTGCCATTGTATAGGGGATTGGCAAGGCCACATCTGGAGTATGCTGTTCAGTTTTGGTCCCCCTTTCTCAGAAAAGATATTGAAATGCTTGAAAAGGTTCAACATAGGGCTTAAAAATGATTAAGGGTTTATCGGGTATTGATTATGGTAATAGATTAAGATCATTAAACATGTATTCCCTGAAAAATAGGAGATCAAGGGGTGATTTCATTCAGTTGTTCAAGTTCATTAAACAGGGAGACATGGAGGGCTTAGGTTTTACCTTAAATAGCCGGACCAGAGGGCATGGTCAGAAATTTAATAAATCATGCTTTAGAAGGGAGGTTAGAAAACATTATTTTTACAATAGAGTCGTCAATGAGTGGAATGCTTTACCAGAATATGTTGTGTATTTGAAGAGAGTGGAAGATTTTAAGAAGAATCTCGATAATTATTGGAAACTTTCAAGGAATTAGATATATTTTGGACCAACCTTGCTGGGCCTCTGGCCTGTTGTTGGTCGACAATTTTTGTATTGTTTGAAAGATGTAACATTTGTAAAATTTACTGCCTTTGTCCCTTTGAAGTGTATATTTTTAATAAATATGGCTTCTTCAATATAGTTTTGTTTTTTTCTTAGTAATTAGTACAAAATGATATTTGCTAAATCATGAAATCAATCTTCCTCAATTTTCAGGTCTTATTGAACTTAAGTAAGAATGTACTCTAAAATTTTTATCGCAGCATATGTACTGGTGTGTGATTTTAACGAATATACAATAAATAATCCAGTTAGCAATAGTTCACCTGTTATGTACTTTGAATGTGTTTTATAGAATATTAAATTGGGTGAAATCCATGTGAAAATGTACTATTGTCAATGGTACATTAATCTTGTAATCCCATTATAAGAAGTGCTAATCTTGTAATCCCATTATAAGAAGTGCAGTAAAACAGTTACGGATGATTTAATCCAATTCCCAATTAATATAATAGAACAAGTTTATTTTTGGAAACCTAACTGTACAAGTTGATCCAAAAAAAATAGCCTAACTTATTTTGTGGAAATGTAATATAAAAAAAAATGTTGCACCATAGTGGATTTAACCAATTAACTTAAAGTTATCATTGTCAATAAATCAAAATTATGATTAACACAAATTTCGTAAATTTAATTTTAATAGGAAATAAAATGGTGATTTGATTGATATTTTTGTTTCCTTTTAGATTTAATCTTTTTCTTGAAAACGGTTGAAAAGGAATTGTGGTTGAATAAATGAAAAAGTAATAAATAAGACTATAAGAGATATTCTCAAGCAGATTTTTAAAATATTTAATAAATAAACAAAATGAAGTGGTTTTTTTTAAAATTTTTGTACTTATAATAATCATATAGGATACAGATGTAAACATTCATACAGATGTAAACATTCATGCAGATGTAAACATTCAATAATTTCACTGCAGTATCCATAATAGTTGACATATCATTTGAAGAACCCTTTAAAATCAAACAAAATATTTCAATCCATAAATAAGTAGTGCAACAAAAATTAAACGAAAGCTTATAAGGCCATTAGCCGAGGGGCCATGTCAGTTTCGGAAGACAATCCACGTTCAATTTCAAGGTTTTTCGATCAATTATGTAGGGATCTACACTATTTAACTGCTGAACTTTATTAATAAACCTTTCCTTTGATATATTATCAAAGTGATCCAGATGAGACATCTTTCAATTCCGAAATATAATAATAAAAGTGCGAAGTCGACTAAAATACAAAGGTAACGCTAAACAACAACAAAGTTTGTAGGATCTCCAGGGAGTTGCTAAGGCCCCGTTGCCAAGACCCTGAGGGGAAACTTCCGAAGTGTGTTACAGCTCTATTAAACTATGGGAATTAATTTTGGTACATGTATTTTCCCGCCTGCGCTTGATTAGAGACTACCTTATAAACCTTTGTCAAGTAAGACAGACACAGACATAATTTGTACTGGCACAGAGAGAGAAAGTAGACCTAGGGCGAAAGTGGGATATACCTTCGTCAAGTATGACATACAAAACGCACTTACACATACATGACATATATGCTGCCATCTATCGCGTGCCACCTCCACAATTTAGAAATTTCCCTGAGGGAAAGGGAAATAGTCTCCAGGGAACTGTACCATGAGAAACAGCGCAATGACCAAACTGACGTGGAAAGTTTTCTATGAAATTAAGCTGTTTTTATCCTGAACTTCATGCATGTACTTCAAACGTACATGCTTAATTATATCGTGATTCGAGCCCGGACCCAGAGGATCCAAAGGTTAGTTACCTATCCGTTAGTCGACGTGATGGGAGGATTAGTTGGTTGGTAGACATATAGCTGTGTGCTTGATCAGTGACCCGCTCATAAACCTTCGTCAAGTTTGACAGACACAACACGCATACGCGACAGATGCTGTCATCTATCGCGCGCCACCTCCACAATTGAGACATGCCCCTGAAGGGGAGGGAAATAGTCTTCAGGGACCTGTACCCATGGGAAACTGCGCAATGACCGCCCACAGGACTTTCGGACCCAACAGATATAACGAGCACGTAGGGGAGACTGGGGTACGGTTGTGCCAGTTTTCATTTGATCGCTTATAAATTCGTTAGTATGCCGATTAGCTGGATGAAAGTTGCATTAATAGTAAAGTGCAACACTTGTCTACGTATAAATAAAAAATTGCGTCCCTAAGTACAATAGTTAGCTTGTAAGAGCAAATTAGAAAAAAGAGGAAGTAGTGTCACAACCGACCCCGGGGTCGGTTGTGACAGAGTAAAAAAAGACACCAAAATGGTATCAAATCACTCTTTTTGCATCATCTTTAGAAACCATAAATTCAATATTTATAATAATAACATTTAATTCATCATTTAATTAATTAATTTAATAATTATAAATTGATTTTTAATTATTAATAAAAACTCTTCATATTATCACTATCATCAAAAAAGTTAACTGAATATTTATAATTATACATTGCTGTAACCATGTCAGATACTAAACAAATAAATAAAAAAAAATTTAAATGCACAAAATATCTTATCAACATAAAAAAAATATACATGTTCTATATACATCTTTTTGAATCTTTTTCAAAAATATACATCTTTTTGAGTTACACCTGTTTCGTCAACAATGTATATATCCTGTGGCTCATAGGTGTGTATGTACATAACAATTTGCATATTGTCATAAAAATATTGTACATTTGAAGCTTGTATCGATGCAAATGTATCGTAAACGGTATTCCTTGTGCACGGAGCTGCTCGGACAGGGTTGTCCACCTGCAAAGATTCTGACGTCACACGTTCCTGGAGGGGTTGTTGTGAATGATACTTATCGCTAGTCTTGACACATTTTTTACAATTTTTCAATATTTTTACAAATTTCTATCACGAGTAGGAATTGGTTGGTTGGTATACCTATATTTTCAGGCTTGTGTGCTTGGTCAGAGACCCGCTTATAATCCTTCATCATGTAAGACAGACACAACACACACACATAGACAGATACTGCCATCTATCGCGCGCCATTTCCACAATTTAGACAAGTCCCTGAAGGGGAGGGAAATAGTCTCCAGGGACCTGTACCCGTGGGAAAATTTGCAATGACCACTCACAGGACTTTCGGTCCCAACAGATTTAAAGAGCACGTACTCCGCATATTCGGTGGGTCTTCAGTGGTACCGCGACTCGATCGCGAGACCTTACGATAACGAGATCGAGATCTTAACCACAAGGCTCCCCACAAGCCGATTTAACAAGGAGAGTACTAACTACTAAAATCAACATTGGCGAGCATAAAGTAGATTTTTCTCCATTTGGCAAATTCGATTTTGCCAACAAGACGTCAGAGCTATACTTGATTCTGATTGGCTACCTATATCTCTCCGCAAAACCGGTTTACCGATTTTCATGTCTCCACGAAAAAATTCAATGAAACATTCTCTACAGCGGTTCTCCATGTTATCCCCCCCCCCCCAAAAAAAAAAAAATTCCGTGATCAAGGTTGCTCCGTGTGAAAAGGCCCTAACAAAGACATACGATTAATTTGGTGATTTTTCGCAGCTCTTCGTAAATGAAATCCTGTATAAAAGCTTCTTCATATTTCCTTAGGTCACACTGTGCCCTTTCTGCCTTCCTCAGGCGTTTTATAGGCATCTAAAAAAAATAAATACATTTTACTGTGTTGTCACAACCAGCTCCCTCTTTTGCAAAAAAACAATCGCCATGACAATACAAAATAATTTACATTCAAAGTAATCACTGGTATTTAATTATTAAAGTCTAAACTTATAACAAGGAAAAAATTCATTGCTCTATCTGTTCACATATAATAACAGTTATGAAAAGAAATGTAATACAAATATTACTTTTGACAGTCAAAAAGTAATAGAGGCCTCTGGTAGGGTTAATGTCTTGCGATGACTGATGGTATGCTGTGGCACATGTTCGGACAGGCAAGCTGCTCCTTACCCCTTACACCCAACCCGGTATTCCTTATAGTTTTGCTGATATGGCGACTGGCACAACCGTACCCAGTCTCCCCTACTCCGCATAATACTCGACAAACACAAACATCAATGCCTTACCGGGATTCGAGCCGGGCCAGAGGCTCCAAAGGCTAACACCTTAACCATTGCGCTGCATTCCGTTTGTCTATTTCTAGCCTCCAAAAAGATTTAACACAGATAATTAAGTCTCGTAATTTAGATCGACACCTGAACCAAACTAGTGCCGCCATCGTGTTCGTGTTCGGGACTTTAGACTCTACAGGGTTAGCGAGCACGTCGCTTTAGACTCAGGACTATAGTGGTTAGAAGAGGTCACTATACTCAGGACAAATACAGACAAACACACAAAACAAATATCCATACCTATATGCTTAGATTTGAGCCAGGGACCCTCCCTGTCTCCTGTCTGACGAGAGCCCTGACCAATTATTCGCCCTCTTGGCTTCGGCTAAAGGATGTTAACATTGGATAATTTTTAACAATTTATTTTTTATTTTTAATTATCAACAAAAGATTTTTAATTTAATTCAACACTTACATCTTAAAGCTATTTAATGAGTTCACTGTATTTACATAGGTTTCATTCCAAGATAAACCACCCGAATAAAAACATTTCAAAAACTCCAACCATTTACTATATATGATGAGAATCGCAAATGTCGACAAAATATGTTAAAAATTTGAGTTACTCAAAAAGTATTTTATGCGACGTGAAGAGGAATCAGACCCTTCGACGGGAATTTTACTATGATGTCAAAGTACTCCGTTACAGATATACTAATGTGGACTAAAGAAAGTAGTATATAAACAACCAAACCAAAAGATTTTGGGTTTGGTTTATAATGCCCCTTGACTGAATAATGTAGATTTTAATTTTAATTCCTATAACTTTTTTGATAATCTTGAGGGGACATCTTTAAAACCTCTTTATTTAGACGTGTTTCAGCTCGCAAGCTTGATTCTATTCAATAAGCTATTTAAAAATAAAGGGAGGGGAGAGAGAGGGCCAATTCACGATCTCGAAATCCAGGTGGTTCTACTTTATGCTACTGACTACTGAGTGTATAGATTTAGAAAGTAGGAGATCTGTACCTAGGTGGAAAGGTGAAGCCAAATTTGAACCAGTATCCCACAAAGCAGTTCGCAAACCCTAGTAATACGCCACCAGATGGCACCATGAGATAATTCGACTAATAAATATATATATATTTAATATTAACTAATTAAAACTTTTCACCAGTTTTGCTAGCATAAGTTAAAAGCTGGATATGTATTGCTAATTTATGGCAGACATGAGGTATATATTCATAAAAGAAGCGTATTAAAAATGTAATTTTCATTGCATGTAACTTTTCGACAAAAGCATGTTTTGGAAACTAGTATCCCGTGATGCATTGCAAAAACGGCAAAATGTGGATTCATCACACAATCGCGCGTTTTTATTGCGTTGTACGGGATTGTGCAATCGATGGGCGGATCTGCTACTTTCTAAATCTTGACTGAGTGGTTCGATGTGAAAGGTGGTTTTTACAGCCACCTAGTGAGGAAAACGCTGGTGGCTTCCGAAACCATTCTGTTTTACATTTGATAACGAAAGTAAAGTATGGAGATTAGTTATGAAAATTGTAAATATTCCTTCGTGTAAATACAGAAGTTTGATTTTAATTGAATATATATCGATCCGTTCGTTTTGTCCATAATAAGTTAATTTTGTTGATGTAATTGCCAAAAGTTTAAATGTTTTGTATTTTTAATTCACAAGAACAGAACCAACCGGTACTGCTTGTGGCATCTAACATGTTTAAGTTGTTTTGTAAACAGTGATTTTTGAAAATTTGAAAAGAGTTTAGTTATGAAAGTTTACAAGAACTATACATTTGTTATTCTGATTGCAACGACTTTACTGCTATAATAACTTCAAGTCGAACCTGAAAAATTATTCTTAAATTTAAAGGATATGGCAGAAGTTTTATTTGATGATGTTTACGATCTGTGTGAGATTATTGGAAGGTAAGAAAATTGTGTTATGTTATAGCGTGTTTATTATTATAGCGCCGTATACATATTATCGTCACTAATTATAATGTACACACTTAAGGTGATAATGAAATGCATACAAACAATACATTTTGTTGACAATTGAACAAAACTGAGTTGTAATCAAATTTTACCCAAACATTTCAAGATCACAAAGGGATATCACAATATATACAATTTGATAATTTTGCACTTACAATTTGATTCATTTATCTCTACTTTAGAGTCATTCTCATTTATTTAGTCCATGGTATACTTAAAAATATTTAGCATATTCTGAATTTTTCTCTGATCTGAATTAAAAAGGGTTTTAATTCAAAAAAAAAAATTAATGGTTATTTAGAGTGGTGCCTGTCAAGGAAAATACTATAAATACATAACAAAATATTGTTGTAAATGGTTTAATCTTTCAGACTTAGTTATACATCAAAGACAAATTTATATGGACAAAAAGAAATTATAATTGTACACAAAATTACATACCTTTTCAATTTGGGAAATTGTGTGTACTGTCTTAAAGCGATTGACAGTTTTTCTGTTTGCATGCCAGCTACCTTTTAAATAATGTTTCCAAGTTTCATTAGAGTGAAAGCTTTTATTACTTTAATTAAAATTTTATATAACGAAATACAGCAATCCCTTGTTATATCGCGCTTTCCGGGAGACAAGCGAAAAACTGCAATGAAACCAAATGTGCGATATAACGAGCGACTTGATAAATATTATACTAATTATATTGAAAAAGTTGGGAGACATGATTCAAGGCGCAATATATCCGAATGCGTGTTATAACGAGGTGCGATATAGCGAGGGGTTACTGTATTCAGTAAATTCAATTTTAATTAAAGTGGTAAATTGAAATATATCTTCATAAGGTAAATATAGACGGAATATAGACCACATAAAATTACTTTGGCTTCATATATTATTTTTCAATAAATAAAGTTTCTCATGCCCTTGTTGATGTGGTTGGAGCGATTTAAATGACTTAAAATGAAATTCCAATGCAAATTTGCCTACAAACAGTTACAAATGTCTGTTCAGACATACAGGCAGACAAAAAGGCTGAAAACCAGTCTCTGAAGCTATACTTTCTAAATTTTTTTTTTTAAAAACCCAATGTATAGAACTCGATGTTGTGACAATTTATTCTGATGTGTACAAATCTTGTGTAAAAATAGTTCTAGTTGACAGTTAATGTTACAACTAGGGATGCACCGAATATTTGGTTACTAATCGGCCGCTTAAGCCGAATATTCGGTTTGGTCGAATAGTCAGACAAATAGTGAAATTTAAATTTTTTCAAATTTCTTCATGTTGTTATCTTCGAAAACATCGTAAAATTCCCAAACAGGACTTGTTTTTTTTTTGATAGACTCAAATTCTTAAGTTTTTGTTAATTCATAACATGGTAAATCAAACTTTACTCAAGTTGTATTAAATAACATGTTTCTTTAAGGGAACAGTAACAGTGAGTGAGCTTATACAATAATTTCTATAGAGATCACAATTGTGGTTTTTTCACTAAAAGATAAAAAATAATTATTTTGTAAATGTATAACAATATTGTAAGCAATGCTTTTTTTTCTAATTTTTATTCTACACCATATCCACATACTTCTGTTTTTGTTTTCATACTTCCGTTTTCGTGTTGTAATTTTACCAAGGCATTATTCAACGTTTACAGAAAGCCCTCAGAATAATTGCAATCTGAGCATAATAGTTGGTTGTTAGACATTAGACCTTATAAGACATGCTATAAAAATCGTTTCAGGGAATTTGTTGAGTCTGCAAAGTAATAAAAAACGCAAAAAGCTACCTCGTTTGGGAAGAATCCTTTTTAGTCATACACTAACTAAATTTTCTCTCAGAATGTAATGGTAAAGGAGAAAAAGCCATGCTTAATTTTTCGTTTTAAAAAAATAGGTTCACTTCGATGACACTTTCTTGTTTTCTTTTTTTATCCTGTAATAAATAAAAACAATTATGATTGAAATATTTTTTTCCAGTACCGAAAAAAATCAAGATCAAATTCTGTGACATGAAGATTTTTATCTGGGCGATTTGATGTAGAATGAGTCTTTTTTTTCCCCACTTCAGTTCCCCAGAGTAACTCCTGTTTAGTCTGACTGGCAAAATCCTATCATGTCTGTAAAAGATTTTGCCAACATGAATTTTTAGTCTACTTTTTCTTTTTTTAATTCGAAAGAATAAAAAAAAATAAAAAAAGTAGGTATTGGCAGGCTGTCGATGTCTGTCCGTACCCCCCTTCCAAAATCGGTTCTATCAATCCGATCTTAAAAATTCTTGTTTTATTAGAAAGGTATGACCTCAGAAAACCAACTTTCCTACTTTTTGTGTGTCTGTACGATAGGACGGACATAAATCTACTATTTGTCAACGCATTTCCCATTGAATTAGCATTGAAATTCAATTTCGAGTCATTTAAATCGCTGTTGCCAACCCAACAATGGCATGAGAAACTTTATTCATTTAAAAATAGTATTATTTGAAGCAAAATTTATTTTGGTTATAAATCAGTTTAGAATGACGTCGGGAATGTGATTATTTGATTGTTTATTATTTTTTTACCAAGTAAGTTACGAGGCATATTTTTTTTTGTGCATATAATCCTGATTAGTTTTAATTTACATTTCCTATTTTAAGTGCATCTTGGAGTTGTTTTTATGTTTTTTGTTCTAGGAATAATTAAATATTTATTTACAACTGCAAATAAATCATGCAGACGATAAGAAATATTTATTTTATTTGCGATAGAAAATTAACGAAAATAATTTATTTCGGAACTTTAAATTATAGCTGGATGCTGTGTTTAGTGAAATTTATTCCTAATGTGTAAAAAATTAATGTAGAAACGGTTGTAGATGACACTTACTGTTATGAACCTAGTTGTTTCCCGGTAAGAAATTTAGTAAGTATTTAAGTCACAGAAAAGTAGGCTATTTTAGTTTTTTAAGAACTTCTTGTTCAAAATACTACAAGCTCCAACTGTACTATTTGAAACGTTTTAAAATTAAACAAGTTCTAAAAAACTAAAATAGCATAGGTTCTTAACTTTCCAGTTACTTAAATTCTTACTAAAATTTTCTTTGAAAAAAAAAAACCCAAGTACGTTTGCAAAGTAACTGACACCTATAACTGCTTCTACGTCAGATTTATACATCTTGGGGGAAAATCGCGCAATACAGAATCCAGTTAGAATTTTAATTTTTAAAAGCCAAAATTTACTGTTTTCATTATTTTTTGCAATTTAAATGAATATTCTTTATTATTTTCTTAATTTATTGGCAATTCGAAGAATAATAATTATGTAAAATTACTTGGGTCAAATTGAACCATCCGCTCCTTCGATATTTGGCGCACAAAGTTATTCCCATGGAGAAATTGTCTCGCGTTTCGCCCTCCTATACCCGTTTGGGTTCCGATTTAAAAAATCGTTTCTTAAATAAGTAAAATGACGGCTTGTAGTACTAAAGGAACAAGCTTCTAATATTTGGAATCTATCTCTAGTAGTTTGGTCTGGGTGTTGTTACGTGACTCTCTGTCAGTCAAGTCTTCTTCCTTTATACATGCATATATTTTGATTTTAAAGATTTTGTTTTATTTGTAAAAATGGCGCGTTATGATCGCAGTGCATGAAAAAAAATTGAGTCATTGAAAAGTCCTTAATAATAACTTGATTTTTATTTTGAAAAAGAGTGGGAAGCCTGGAGATGCTTTTTTGTAAAAACCCAATATTTTCGAAAAATTTGTAATAACTACTCCAAAGTAAGCTAATAAATGAAAAAAAAAGTAAATTAAGACTAACTATTTTTTATGCAAAATTGGTCGGTCTTGTACTCTTGATGGTTTAGTAAACAAACGAATAAACGATGTACAATCTAAGAAACACATTGTGCTACTTTTTGTGAAGTCATTTCGAACTTATTTATCTGACAAAAATAAATGTTGCTTTAAATATTAATTTTAAATAAATTTTCTCTTCCTATTGGGGTTTGGCAACAGCGATTTAAATTACTAAAAATATTTTTTAGTGCGTGATTCGTTGACAGACAGATGTCCGGCCAGGCATACAGACACAGACGAACAAAATGAGTATGAAAGAAGAGTGTCCGAGATCATAACTTTAAAAAAAAAATGAAATCCGACGGATAGAACCGATTTTTGAAGGATGTACGGACGGATATACGGATATCGTCAGCGTGTCAATACCTAATTTTCATCTTTTTTTTTGTTAAATCGAATTTAAAAAATGTAAGCTAAATGTGCGAAAAGATTTGACTTAACTACTTAGACCGTTTCATTGCACTATTGCAGGTATATTTTTAAAGTCAAACTATTCATTTTGGATCTGGGTTTAATAAGTAACTTATTAAAATAATTAGAATGTACAATTTTGAATATTCGTACTCATGTTTCACAAATTTAAAGCAAATTAATATTACCCCATTTTATAAAAGTAACAAGGATATAAGTCACCTGACTGTGGTTCTAAAATACGACGCCCGTCGCCAATAGCCCTCGTGTAGCTCTAGTGCGACGATAATTCAAACCAAACAAGGTATATAATAACTATACTTTACTAGCTTTTGAAAAATTAATGGCTCTTGGTTCAATTTGGGTATAATATTTATTAGTATTTTATGTGGCAACTAATTTTGGCTTATTTTTCTTCAATACAATATCATTTTGTCTTATAAAGCAAATTTTAGGAGGTCTTGGCACGTGCCCCGATTCCTGCCAGAAATAAGGCTCTGCACTCGCCCGTGGTTTAAATTTACGAGGTCCGTCATCAATAACCCTTGTTCTGATGATAAGGCACCGCTACGGATAATTGGAGTTCTACTGTTCTTAGAATGCTTTTGTTAGAGTGAAAGCTTTTACAGGGTGTTTCATAATTGACCGGAATAGGAATTGATGCAATTCCGAAATATTGAGCCGGCCCCTCCGAAAAATAGTAAAAAGCCAATTGATCACGGGTTTTGGTCGTGGTTGCATACTTGAACTAGGGCAGCACGAGAATGTGTTGACGAAGGGATGCATTTGTTTTGAGTTCGGTTTGGTTGAATCGACATATTGCCTAGTAATTTTACAATTTGCAGATTCTGTTACATCACAGTTCCTAAAACAGCTAAAAATGATTAATAACTACGAAAATGGAATTTTTGTGTTTGGATTTCGATTTAAATAATTTGGTGTGTTTCAAATTCGAGCTGGATGTTTGAAAATTGGAAGGAGCTAAACGTTTTGCGATAGAAGTGTACAGTTTGTCGAAATGTGCATGTGTTGGGACCAATTAGTTCCATAGTAGGGTAGAGACTGAACCTACCAATCGCACCATCTACCAACACGGAGACAATTTAGGGTGTCATGTGGGGATCGATGGCCGAGGGGTTTGGATCGCAGGCCATATCGCTAGCAGTCCGCGCGCTGTAAAGGGTACTACCCAATTTTTTTTTCAAAATTAAATTAAAGGGTGATATAAAGTTTAGCTTTCACATTTAGAACAAAAGAGGCAATTTTACCCATCTACTTTACTTATTGCAAATGATATATAAAAGTACTAGCTTTCTAAACCCGGCGTTGCACGGGTGTACCCTTAATAACGGATATTTTTTTTATGTAAACAATTATTTTATACCAATTGATCCCTTCCCCACTGGCCAGTACTCCATCGGTAAATTATAATCGCTATTCAAGTGACACCTACGACATAAAAAGAATATTTTAATAAAATTTGGTAGCTGTACCTTCAGTAATTTTGGCTAGGCGTTGAGTGAGTCAATCAGTGAGTTAGGACTTTGCCTTTTATGTATATAAATTGAATTTAAGAAAGAAAATCCATAAAAATTGCTTATTTATAACACTTAAAATTGAACTAAAAGCTGTGCTAAATGATTTTTGTCTAAGATATATAAATAAATCTTGTGTGGAAAATGGGCTCTAAGTAACAATTTTTTGTAAAAAAACGACTTTTCCACATTTTTTATCGAAAAAATAAGAACAAATGTCAAAAAAATATTTCTATTTCCACTTTTTGTCAAATACTAATTATACTTCTGATTGAAAATCAAAATGTCGTGCTTGTAAAATAAATAAACTACAGCTTGGCAACTTGGCTCAATATGACATGAACATTTGGCTTCAACAAAACAGAACCATGACGTCAGTGTAGCGAACAGTCACCAGATTCACCTGATTGGCTGATGGGAAAAGTGTCGCGAGGAGTCGGGGAATATTTAAATCGCCTTTCTGCTGAAAGCGTGTGCTTTTCATTAATCTCCAGCTTGCTGTGAAGATATGGTTTATTCTTTAGAGGAGAGGATTTTTTTGGTGTTGGAATTTCACCGCCTAGAACACAATGTTAATGCAACAAAACGGAGTTTCAAAAAGAAGTTTAATGTTACCAAAGGACCAAAATTCGACACAATAAGGATGCTGTTTGAAAAATTTCAACGAACTGGGAACGTGAATGATGAGAGAGCTGGATTTGTCGGGAGAAGATTTTCGCAAACAACCACTGCTAATGCTCAGCTGGTGGAAACAGTAATACGAAAGCAGCCTTGTATATCCGTCCGCCGTGTTGCAACTACGGTTCAAATCAAGCCAACGTCGACGTATCGTCTCATGCGGCAGGGCTTGCACATGTTTCCATACAGAATTCAAACTCGGCAACCTCTCACCGCTGCTTCAATTAATTCACGGGAGACATTCGCTAACGATATGGTGCAAATGATTGATGTTGGTGATATAAATGTAGACAACATTTGGTTTTCGGATGAAGCCTACTTTCAGCTGGATGGCTACGTTAATAAACAGAACTGGCGCATATGGGGAACAGAAAACCCCCATGTTGCAGTTCCATCATCTCTGCATCCACCAAAAGTAATGGTTTGGGCCGCCATTTCGTCCAAAGGACTCATTGGCCCCTTTTTCAGAACCGGAACTATTACTGCCCTCCGCTACCTAGAGATTCTTCGTGAATTTGTGGCGATTCAAAATGCCTTAGATGACGCTGAAAGCACTTCGTGGTTCATGCAAGACGGTGCCCGACCCCATCGCACGGCCGACGTGTTTAATTTCTTGAGCGAACATTTCAATAACCGTGTGATTGCATTGGACTATCCCACACATACAGGAAGTGGTATGGATTGGCCTCCTCTTTCACCAGACTTGACCCCCTGTGATTTCTTTCTGTGGGGATATTTAAAAGATCAAGTGTACCGTCGCAATCCCGAAACAATTGAGGAACTAAAGCAATACATCTCTGCTGCATGTGACGCCATCCCACCAGAAATTTTCAAACAGGCGGCCGGTAATTTTGCTCTAAGACTGCGTCACGTTATTGCTGCTAATGGCGGATATGTAGAAAATATCGTAGTATGAGTAAACACATAATTTCACCCACCCTATATTTTCGTTTGTTTTCAACTTTATTTGCAAACACATGAACAAATTTTTGAAGGGTCGATTCTTTTTTAGGATCGACCCATAAAAAACAATAGCAGAACCACTACACATACATGCACCGTTAAGCCATACAAACCCTCCTTCTTTGTGCTGTTTACTATTTTTTTCCTTTTATTAATATAAATAAGCAGGTGCCCGGATGTTGTAATGGTTTGGATCGCAGACAATTACGCTAGCAGTCTGCGCGCTGTAACGGGTGCGATTCCCGCCTTCGCCCTGGGTGTACTTCCTTTCTCTGTCAGTAATAAGTCCTTCTGTGGTTGTCTTACTTGACGAAATCTTATAAGCGGGTGCCTCTGGAGCTGCTGGGTCCGGGTTCGAATCCCGTTCAGGCATGGATGTTTGTGTTTGTCGAGTATATGCGGAGTACGTGCTCGTGAAATCTGTTGGGTCCGAAAGTCCTGTGGGCGGTCATTGCGCAGTTCACCATGGGTACAGGTCAATGGAGAAAATTTCCCTACCCTTCAGGGACATGTCTAAATTGCGGAGGTGGCGACAGATGGCAACATCTGTCATAAGTGTTTGTGTGTGTCTTGTGCTGTCCTACTTGACGATGGTTTATAAGCGGGTCCTTGCGACCAAGCACACAAGCCTGAAAATATATGTCCACCAACCAACCAACCAATAAGCGGGTCTCTGATCATGCACACAAGCCGGAATATATATGTACATACCTACCCAGCATAAATATGAAAAATACAATAATTGTTATGTTTAAACTGATGGTCAACATCAAGTTTTTTTTAACAATAATGCAACAACCTATCAAAATGAACAGCATCCTAATTTTTTTTTTTGAAAACTAGTTGAACCTGTAATTTTTATCAGATGTAAATTCAAACAAACCAAACTAAAAGTACTACATTCTTGTGTAGCTCCAGTGCAAGATTTCATGCACGACCGAAAGGGCGGCCAATTAGTTAGCCGTTTTTCATTGGCGGGGGCCGGGTAAATATTTAGGAATTGCGTCCTATACTATTCCGGTCAATTATGGAACACCCTGTATTAGTTCAATTAAAATTTTAACTAACGAAATATTCAATAAGTTCAATTTTAGAAGTGGTAAATTGAAATATATCTTCATAAGGTAAATGTAGACGGAATAGTAAAAAAAAAATAATAACTTTATAAAGAGAGGATGGACATTTTTTAAAAAATATACTATACACAATTTGTCTTGGTGTAGTGATCCAACCAAAGACGGAAATATCCCATTATCTTCTTGCTTACGAGTCCTTTTTTTATTAAATGTATTTGGTATCTTTCTCGACGATGTAATTGAAAAATTCTGAAAAATGTTTTCTGACTCATTCTCGCATTAGGTCAGTGAACTAATCTAGAGCTCTATTTAAAGGCTCAAATGTGACCTGTAATGATTTTGAACTTTGTAAGTTTTAGTACCGACAGCCATTGTAAGCCATTGTTTTAATGTTAGTAATTTTTTTACTCTTTATACATGTAAGGCGGCAATCAGTTTGATTTCTAATACTTTACTTACATTATTTTTAAAAAAGTTTTGTTTTAAGGATTAAGTTTTACTTTGAAATGGACAGAGTTTTCTTTCAATTGGGGAAGTTTGTTCAATTTTATACAAGTTGTTGTGAATTAAAATTTTAATGATTTTTCAAATTCTCCGCATACGACAAAATTTCATTTAAAGCGAAGTTTTTCCAACAACATTGACATTTTGGTAATGCTTTGCATACTTGAAATTTAATTGAATTAAAACCGATGAAGTTTAACGAGTAGCAGGAATAAAAACAAGTTGTACGTAAAGAACTCTAACTAGCGGCCATGTTTGGCGATTTTCTTAATAAGGTGAAAAGATAGTGTGGAAGCGGCTCTAAGTAACTGTTACTAAACCAATTTGTCTTTACGAATATAAGTTTCTGGTCACTTGACGTTCTATGCATAGCTAAGGTCATGGTAAAACAAAAAATTGACTGAATTGAAAGAATAACAAAGAATAATTATAACAGTTGCCCGGAAAATTCATAGATATTTTTTATCGTTTTAATCGTTTTATTTAAGTTTTTTTTTATTATTATCTTATCCAAGTAAAATAAGTTTACTACAATGGTTTCTCAGGAGTTTTTCGCGCCATTTTCTCTTCGTATGTATCTCATACAGCTTTTTAAATTTTCTTCTAAAAAACATGTATTTTTCTGCTGGAATCAAAAAGTAAATGCATTTATTCCTTTTCGTAGAGGTAAAAAGAAAATATTTTTATAGTATGAGGGATGAGCAATATCTCTTTTCGTATGACGTAAGAATGGTAATTTTTTCTCACACATACTACCAATACCGGCATATATATTATTAAAAATAATTTGAACACGGATAATATTTGTTGAAAAATCAGTTACTATATTTTAGAAAGCAAAAAATTCATTGAAATTTTTTTATTTTTACTTCGGCTGGTATTTGAATAGACTTCTGAGAATATCATCTTATAATATAAGTTACTTATAGTAGTTTTTTTTAAATTTTCTGACAATTTTTCAATGATATGGAAAAAAAAATTGTAATGTATCATAACTTTATTTTGTTGAATGATTAACATTTATTTCACTGCGATGCATTGTTTAGCATTAAAAATAAGTTAAAATATTGAAGTTGCTGGACGATGAATTCTTATAAAAGTGGCAATTTAATTACTTGTATCATGCGAAAAAAAAATTATCACACGGTGGGTAAATCTTGTGTTTAATTTTTCTTTAGGCATTTTGCCTGATGAGAAAAACATTGATAAGTTTAATTTCTACAGTTTCTGGCTCCGCTCCAAGGGCACCATTTCGGTTGATGAGATAAAAAAAAATAATAAACTGCCAATTTAATTATAAGATATAACCCATAAATTACTTAGCGATACTTTTCTCAATATCTTAATTTTAAAATAATTATAAATATTTCGAAGTAATCGTTTCAGTTTGAAAAAATACTTAATAAATAAAAAATAAATTAGAGTATTATCTGATAAACAACTATCGGAAACAATTTGAAAATTTTCTATTCAAAAAGATTATTTTTTATTTTTTTCAAAATACTGAATAACGGTCGGGATTTTTGAGAAATTACGGTTTTCTTCATTGTCGCCCAGTGACGTGACAATTACTAGGCGACTTTGTTTTTTCATTGGGCGGCAAAAACTTTTACTAGGCGACTTTTTTTTTTCATTGGGCGGCAAAAAAAAAAGTCGAACAGCCATTACGTTAAAAAAATACTCTGGGTACTCGGAACAATTGTACCGAATTTGAAGGGTTTTTTTTCTGTTTTCAGCAATAATAAACCACTTTTTTTTGGTTGTAAATACCTTTACAACAAAAAAAAAGGCTGTTGCAGCCATCACTAGCGCATGCGCAATTTTTTCGAAAACCTTATGCGTGTAACAGGTACTAGACATATAACATCAGATTGTGTTTATTTACACAAAACAGTTTTTTTCAAAAAATTCATAAAAATTATCATTAAATGTTAAATTAATGTTAATAATTATTGTAAAATATTTTTTTATAATGACTAAAGGACAACCTATTTATGCTTTTAAAATATGGAAAGAATAAAGAGGGTTATTTGTAAACAGGGGATAGTAGTTAATATATACTAGTAGCGGTTAAATACTAGTTTTATTTTTTGATTTACTAATAAATGAGTTGCTATTAAAAGATTAGTAAAAATAGATAAATAAGGATGTTAAAATTTTACATAAAACTTCACATAAAAGTCGTCTAAAATAGTAAAATATAATTTATTCAATTCGAGAAACAGAATTACATTTTACAGTGATGCACAATATTGAAATCTAAATTATTTATTGAAATCTAACTTAATTATTCACCCAAAAGGAATCGAGAATGAACAATTCCTTCAATACAATAAAATTGTTTCAGAATCTTTCTTAAAAATATTTAATTTAAACGTTATTTGCCCTAAAATCGTATTCGACTACGCACACGCAGTGCGGTTGCAGTGACGGCTTCACCGATGTTGACTCCCTTTTATTCGTTCCTCCATTATAGTGGCCCTCCATAATGGGCCTCGCAATTTGGAACCGTTGTAAAATGGGGAGTGGGGCTTTGGGGGTATTTGCTAATGAGAGAGTTGGGGGCCCAAACTAAGTTGCATAGGGTCCATAAATCCAGTCTGCGACCTATAGTGTGACCGCTTAAAAAATTTGATTATTGGAAGGTTTTTTTTGTTTTAAGTACTGAATCAAATTTTCTCATGCACTTATTTTGTGTGTGAGAATATATTTGTATGTATGTACATAACTAACGATGAAGACATAGGTAATTTTGGAGCGTCCGAAATAACATGATGCGATTCTGACGAATTTTTTTACCTTACCCCCACCCCCCTGGTGATTTTTCGTGATTTTGGCTTGACCCCTCTTCTAATCTCATATGACACATCAAAATTCGTATATTTGAATGTTTTGATTTGGACGTATGATACCTTCACAACGCATACTAATTGACGACCAACCCCTAACTTGGGTAGTCCAAACAGCAGCTGCATCGTCTGATGATGGTGGGAAAGTACTTAAAAATCACAAACAATGTACATTTTGTCTACTTTTCCTTTGTGAAATGTGAAAATACTTTGAATACCGTGTCCTTTGGTCCGAATTGAAACTAATAAAGAAAACAGAAATAATCACCATGCCAGTTGAATCTGTATAAAATAATGTATCTTTTTCCTCCTCTAACACTTTTAAGTATACAGTAGACGCCGCTTAATGTGATTGGCTGGGGAGCCCAGTCGGTTAAGCACTCGCTTAGCATGCGGAAGGTCCCAAGTTCGGGTCCGCGCATCGCCAAAATAGCTGCCGACCTATAAACGGCCCGTGTAGCCAAAAATGTCCGACGAATAATACCCCGTGTAAGGGAGTGCACGTTAAATATCCTTCAAAGTCCCAACGCTGCGTACGATGTCGCCCTTAACGGTTGCGTTGGGTGCCTATTCAGGTGTGGCTCGTCACCTGACTGTGGTTCTAAAATACGACGCCCGTCGCCAATAGCCCTCGTGTAGCTCTAGTGCGACGATCATTCAAACCAAACCGCTTAATGTGATCACATTTGGACGAACGTGATTTGATAACAATAACCGATTGATTACAATACACGAAGAAAAAAGTATGATTTTTTTGCATACGTATTAAAATTAGGAGAGTTGTTGCTGTAAAACTCTATAGTGTTTAGTAGAAATTAATACACTAAAGAAAAAGAATTACTAGATAGTATACTTACATAATTAATGATGAACTGTAGAAAACAATACAAAATATGTACAAAAGGTTAATTATTAACTGAAAAAGAAATCATCAGATGTCGATTGATTGTTTAGCATTCTTTCGAAGCAAGTCATTTACAAATCGCTCAAAATTATAATGTTTATGAAAGTGTTACGCGTCGGCTTTGTTTTGCGCATCTAGATGTAAGATTCGAATTGCCTCCCTCATCTGAGCAGGCATCGGAATTTTGTCATCGATAGCACTTCAGGGTTCAACATCGGCATCAGAATCTCGTGACGAAGCTTGATCTTTGAAACAAACGGCTTCTAACGAAGTAGAAGTCTCAACCTTCTCGTCAATCTCCATCCATGCTTAAAAAACCTCAGCATTCATATCTTTTTTTTTTTTTGGGGGGGGGGGGGGGAATTAACATATAAACTGATAACAATAAACGAACATTTGATTACAATAAACGATGATTTTTCAATGTATTTTGATATAAGTGGACGGGACCAAACGATTTTGATAACATTAAACGAATGATAACAATAACCGTGATCACATTAAGCGGCGTCAACTGTAGTTCTAAAGGCCACGGTAAATGTTATTATATAAGATTTTGCCAAATTTAAGTCCAGAAGCAACATTTTTTTAGAATTTAACCCAATTTTTTCGCAATGTTACGTTGATTTTTCACGGGAAAAAATTACTTGAAATTTGACGCATTTTTTGGCATTATATTTCCCGAATTGTACAAAATCATAGTCAAGTATTTTTTTATTTCTTCTCAAAAGCACAAAAAATTGTTTTAAGCCCGCTTTTAATAACTATGGGACTGGGACGCTCATAGGATCTTGTGTGATTATTTCAAATATGTAACATTATTTTTTTTTATTGTTTTATTACTTTTGTAAAAAAAAGTCACAAAAACCTTGAAAATGTATAAGTTAATATCTTAGAAACACATCGGATACAAAAACAATTTTCTCCCCTAATTCAGAAAAATCATAAAAAAAGTATCCACAATCTTTTGCTATTTCCATATTTTGAGTTCAGCCATTCTCCATATCATATTTTTATACTTCTTTATAGTATCCATAAAAAGCTGGTATGTAGGAAATATTCTTAAGTCTATAAGCTTCAGGGGAGTGAAGCTACTTTTGGCATGTGTAACGGAAGTTCTAAGGCGTGGACGTCGTCCATTTTTGCGATGGGTTTGAATGTTGAATAAAATATGAGGTGTGAAGAGGCGGCTTTCTGAGATATGCAGTAGAGTATTTGCGATTTTACAAAATATATAAACTGGCATTCCGATCATGCTTCGAGAGTTATTCCGTGTGCATACATGTGCTTTAAATATTAATATTCCCAGAAAAAGCTTTTTGCTATTTTTTAAAATTAAGCCCGTATTTTTAAATAATCGAAAGAAATTTCGATGCACGCGTATTTTATCCTGGATCTTATGGGCTTCTTTTTGATGCAGACTTGTATTATTTAGGAATTCTTTATAAGAAATGAATATTAAAGGATAATTTTCAATTTGCCTTTTTCTTGTTTTTGATTGATATATTATCAGGATATTTGTACTTTTTTTATCACATGGATTCACTTGAACAAAGCTGAATAAAATTAACCGGAAGACTAATGAAAATTTAGACTTTTTTAGTTGTGCACTTTGTTGAAAGTTGAAATGTTTGTCAAAATATTATATTAGTACCGTATTGGGGTCTATGGGCGTGAATGAAGCAACCTAGCACCTAAAACGTTTACAAAGATACTGTGAATTATAAATTCTTAGATAATAAGTGAAAGAACACAAAATGGTTGACCACGCTTTTTAAAAAAACTATAGAAAATATTGGGCTTTTTTTTAAAAAACGATGTTTTGAAGTTGTGACTACGATGTAACAGTTATTACCTGACTGCTCTGTATTTTAAGTAGTGCTGATGAGTTTTAATGTAACTTAAACCTCTGCCAAGATTAAATAAATAAAACAGATTGACTAACCCATTTAAAATATTAAAATACTTAGATGAAAAACTATATGTATGAAGAAAAATTGAAAATATACTATTTTTTTAAAACATAGTAGGGTCCAGGTAACATTTTTAAATTTTCTAAATACTATGACAATTACTACATTTTAATTATAAAATTAATTTTACAAAAATATGAATTAAAGAAACGGTCTAAATAGTTATAACTAGGTTATAATAAAGATCAACTAGGTTTGTTATGATAATCAGAGAATTTGTCAGCTAGCAAATTTTTTTTTAAAATTTAATCTTTAATTATTGCATCAGACAATTCAATTTGAGTGTCAATTCATTTTTTTTCAGAGGTCCTTTTAGTTTAGTTAGAAGATGTCTTCACAAAACTACTGGTCAACAATTTGCTGTTAAAATCGTAGATGTTGCTAAATTTACTTCATATCCTGGTCTTAGTACGGAAGGTAAGTCCAATGTGAAGTTAGGTGTTTTAAAGTTTCAATTTTAGTGCAATATTATTAAATATAAGAAATAAATGAGAAATTATGGATTGTTTTATACCTATAATCTTGAAGGAAAAAATGAAAAGAAAATTTGAGAACAATGAATTGAGAAAAAAGAAATCATAAATGTGGTTGATGAAGCCACGAAGGCAAAATCTTCTATTTCCAACACCTGAACTAATTTCAGTTTTTATTCTGGACTCTAGTTGGTTTATTGTAATTTTAAGATCGCTACTTAAAAAAAATATGCAGATTTTTTTGTTTTTTTGTTTTTTTAAAAACCTGAATATCAGTGATATCTTTTGGTCTCTTTTCGTGAAGAAAAATCAATATAAAGCAGAATTCAAACTAATATGGATCTGATGGCTTTGATAGCAGTATCAAAGAGCATCTACTAATTCAAGTCGAATAAATATTATGCACATCAACACACCACTATACATGCCAACAATATCTGAAATAAACAGTTTCAACCTTGTGTTTCTAAGCAATTTCTTTCTTGATCTTGTACAGAACATGATGAGGTAATTAAAATTTAAATTACATGATACTGTAACTAAATTCCATCTTATATTCCAATCTACAGATAATATTTTACTATTCACGAATTTTCGATAAGATTATTCAGATGATATTTAGAGGTACAGTGGTTGAGAGTGGTATCACATGCTCCAACCTTGGTCGACAAAAATGTGGACCAAGCTAGCTTGGCAACTAAACTATCGGAGTTTCGTGTCAGTCTGACTTATTGATGACACATCTGCTGTAATGCACCTATCATTGCTCCCTGGTCAGGTGAGCTGAAATAGGCACTGCATATAAAATTTTTAAAAATGATATAATTTTATTTATTATATCAAAGTGAATAATAAAATATTTTTAACATAAACATTTATATTTTTATATATGGCTTAATTTTTTTTTCAGATTTAAAAAGAGAAGCTACTATATGTCACATGTTAAAACATCCACATATTGTTGAATTATTAGAAACTTATAGTTCTGAAGGAATGCTTTACATGGTTTTTGAATTGTGAGTATTTAGTTTTAGCATTTTACTAAAAAAAAAGCTGTTTGTAAATTTTGTTACATTCATTATGCATCTAATAGTGAAGGTTTAAATTTTGTAAAATGTTTTTAGTCTAATTTTCCTGTTTATAATTACTTATAGAAAAGGGATTAAAATATTTTTTATTTGTAACATTTTATAACTTTAAAAAAAATTAATCTTGTATAAATAATTCGTAGAAATATTAGTGTACTTATAGAAGGAAAAAAATCTGCACATATGATGCTGCCTAACAGTTTCTTTCCATGATAATGCATATAAAGTTCCGAAATAGATTTCTTAATGTAAAATTAAATAAAAAATACCTCATTTTCACAATTCCTAGTATAAATGACCCTACTTGTAATGTTCAGCAATAGTAAATAGTTTTTCTATTGCATATGTTTATTAAAATCTGGCACAACTCCCTTATTCATTACTTATCTTACTAAATTTAAATATTTAATGTTATTTAATTTATGCCTCTCTTGAATGATAAAGTATATTTTACAGTATGGAAGGGTCTGATTTATGTTTTGAAATTGTCAAGCGTGCTGTTGCTGGTTTTGTATACAGTGAAGCAGTTGCAAGGTAAATATCTATATGCTATGTTATTTTACATAGTAAATTTTAAACCATATATTTCAAAATTTTAACCCTCTGAGGGATAAGGAAATAAACCAAAGGGTAAATTTTTTTTCACTGTATGACTTTGAAATGTACATTTTTAACACATTCATTAAAAATATTTTTTAAATTTATATTTTTAGTCATAATTTTCAGTATGTTTTAATTTGCCTAAAATTTTCTGGTTTTGAAATAATGTTTTTTTTTCAGTCATTATCTTCGCCAAATTTTAGAAGCTGTTTGTTACTGCCATAGTAATGATATTATTCATCGTGATATTAAACCACAGAGTGTCCTTATTGCTACAAAAGAAACATCAGCTCCAGTAAAACTTGGAGGCTTTGGTGTTGCAGTGCAGCTTTCTGGAAATCAATTGGTTAATCCAGGTAATTTTACAATATTAACTTAAACTCTTGTACTATGGAAACTTAATATACTGGTTTATATTTTTTCAAATTTTGGGTGTAAACTAATTAAACATATTTATATTATGAATTATGACCATTACTCTCTATTTAGAGAATAGAAATATAATTTATTTTGGTTGTAATGTATTAAATTTTAGGTCTATAATGCATTAATTTAATGCTTAATGTAAAGGGACAGCATTCAATGATAACCAAGAGTTTCTCTGCTATCCAAATCCTTCTTCACTCTAAAAGTTTTTTTTACAATTGATGCTTTGCAATAGCTAGTGTGAACTGTTTAGTACAATTTATCATTTATTTACTATTGTATGATTATTTTCCAATTTAAATTTTTTAAAAATATTTATCTACTCAATTAACTTGCTGAATAATTATTTTCTATTAATAACTATTCATTACTTTTTCTTAGGTCGTGTTGGAACACCTCATTTTATGGCACCTGAAGTTGTCCAAAGGCAATCATATGGAAAACCTGCTGACATTTGGAGTTGTGGTGTACTATTATACACCTTACTCAGTGGAACTTTACCATTTATGGGGACCAAGGAACGTCTTTTCCAAAATATATGCAATGGAAGACTTAATGTATGAGTCAAGTGGGAAGATTGCTTTCCTTAAATGATTAGTTCCTGTCCTCTTTTACTTTTCACTATGCTCTTTCATCTCTCTTTCAAATCTATCAGCTATGCATCGTTAAAGGTTGGCTTTTTTTGCGGTTTAGTTTTCATTTTTCTTGTTTGCACTTTCTTTTCTAATTTTTATTTGTATAATTTATTTTTTGCTAAATTATTTGCTAACTATCTTCTTTTTAATATTATAAATGTCTGTTAAATTTTCTGTTATGATTTTAAAAGTTTCTGGCAAACACAATTACTGTTTTTGATAATATAATATGTGTATGGTATTTAGTAAAAGGGAAAATTTTATGCTCTTTGTAATGCACATGCATTGACTTAAAGTTATTAATTATACATTGGTAGGTGAAACCATTGGTACACTTCCTTAATGATAGAAAGTAGAGTTAATTAGTAGAAAGTTTTACTGCATACAAATTGAGAAAGTGCCACATTTTTATATTATTTAAATCAAATCGGAATGTTGGGAACTTCTAAACTCAATTTTTTGTCGAAATATTGAATATGTTGCACTTCTAAGCGTAGCAAAAAAAAATTTGTTGCTACGTTTTTCAATGTAAAGTTTCACGTTCGTTAAAGAGCAATTTAAATAATAACAAAATGTATGCATAGCTAAATATATGAAAGTTAATTTTTTTAAAGTTATATTACTTCTATAAAAGCCAAAACTGAGGTATGAAGCTCCCCCTACACACTTATGTGTTTGTGTGAGTATCGCACATTCCCTGGATTAAGCAGAAAGGTATTGCAACTCCACTTTGTTCTCAGCTTGATGCCAATTGAGCTTTTCTAAAACTTAGAGTTACCTTTATTACATCTATTTAAGGACTTTTTTTAAATTTTAAATATTAAGATTGTCACGTTTGCTCAATCAAAACATCCTGAAGAACTTGAAATGATATTTAATTATATTTTTTAAATTACGATGGATATTTGCAATCAATTGGTTTTCTATCTCTATTTTTGATGGAAGTCAGTTTTAAATGTAGTTTATTCATTTAATATTGACCTATTTTCTTTCTAGCTTACAGGAAGGCATTGGGATTCTATTAGTGACTTTGCTAAGGATATGATCCGTAGAATGCTTACAGTTGATCCAATCTCTAGGATAACGGTAGAAGATGCTTTGCAACATTGGTGGATTAAGGTAAAATAGAACTTTGAGATTGATTTTTTTATTCATTTTTAATGGAACAAATAATATGGATACTACAATGTCTGTTGAAAACCAATAGGTTCTTTATGTGAGTATAAGCATTTGTGTGACTTTTCTTTTTAGGGAAGAGATAGCTGTGCTCCAAAGCGGCATCTATCCCAAAGTGTAGATGAATTAAAAAGATTTAATGCTAGAAGAAAACTAAAAGTATGTGTAAAAATTTGTTCTCATGTTTATATTTTCTAAGTTCATTCTAAATATAGTAAGGTATGGATAACTATTGTAGATTGGCTACTCAAATCTGCACTACAAAACATTTTTTTCTTTTAGTTAGGCATTTGTACCAGGTACTGGAATTAATTAGTTTTGTTTTTAACAATATTTCTTTTATTTTGAATATTTCTAATTTGTACATTTTATTTTGTCAGGGTGCTGTTATAGCTGCAGTGTCAAGTCCTAAATGGAATAGTTATTATTATGATTCTTGTAGTGATAGAATTTCAGAATATGGTATAGAAGATGAAATTACTGCTGCAGGTATTTTTTTTATTGTCTCATTATTTTAAGATCATGTTTTATATATTTTTGCAAAAATATTTTAAAAGCTAGATTTTTACTTGTACAAACAAGTATTGTAATATTGAAACATTCAACTTGACAAAAATTTATATTTATTTGCTGTTATTAATTTTGTGTTTTTCAAAACCACTGTATTTTTTTTTTCAGGTGCAATATCCGTAGTTTTAGATAGTTTAGATACAATACAGTGTTTATCTGACAGTACCATCAAAGATAAAGAATTTGTTTTATCAATTTTAGAAGATCGTAAGCTACATACTTTACTTGATGTTAGTATAGTTTATTTATATTATGATAAATATGTACTTATGATAATTTAAATTTTGATTCACAGTTTTTTTAGTGATGGTTCATAGTAATGATTTTGTTTTTCTCATCAAAAAATTAGTTGGTAAATTTTATAACTATGGCATGTTGACAAGCAGGTTCCCATTTTATCGATGGACCTTGAACTTTAATTATTTTTACTACATATCAGAAAAAATATGCTTTTAAATCTGAAAATAGAAATATTTTATGCTAAGAGGTTTTGAATAAGATAATTTTAATTTTGTTGAAGTAATTATTCTTCTGCATTCTTGTGCTTAAAAATTTTTCAGCAATTCTGATTTTATAATCCATTGGTTTAGTTCGTAAAATTTCTGTGCAATTCAATGATTTTTAATGTTTATTTTTAATGTAAAGAATTTTTCAAAAGTTCTAAAAATATTTTCATTTCTATTTCAGTTGTATGATAGAATAAGTACGCAGTCTTACAATTTAATTCGATGCCCTTTTCCAGATGCCTTACCTGCAGCTAGAGAGGTAACCTGGTAATTTTTTTATGTCTTTTACTTTCTTTGATTTTATATTTGATCTATTACACAAATATTTTTTTTGTTGACATTCTGTGCATTTTCAAAATATAATTGTGACCAACACTGAATATTTTTTGCTTATGTTAAGGATTTAGTTTTTTATTTTATATTTTTATCTATTTTTTAACTAATAGAAAAAAATATCTATATTAGATTATTTTATGTTCATAGGCTTTAGAGTTCCTACATGCTAGTGAAAACATGGGATCAATAGAAGCTGCTGAACTAAAAGATATTCTTTGTGACCCATACGTGCGAGTAAGTAATGTAGTTATAAATGATTGTTATACAATCAAACCAGTCTGTCTAGAATTTGATGAAAAGATGAAATAATGGACACAAAGGTATCATATTTCAGGGGATGAAATATAATTTTGACACAAGAAGACACACAGGTCTTAATAAAAACCTCTGTTGTGAATATATATATTTCTTAATAAATGTTATTTTTATTAGTTATATACTTTTAGTGATACACACATAGTTTTAATATATATTAAAAGAAAAATAATTAAAGAAGCTATTTTCATGCTTGGGAGTCTCAATATAAAAATAAATTGCAAGAAGAAATAAATTTTAAAATGGAAGAAACTAAACTGTGTTAAGGATACAGAAAAAATAATTAGACACAAATTTTTTTTAAATGTTATACACTGTCCTGATGATAAACAAACTGTTACAGAAAAAAAATAGAATTGTGACAAAATAAGGGTAAGACGAGGTGAAAGGATAAAACAGTATGCATTTCTTACCTGTGTAAGTTTAAGCCAATTTTGTTCCACCAGAGTGGGCAGAAGCATGGCTAAACATATACTCCATAAAATGTGAAAAAAAAACCACACACATTGACATTGATCTGTGACATGATCAAAAATGATTTCAAATGATTGTTTGAAATCATCATTTGTTTGAAATGATCATTTGAAAACAACAAAAAAATTCTGATTTAACTAATCTGACTAACTTCCAATTTCAAAAGCTGTTAAGAATAGTTCTCAGTTCTGACTTTTTTTAAAAAAAAAAAATTCTTTTTTAAAAATATCCGGATTTTAGAAAACTAAAAAATCGTTTTTCCATGGTTACTTGTTAAAAAAAAATTGTCTTAGTTTGATGAAGTCTGCAGAATTATTTAAGGTACTATTGAAAAAATAAATATATGAACTAGGATGTTATGTTTCATTTTAACATTTTTTGAAAAATTTATTTTCTTAAAAAAATTTCCGAGAAATATCAAAAAATTATTTAAATAGAACTAGAAATAGAACTATACAATTTTATATCTATGCATATTAATGATTCATATTAAGTAATTTACATGCTTGAACATAAATTATGTCAAGAACTTAAGATTTTATAATGAACATAAAAATTATTCCCAATTAGAATGTATCTTTTTGCGCACGCACATTTCTGCATATTTTAAAGAATTAAATTTTTTTTAAAGTTTGACCAGTTATTTTCACGATAATAAATTGTAGGGAGTCACACAGAGGCAAACTAAAATTTTATTTTCAGGTAACATTGCATTTCTGGCCTTTTTGATAACTAATTTTAGCAATATAAGTTTATAAACAATGTGCTTAATTTTACCATCACCCACTGACCATGATTGAAAGTGAAGTGACAGTGCAAATTTCCAGTTTGTCTTTATTATCATCTCCAGCTAAAGGTTTTAATGATGTTATTGAACTGAACCCTAACTCTTTCATTTTAAACTTGGTGCAACCATTAATTTTATTTAAAATTCTGCTCAAATGTACAATAAAAATATCTGTGGTAATGTGGCATGAAAAATATTAAGTTTAACATTTATGTTAGGTGACTGAGTTGTGAATCTCGGCTAAAAATATATTATAACTTTAAATAGGATTTTTGGTTTTTTTTTAAAATACATATTTTTAAAAAATCACAGGTATTTTTTATACTTTGAAATCTTCTCAGTTTAAATGAAAGAGCTACATGCAAGGAACAAACTATAAAAAAAATTCATAATGAATATTATATAAAAAAAGTTCTTAAAAGTTAGTAAAATTAACATAGGTGAGGTAGAACCATCCGACTCCCCTTAAGTCTTCATTGCAGTTTAGCTGGAGACTCTATGGGTTAAGTAACACATTAAGCCCAGTTGAAGAATATTATAATGAATTCAGGTTACGATTTCATCAACTCTGTTATTTTTACAGAACTATCCTGTTCGAATCGTGAAAATCGCCCAAATTTTAAATTTTATAACCATCTAATCAACGTCAACCATCAAGGCATGTTCAATATTAATAATAGTAGTGGTGTAGTATGTGAAATAAAGTTGAGAAGGATTGTTAGTTCCATAGAGTTAATGCAATTAATTTTGAATTCTCAACTTCAGTGAAAGTACTGCTTTGCCACGCCCCTTTTCATCAGATATCAGAATTGTCATAAAAGTAAAATAAAACAAATATGAAGGGAAAATATCATCTGGTTATTTAGTTATTAATTTTTTAAGTTTAAAATGGCCCAAATTATCAACATTTATCATCTAATATACTCAATACTTTGCAGGTAGGGACCTATTACATTATTTTCAAACTTTATTAAGTAATACTTATATAACCGGTTGATTTTTTCCAATTTGAATTTGTTATATTTTCTGTTATGATGATTTTCATACCTGGTGAAAAACGGCAAACATGGCAGAGCAGTGCTTTTACAGAACTTGGACCTAAAAATTATTAAATTAGCTCTAATTGACTGACCATCCCTTTTAACCAAATTGATTAGGTGTTTTTTTTGCTAGATGTGAATTTTTTTATTTACAAATCATAAATGTGTATTTTTTTCTAAGTAAAACTCGTAAGGGTGCTTTTTTTTTACTATTTGTACATTAACCTTAATTTATTATTTGAGGGTTTCACAGACATTTTATCGTTTTGATGGTTATCAGGATTCAGGATGAGTTCTGAATTGCTATGTCTGTAATATGTCAGCCTGAAGAAGTGCATTTTTTAAATTTTTCATTAGGCCACATTGTTTAAAAAATATTTGGAGGAAAAGGACTGGCTAAGTTTGTCCCACTGGGCAAAAAAAAGTAATATTGGCTCACCAGATTTTTTAACAGTCTAATATTCTACTTTATGGAAAAATCTAAACTTTAGTATTTGTCTGCAACTTTATATTAAATACACTGCGATGCTAAAGTTTAAACAATGACGTTTTTTAGCTGCAAAATTTAGAATTGTGATAGTAGAAATGCTATAATTGAAACATAATAGTTTGATGTGCTATACCAAATTTTTTTTCATAAAATGAAATTTTGTATGATGCAAAAGTTTAGACACAAATACAAGATTATGCTAATTTAAAATAGATAATGGCCTAATTTCGCATTTTCATTGATGAATTATATTTTTTTATATGATAAATTAAAGAAAAACCGCGATATCTGGTGAACTAAACAGATTCAATAGCGATATTAAATCTTTATTCAAATCATATTTGCTTCAAATGTACAATTTAACATCTCTAAATACGCACCGAATGCCTACCAGCCCATCACCTCAATTTTTTGGCACGAATTCGTGGATTTAGAGACATGCATAATGCATATTGACCAATTTTCTTGATGAAAAGTTCAGTCTTTCCCATATAGAATCACAAGACAGCGACATATTATTCTATTTTGCACTTTAGTACAATGCAGAGATAGTCACCTCTTCAAAAACGGCAAAAAAAAAGGAAATTTTAATGCAAATTCACTCCACACAATTACGAAATTTCCTTCTTTATACTGAAGTTTGAAGTTTCTTGATGAAAGCCGGTTTATCTGAACAAGTTACAAGTTAACCGGGCTCTTTAGTGCTATTTTAACACGTTCAGTTTAACCGTATATTGAAAAATAAGCTTTTGAAAAAATCGGTTTTTGCCCTCAAAAATCTTGCATCAAGGTGGATTTTTTTAAGAGGAGAACATAGTTAATAAAAACCAAAAAATCAAATTTTTGAAACCAGTATTTTCTGATAGATGTAAGCCCGATCTATAGAATGAGACCAATTTTGTATAGATTGAATTGCTGACGGTTAATATGACATTCGGTTAACACAAAATGTTTAGGTGGTCCCTTCGAGTTCGTGATAACGGGATCGACTGTATTTGTTTTTCTCAAAACTGTAATTTTCAACACATCGGTACACTTTTCTCTAATTCTATTAAGTATTTCTTATTAGTTTTTTTTTTGTGTGTGTGTGTTATAAAACCATTTTAGATCTATTTAAGTCACCTCATTTAGTCTTACAAATTTAAGAAAAAATGTTTTATTATTTTATTTTGCACTTTTCTGCGTTGAAAATCAGAATTTTTATGAATTTAGAATATAATGTTTTTAAATAAAATTTAAAAATTATTTCAGGCAAAAAAAAAAAACAGGTGACCAATATAAATCTAACTCTTGCACTTGAAACAAGTTTTACGTACATTCATTGTATTTTTTTGTACAAATGGTACCGAAAAAATACTTGTATTTTTATAAATACTCGTAATCTCTAAATCTACGAATTCGTGGCAAAACTTTGAGGTGATGGGCTGGTAGGCATTCGGTACGTATTTAGAGATGTTAAATTGTACATTTGAAACAAATATGATTTGAATAAAGGTTTAAAGTGGCTATTTTTGTCTGTTTGGTGTAAAATTGAACCAGTATCGTTATTAAATCTGTTTAGTTCACCGGATATCGTGTTTTTTTTTAAATTTATCATATCATAAAAATATAATTCATCAATAAATATGATAAATTAGACCATTATCTACTTTAACTTAGCGTAATCTCGTACTTGTATTAGATACAACTTGTATCTAAACTTTTGCGCCCCACAAAAATTAATTTTTTGAAAAAAAATCTTATAGCAAACAAACAATTATGTTTTAATTATAGCATTTTAAAATATTTATTTAATATATTTAGGGGCGTTTTGTAATTCAACCATCACAATTCTAAATTTTACAGCTAAAAAGCGTCATTGTCTAATTTTTTGCATCGCAGTGTATATGTATCTTTAAGTAACAACAGATGGCGCCACCAACTTTACTCGAAATTCGTTCTATTTAAACTTGAGCTGAAACGTTCCGTTTTTTATTTAGTAAACAAAGATTAAGTTATGAAGTCTGCATTATTAATCACTTATCTTAATTATTAATGGCATTTTGTGAATGACATCCGATGTCAATCAGTATAAAAAGTTGGTGCTGATAAGTTATCTTCAGAAATGTAAACAGCTGAGAATGTGAATGTGCTGTAGCTGCGGAATATTTTATTATTAGTTTTTTTTACGATCAGATTACGCAAGTTAGTCAACTTACAGACAATGTGCTCCATGGTTGTACTGATTATTCCTGTGGAAGTTTCTTAGGGGAAATTATCTCTCTTATTAATTTCGTCTTCTTCGCTAGAGAAAATGAATCGTGAATCGAAATTTAAATCCGGTGATTCTAACACCGTTGAATTTACTGATCAAGAGCAAACAAATTCTGTAAGTTGCTATTTATTTTAATAAAGTCATTTGTATCGCATTAGTAGAGCATATAAATTTTAATATGTACTTTCTTTTAATTAAATTTTTTTTGATTGATATAATAAATGTTTTTTTTTTTGTTAAAGGGAAAACTTAAATAGTTAATATTTTTCCCTGAGTAAGGAAGTTATGTTTGACATGTGATTGAAAAGTGGATGTTATTGATATATGTCTAAGCATACTGCTATATTTTAACATTTATACACAATTAATAGTGGTTACAATTATTATTTGCTGTTTTTCCAAAAGTTGAATATATTAAGGTCATAAACTTAATTACAGTTGAACTAACACAAACATGCTTAAAATGAATTCCTGTTATTATGAATAAATGTACTATAAACTCAGCAGGTATTTAAGCAATTCTACCATAAAAGGCATGTGAAAAGGATATAAAGTACAGCCCAAAATGTCCGAATAAAACCCTGTGTAGGGGAGTGCACGTTAAATATGCTCCAAATTCCTAATGCTGCATACAATGTCACCCTTAACTGTTGCTTTGGGTGACTACTCGGGTGTCAGCTCGTCACTTGACTGTGGTTCTAAATTATACGCCAATTGCCCTCGTCTCTAGTGCAACCATTATTCAAACCTACCTTCCTTAGGAAAGTTATAATGGATTCCAATATTTGACAATTAGGTTCCAGCTAAATGGAATATAGATTTATTGCACAATTTACTTGTATTAAAATATACAAAGAGAATACATTCCATTATCAAAGTTTTCCATTAACCGTTAGGGACAGTAATGAAACCAATAAAATCCCACAGCTCTAATTTTACTTGGTCAATCGAGCTTGCAGTCTCCTTGTTGCAAAATAATGAAAATGTGGCTACTACTAACTAGAGCAAAAGTTTTCTACAGTTCGGTTTCTATGATTCAAAAGGCACTAGTGTCATCCATCGTCTCTCTTTATCATATTAACATGAGGGACAGTAAGGAAACAAAAATATAGAGACATATTTCAGAAAAAGAAATCAATATTAAAAATATCCCAATCTTGAATTTTGTATTAAAAAAACAGAGGTAATTCAATTTAAAATTCAAATTTATCTTATTTTCTAGAATAAAAATTAGTTTAAACTCCAAACTGAAAACTTACTCATATTAACAGTAGTGACAATTAACAGTATCTGCTATATTTTCTGTCTTAAAATTGTTTTCCATTTATGTATATTGAAAAATATTATACCTTTTGCGACTTAAGATCAAATTTATCATAAAACTGTCTATTTATAACAGATTCTATATTCTAGTCGCTTTTACAAGCTCATGATGTACTTTCTCATGAAGTTTATGGAGAAGATGCCATTCGTGTAACTCCTCCGCCTGTTACTCCCTATGCCAATGGTGGACAAGGCATGGAAACAGAATTAGGACCCGACGCCAAAGCAATTACCAGAGTTCGTCTTGTACAATTCCAGAAAAATACTGATGAACCTATGGTAAATAACTTGCTTAAAAATCTTTCTACAATTAACATTTCGTTTAAGATTTATCAGATGGACTAAATAATACTTTTTCTGTGTACCAAAATTGAGTTTAATGTATTCGCATTCCGAAAAAGCACCTGTATTTCTATTTGTTTCAACCTTCTAAATAATCAGTATTTTTATTCAATTCTGAAAATGGAATTTGTATAGACCAAATTTTAGTTTTTGCCTGAAATATTTCTTAAAAGATAATTTATGCATTTATAAATGTAGTCTATTTATACTGAATTCCGCATTACACAATATTTAATCATCATTATTTTAAAGTTTTAAAGGTTAAGTTAAATTTTTTTTAATTTAAAACTTATAATTAGGGTCAGGTATACCAATGTATTGTATATGGATACTTGACTTGCTTTTAGGGGCTTGAACCTGATGTCACATTAATCTGAATGCATTCTCCCCCAGGCTATTTGATACCCTCCTCAATGTAATCTGATTGGCTTGTTTTGCGTCAGCTGACCTTTAACCGTCTTTTTAGGTGTAGAAAGTCCTACATTAGAGATACTTGACCTTACCAATACATTTGGGAGTATGACTTATAATTATATATTAAAAAACTTTTAGAAAAAAAAACTTAAGAGAGCTTTTATGCTTCCCAATGAGTAGTCCATTTGATTACAGTCTATAATAAACAAACAAAAAATTCTGGCAGAAATAACCTTCTTTTCTGTTATTTTAATACATATTGAAAATTTTATAGTACTGATGGACAGACAGACAAAAAAAAATATAAAACATAGTGTTTGATTTTCCTTTATATTGAGGGGTTAAAAAAAATTTTGCTGAATGTTGAACTTTTTTTTTCTGATTTTCCCAATCAATTCTGTTTTTTCCGAGTTTTTATAAGTTTATAAAATAAAGTTTCAATGCTAGGTTGACAAAAAAAATGCAAGGTTGACTAAAAAAAAACCCTCCAGAATTCTGCTCAAAATTGTTAGCTACTATGAAAATCTTTTTTAGAGAAAATATTTTAAGTTAATACTATTCTCTGATCTACTTTCTTAACACTTTACCTACGGGCGTCGACTGACCCGTAGACTAAAAATCTTCTAGACCAGCAACTTAATCTAATGCCTAGCTCTTCTAACGTGTCGAAAGCAACTAAAACACTATAAAAGGTTGATTTGTTGATTGGCATAATTGTACTTTCAATTGTAGGGCAACTGTTTCTTTGGAATGTTCCCTGTTAAAAAAAAGTTACCCACTAGTGATTATTTCAACCGTTAGTCATCCTTTTACATCGGACCTTTTTGACTATGTGAACAAATAACATTTTGAGTTAATTGCATGACACAAAATTTGCATAAGGGTCCGTCTTAATATTAGAAATGTTACGAACTTTAAAATTTTCAATAGCAACACCCAATTTTAATTACTTAGAAATGTGAAAAACCCTCAAAAACCCCTAAATCTAAGTTTTTGTTACATTTGGATGAATATTTGACGAGTTATTCAATCGAATCACTTGTGGATCTTGGGGGGACCATGTCTAAAATGACAAGCGTAGTCAGTCTGTAGGTTTATTAATGGAGAAAAAGAAGCACAAGGTCAAATATCTTAAGGATGGGCCTACGAGGGATATAAAAGTCAATGAGTAGCTGTATATATTCAAAAATAAAGTCGAAATTAAGTTGTAGTAAAAAATAGATCCCTATCGTCACTTGATAAGGGTTCCAAATTACGAGATGTCATTGGCTCTGTTAAATCTCCTAAAGGTGACTGCAAATAGGCAGCCAGAAACCATTACATTAGTTCCCTTAGACACAAAGGGGGCGCGCTAGTTTCTATGTCAATTTCAATGTAGAAATTCTCCAATGAGAGTTTGAAACTTAGAGTGTTCTTAGTCTATGGGTCAGTCGACGCCCGTAGGTAAAGTGTTAAAAGGTAAAAAATGTTTTGAAAATAAAATTTTTTGCAAATCCAATTTAATTGTTTATAAATTTAAAGTAGTCATAATTACATTATTTGCTTTTGTCCTTTAGGGTATTACTTTGAAATTAGATGACAAGGGACGATGCATAGTTGCACGCATTATGCATGGAGGCATGATACACAGGCAAGGTAAAGCCTTAATTGTGCAGCCTTAAGCTTCAAAGTAAATCAATAAATGTTAAAATGTTTTTAAACTATTGAGTGTGAGCTAAATTGCATGAATTGTTTTAATAATGTGCTACAGTTCCTTTACCTATTATCAGTTCATCATTTTTACATTGTAAAAAATATTATGTTTGTAATCAATTTTGATTTCTTAAATGCATTTGTATTAATAGCTACCCTGCATGTTGGAGATGAGATTCGAGAAATCAACAATGTTAGTGTTGCAAATCAAACTGTAGATGCTCTTCAGAAGATGCTGGTATACATTTTATATATTTAAAAACTCAATCTAATGTGTTTTGCAGACTTTAAAAAATAAATTTCCATTTATTGGTTTGTCTATCCCTAGTTTGCTTAAACAAACCTTTAATTTTTCATTAAATTTGAAATTGGGCTAAAGTATATTAAAGTTATTTTGGATGTATCAGACGGAACGGTCGCTCCGCCCGCCAATCTCAAAATTGTGCCAAGAGCTGAACAGCAGTTAGATAAACTAGCCATCTTAGCGGCCATATTCCTCCCGAGACCTAGGTTTGCCACGTTTTAATCGAAGACGAGAGAAATGAGTGTGATGATATAGAGGGTGATTAAGATGGGCGGCAATCTCAAACAGCACAATTTTTTTTATGACAGTGAAACTTAAATTGTACTATTTATTATGTCCAAGAAATTTTAAATAAGAGATTGGCATTCTTTTTATATTACGCCTTTTTTAGCGTCATAATTATTTGTCTTTTGTTATAAACTAAATGCTTTTTTGTTATAAAATAAATGCACCGTTTTTTTTGGTTGGTGTTTGTTTACTTTTACTTAGTTTTTTTTAAAGAGAGATTTAACTACAATTCCAATCCAAATAATTTTAGGTGTATTTTACGACAAATAAACATACTACAATTTGACATACAATGCTTGTATGTTAATAGTTTGAGTTCAGTTTTATTCCAAAATGCAATGGATTGATAGTAGGTTTGTAGATTTTGTCTTAATATTATTATGGGTTATGTTCAATACGTCATCAAATATATAATTAATTATCTGCAATATATATATGTTTGAAACAGTATTTGATGGAAAACTTTTAATATATTTTCTAAAAGTTCAATATATTTTCAGAGAGATGCCAGAGGAAATGTTACTTTCAAGATCATTCCTAGTTACAGGAGCGGTCCACCTACTTGCGAAGTATGTGATTCAAGTTTAATTATGATTCTAAATATGATAAAACTCTCCATACCTAAACTTTACTGCATTATTGTAACGCTTTTGTTCATTGTTTATATTTTGAGTATTTCTTCATTAACTTAAGCTCTTAATTTTTTAGATTTTTGTTCGAGCTCAGTTTGATTATGATCCGAAAAATGATGATCTCATACCTTGTCCCCAAGCTGGTATAAAATTCAAAACAGGAGATGTTTTGCAAGTTATTAGTAAAGATGATCATAATTGGTGGCAAGCAAGAAAAGAAGGATCTGATATGACTGCAGGACTTATTCCATCTCCAGAGTTACAAGAATGGAGGGTTGCTAGCCTGGCCGTGGAGAGATCTCGCAATGATCAGGGTATGAATGCACCTCTACTGTTTCAAAACTTCTCCTCAAAACCTACCATGCCTACATGGTTAAAATAAGCTTGAGGCTGTGAAGCATGTTTTTTAAAAAAAAGTATTGTTCTTTTAAAGTTAGTTTAATCATTAGATTATGGACATTGCTGTCAATGGTTTTTGTTTTGCGAAAGAAAAAAAATCATAATTCTTGATAACTTTCACTACTTTAGCTTTAATAATAAAATGTTATGTTAATCTTCAATGTCTTGATTTCATAATTTTGATCTTAAATAAATGTTTACTGCTAACAGCTATATTTTAAGATACTGACTTTGTTTCTACATTTATCCATTTGCTGCTTTCCAGGGTAATCTTTATTTCCCATCGATAAAACATATTAATTACGTTTTGAGTTATAACAGTAATATTATGGTGTATTATTTTAATAGATTTTTTGTAATTTTGCTTATTCATTGAAATTTTGTATTAATTTCTCAAGAAATTTTAGGAATTTAGTCTACAATATGCAAAGTTGCTTTTATATAAACAAGTTTTGTTTCATAAATTCATTAATTAATGTGGTAATATATGTGTATGCACGCAATTTTATTTTAAAATTAGTAAGTTCAATATTTTTTTTTCCAGTGAATTGCTCATTTTTTGGTAGGAAAAAGAAGCATTATAAAGATAAATATTTAGCTAAACATAATGCTGTTTTTGATCAACTTGATCTTGTTACTTATGAAGAAGTAGTTAGACTTCCTGGTTATAGAAGGAGGACATTAGTTTTATTAGGTAATTATGTGGCCAACTTCTTACAATTTAACTTTATTTATAAGCATTGTCTCAAATCTATCCTATATATAGTGGTTGCTTAAAAAGAACCTTTTAATTTTTTTAGCAAGAATGAAGGATATGTTTATCTAATTTCTTATCTGCTTTAATTTCTTGACACATGTTTAGTTGAAGTTTGAGTATGTAGAAATAGGCGAATACATTAGATCAGACCCATACAGTATATAATATTAGAAACACACATATTGAAGTATTTCCTTGCTTTTTTGGGTGTGTATATTATGTCAAGCTGTAGTTGGGTTAACTGTCTCTTAAAATAACAGTTTATGTGTACATGAGTAAAAGTAGGCCAATGTTCTAAATTTAACAAAAATCATTAAAAACAGTTTGAAAGATGTAAAGTTACGGCTGATGGAATGCAATTTTGTTTAAATTTAGTGTTGGTCAAGCAGGGAGTATTTGGCTAATATGTTTAAAATGAAGTAATATTGTTATTAAAGTGAAATAATCAAATTCTAAATGAAATTTTTTTAGGAAAATAAGAGTGAATAAAAATTAATTTTTACTAAACAATTATGATTTAACAATTGGATACAAACTATTAATATATGTTTTTTACTTTTTTTAAATTTTGATAATGTTAAAAATTTTGTTGCAGTTAGTTGTTTGTAACAAAATTTTTGTATTGCTTATCCTTTTAAATTTTTTTTATTATTATCCTTTAAATCTTAGGTGCTCATGGAGTTGGGAGGCGTCATATAAAAAATACTCTCATTAGTAATCACCCTGAAAAGTATGCTTATCCTATACCGCGTAAGTATTAAAATTTATTTAAATATATGTGTGTATGTTTCGCTTGTTTGTGTTTAAAAGAATGCATACAGTAAAACCTCAATTAACCTAATTTCATCAAACCTCCTCTCTTTTATCCGGAAATCTCTGTTAACCAACTATCCTTGAGACAACATGAAAAAGTATCAAGGTCCATTCTCCGTTTTTCATAAAAGAAATTGACAGCTACTCTTTAGTGATAAATCGTTAGCAAAACTGGAAAAATAAACTAAATAAACTTTCAAGATTAAAAGAATCAGTCTCCTACAGTTCTGAAATAGGTAAATTCTGAGTTTTCTGAAATTGGGAAACTTCGTTGATGAAAAACTACTGATAAAAAAATTTAAAGTGCATTTCTAATGATCCTAAATTTTCTGAAAACTCCTCGGATCTTTTAAAATTGTGAGGCTCCAAGTGATGTTCACAATAAAACAAAAAATAAGCATTTGTCCCAGAACCACTCTTGGATATAAAAAAATAAGAATAAAAATTAAAAACTTTTAGCACTTTCTGTTTGCCAGGAAGTCACAATTTCAGAGGGAACATAAAAATCAAATGTTAACGACTGTAACTGGTAGATTAGGGTTTTCGGCGCCACTCCATACTAGAATTTTTAATTGAAAATTCTCTAATCCAGAATTTTCGATTATTCGACCTACCTCCAGTCCCAATTAGATTGATTAATCAAGGTTCTACTGTATATCAAATGATGCATATGACATTTTTTAAAAATTATCTTACGTAGTAATTATTTTTTTAACTGCATGCTTAAAGAAAAGCAAAAAAAATTAATTAATGGATGAAATGTTATTACAGAAATTTATGATATTTGAGTGTAAGTGAATTTATGTGTTTTATAAATAAAGGATATTAATTTATTTATCACTCCATAGATACGACTCGACTACCTAGACCCACAGAAGAAAATGGTCGCAATTATTATTTTGTCACTCAAGAAGAGATGATGTCAGATATAACAGCTAATGAGTATTTGGAATATGGGACACATGAAGAGGCCATGTATGGAACAAAACTAGAAACAATTAGAAGAATACATAAAGATGGAAAGATAGCTATATTAGATGTTGAACCTCAGGTATTCAGTATCCAGATATTTTTATTTAAAAATGACAAGATAATAAATTATACATATCTAATTTTATTTATATTATGTTGATCTTACACAAATAGAAATTGTTTTCAGCTGAATCCAATTTTGTGTGAAATAAAAATTATACATATAATTTCCTTGCTGATAACATAAATAATATTTTTCTTTTCTTTTTAGGCATTGAAAATTCTTCGGACTGCAGAGTATGCCCCATTTGTTGTCTTCATTGCTGCCCCAACTTTAACTAATATTAGAGATGTAAGTTAAGAATATTAAACATTGATTTGTATTAAAAATGTTGAAATGTTTGTAAGGTATATTGTCAAATTCCTAAAAAGTCCCTCATAGTTGTTAGAATGAGACAATTAAAAAGGTGTGACATGCATTATAAAATTTCATTTTCTACTGTAAAGACTATTTCTTGTGCTGTACAAATTAATATTGGTTTGATACAATTACATGTTCACAATTGCAGTGTAGTTATAAGACTTAAGTAATTGTAAATGCCTATACTTTTGATCTTGAATTATCTAAAATCACTGTTTTAAACTTTTAAAAACTTAAAAGTTTCATATGCTACTATTTGCAGTCTTTTAGAAAAGTGGGTAGGGTTAGCTTAAGGTTAAAAAAAAGCTGATATTGGCAAAAAAATAATGAAGTTGAAAACATGCAGTAGTTATAAAAGTTTGGAAAACATTTGTCCAACAAATGGACATCTCTGCAAATTGGGTCATCATGTCCTAAATATATTATTAAAAAACGGCATTTTGCTATGATATAACTATCTATAAAATATCTCTGTTCTGTTCATTGAAATTAAAATTTAAATATATCCACAACAATCACTTATAAGGCCATTGCCTTTATAAAAAAAGCATTGTTTGTTACACCGATTTGAAAAGCAAAATTTTACTTTGTTATTCTTTAACATACAATGAAATTTGCTATAATTTCCATAATATTTTCCCCTGTCTGTTTCATTAAAATAAAAAATAAAAGATTTTAAAATTGTATTAATTTATAGTTTAATTTATAATTTGTATGTTTATATATATATTTTATAGGCTGATGGCAGCTTGGAGCGTTTGGCAAAAGAAAGTGACCTTCTTCAACAAGCATATGGACATTATTTTGATCTCACAATAGTTAATAATGACATTGAAGAAACTATTCATGCTTTAGAGAAAGCTATAGATAACATTGGTTCAGTTTTACAGTGGGTACCTGTTAGTTGGGTTTATTAATGTAAATTTTATGTGTATGCAATTTTGTGTAAATCACTTTCATGACAATTTAATCTAAGTAAAACCCAAACTTTTTGATGCATCGTTGTGCGCTGTACTATGTGGAACGATAAAAAAATGTTGACTTTGAGATCTAAAAGGTTTTTTGTTTCATTTTTGCCAATACTACTTTTAATCTATTAGAATAACCTTGTGTCGCAGTATGGCCTTTGATGGCCTTATACCATATCCCCTGAACATCCATCCTTTGCCAATTCTCTATTCATTCTTATATATTGGGGGGTAATTCAATGAACAATAATAATAATATATGTGGAAAACATTTTCATATTGCATTTTTAATTGAAAGAACCAGTGGATGTAGCATCTTCATATTTGGAAAATTTGTCTTTAAACTCTTAGTTCGGAAAAAAAATCCTTCTTATATATTCTTTATATAAACATCTTTTTCACCCTAAATCAACTCTTGTTTTACAGTTCTAAAGATAGATTTCAATGTTAAATTATCTCTGATATTGATACTTTCTGGTGAACAGAAAGTGCTTACATTATTTTTAATTTCTATTTAATTTTTTAAATATACAAGCAGAGTTCTTGGAAAATTGCTTATTTGTGCTTTTATAGCAGATATCGCTTAGTCTCATGATTTAAGAAGATCCCCAAAGTTTCTCCATTTTTTTCAGTATTGCTGGAGATTCCTCTTCTTAAAATTCTAAGCAGGGTTTCTTTTGTGAACTAAGAATGATCTTATTAGAGAAATTTTCATGCTGAATCACAGAGGTTTGGTCAACAAAGAGTTCCATATAAATAGAGACGGATAATCGAGGTTCTACTGTAGTTTCTCATTTTCATTGATCTTCTAATTTTTTAAAAAATTTTTTGGCCATGCAATAGCAAATAATTAGATAAGTATATTTCCACCAAATGTAAAGAAGTTACTTCCTCTTGTTCTGCAGAAACATGGATTTTATTAATGGATCATTCTGAATATCAACACTAAAACTGTATGCGATAATAGTTTGATAATATGATAATTATATATCTGGTTGGATTTAGACTAAATCGGGCTTAAATCTGATGTAGGTGATAAATAAAGTTATTGTTTGTCCTCATTTTATTCTTTCACTTAATTGCCAAAGTAATTTTTTAAGCATGATTAATAGTGTCTGCTTAATTAGAAAACTAATTTATGACAAAGTGCCAGGTCTTTGTTAAATCAGCACAAAAATTCTCAGAATTGCCTTGAAATAATGTACAATTCACATGTTTTTTTAGATAATCAACATAATTTTTAGCATTTGGCGAAAATGAAATTTAATTTTTTTAAATAGAAAGTTATTTAAAGAAACCTTTTATATTTCTTAATGATACCACCAATCACTGGGGAACAACATTCAAACAGTTCCCTTGCCTTTTCATTCCTTGTAGCATTTGGACAAATAGGCATTTTACCTATTCAAATTGCCTGATGAACTTGGTCTATGCTAAAGCAAATATATGGTGCTCAAATCAAATGTCAAATCTTATAAATTGCATTTACAGTAGTTGATATATATTTTAAGTTAATTGAGAACGTTTAAAATGTTAAGAACAAGTTGTTATTTGTATGTAAGTGGTTATCTTTACATACATTCTCTTTGGAAATCATGTTGAATTCATCATTAATTTTTTATCATAATTATTTCTTTGATAATATCTAAGTTGGAATACTATTTATGTAGATATTTTATAATTAAGTTATATTTTGAATTCCACACTATATGTGTGCTTGTTTATATGTATTATATAATTTACTATTATATTATTCAATACTAATTTCAACATATTTATCTGACATTATTTTGCCACAACAGCTATTATCCATGTTCATGTTATCTCAATTTATATAATTTTATTTTATAAGAGTTTTTTGAAGCTTTTTTTTTATGTTTAGATCTGTGTTAACATTGTTAGATGTTAAAAAACATTTATTGTATTGAATCTCGGTATTTATACTATCAAAAGTATAATTGTTCCTTTTCTTCTTTATCTGTGATTTCAGCAACACTTGTGAAGCATGCAGTTTTATTTTTATTATATTATATACATATTTTTTTGTTTCTTTGTATAGATGGACGTTTTTTTGTAAACAAAATCTAACTCCTTGCCAACCTAAGTTGTGTAAATAGAAATATGCTATGGAGAAGATCCTTCCGCAGATGTAAAGAGTTCGATAAATAATTGTGAATCCATCCAGAAAACATGTTTAAAACATTAATTTCATTTAAGGTCTGACAGATTTGAATATTTGAGAAAATTTCACAATTTTATCGGAATGAAAAGTGTGTTTTGGTTAAATTGTATCAAGATCATTTTGTATCTAAATATTACCTTACAAGAATTTCCAACTAACAGACCAATCCCACTTTTTCCCCCTGCCTTTTTACTATTACATTTTACCCAAGTTAGATTGGCATGGAGTGTAAACTATTGTGTTTTATTCTTACATCATGTAATCGGTTGCTGTGAGTTTCAAGTATAATGATAATTAATAACAATTTATTTAAGTTTGAATGTTCTATTTCAAATCAGTAAGGCATTTAATATTTAAGTAGTTATGTATTAAACTAAATATAAAATTAAGATTTTTCTTAATGTCTATTGTATTTCAAATAGAATCTGGATTCCACTAAAATGACATAAGAAATATTTACTGTTAAAACCTATTGGCGTATTCAGAAATTTACTCAATTTACAATACCACACTTTCATTAATTGCAGCTATGAAAAAAATTCCTTTTTTTATTTTATAACTATTGTTCAGATAAATTATTGTTAATATAAATTTTCAGTGTACAAGTTACCATGAAACAGTTTATTCCAATGGAAAATAATTTGTGGATAAAGTTTTGGTGATTAATGACTATTTAAAAAAAGATGACGGAAATTTACCCCATCTCTTGTACCATTGATGGTGTTCTATATTCGTAAAAATTATTCAAATTATGGTTGTAATAAAAGTTTTGTTGCATATGTCTTACACATATCACAACATCACATAAAATGACTAGCTTGTATAACTAGAGCAAACATCAAAGTATGTTATCCAACAATCAACGAATGAATGTATTTGTTACTTTTTATATGGTTATGTGAAAATGTTTCTGTGATTTATTCCTATTTTCACACCATTGTAAAAAGTTTGCTTTTATGCACAGTATATTGCTTTGATAAGTGTCAAGACAATTAAAAAAATAATTTGAAGCTTTTTATTTTAAACTCTATGAAAATGTTTAATTTAACACTTTAAACCTGCAAGAAAGTAATTGATAATTTACTTAAAATTTTTATGCAATAAAAGTTTGCTTGTAAGTTTAAGTGAATTAGGTACTAACAGAAATAGTTGTAAAATCTTTTCTTTTTTAAATGAAGTTTTTTTTTATTTACTGTCTTAAAATAAGATTACAGTTGTCAAATAAGTGCCCTAATATCGGCAGTGCTACTAGGATACCTTTCAATGAATATATACCAAGTTTTGTTTGAGGTCATGCATTCTAGAATATAAAAAAAAATAAGCAAGCTTTATAATTTGAGTTTTTAACTTGTGTCATTGTTTTGGCTGTGTATATCACATTCCTAAAAATGTGCTTATATTACTACCTTTAAATTAAGGTTGTCAAATTGTGCTTATATTACTACTTTTAGACTAAGGTTGTCAAATTGTGCTTATCTTACTGCCTTTAGATTAAGGTTGTCAAATTGTGCTTAAATGCTTGTTGGAACACAGAAGTATGATGTTAGAAGTGAACCTGTTGTTTTACACTTTTGTAGTTTAATAATTTACACCACTATTCCTTAAAAAAATAATTTGGCTTCCTTTAACCATTGCTATTTTTCATGTTGTGATCGTTTTAATTGTTAAGTACTTCACAATAGTTTGACTTGTACTTGTGGGCTTCTAGGGCTTCAGATGTTGGGAACTTATTTTTTATGCATCCTGTATTCAAGGAAGACTCACAAGAGAATCATCTGTATTAATTATGTTAAATCATCCTTTTTTTTTTCAAAATTGATGTTTATTTGTTATTTTATGTGCTATAATAAGTCAATGTTTTAAAATTTACTGAATGTACTATTTTCAATTACCCATCTAACCAAGATTTTGTGTAAAGTTAACCTGTTATCACCTTTGTAAATTATTATTACATATGTCCGCTTTTGTTTGAAGATGCATTAAAGTAGTAGGTATTAGTTATTTATAAGCTCTGTGTAAGTGGTTTGGGGGTTGTCATAGTTTTATTTAACATTAGCTTTATTTTGCAAACCTTTTTTCTGTTTATGCATAAATTATTTTTAAACAAAAAATCTGCACTTGTCTTTTAGCTTGGGTGTTAAGAGGTTAACATACTTGAAATGATCTATAGTCATCAGTTCCATACCAAAACAAATGAATTTTTTTTAATCCTCCATAAAACATATTTTATGAGCTATAAATTTTTTGTAACTAATTTTCAAAATTTCTAGCATCAATACAAGTTTCAAAAATATTGGGCAAGTCTGCAGCCCAAGTCAAGTTCTTATGTCACCAACCATATACACTTGCATAATGGTCTTGATAAATACTGTATTTTGATTTTTTACATAGACCAAATTATATAATTCTCCTATTTTTCTTCCATTTCTTAAAAGTTGCCTTTCCTTTTATTCAATACTTACAATCATATGTTTGATTTATCTTTTTGTATATAATACAACCATCATCTATTTTACCTGTGTGATATGAAAACTAACTCCCTGGAAGGACTTTTTCTTTATTTTTAAAATTCAAAATAACAGCTTGTTCTATCAGTTTTTTAAAGGTAGTAACAGTGTTGACTGTTTAAGGATGCTGCTTCTATAGTGTTAATTTTAGATTACGTATATTGTAAAATGAGAACTTTTATGGAAGGTAGATGTGTAGCTCAAAATAATTTGTAAAATGCTCAATTTTAAGTTGTTGATATGTCATAAAAAAATACTCATTTAATACTAACATATCTCAGGATAGACTTTATAAGCTAAATATTCGCATGTCTGTTTTTTGGACGTTTTATTTTTAGCATTTTATTTTCAAAGTAAGAAATTATTTGTTTTCATAGTTTTACTGCAGTTTGCATGGCTTCTTATATGAACTTTCTTTGTATTCAAAGGCATGTAATATTTTATGTTTTGCAGTGATGTGCTATCAATTTTAAGTGATGCTTGTTACTGAAGTGTATACAATAAAATTTTAATATTGTAACTGTGTTTTTACTTTGAAGCATCTTCTCTTGGTGTATGAGCTATAATTTAATAAGTTTAAATTTGTATATTACTTTATTAGGTATTATACTAAAATATAAAGTTTACTAAGCATCAGAGTAAAACGTCTAAAAATATAATTGAAAAATAAGGGCCTGAAAATGAAGTCTAATTCGGAAGATAAACAGTGGTGGTTGGAAGTATAAAATGTGCAATTTTTTCAGCTATTAAATCTTAATTTAGTAACCCTGACTGGGTTCACATTCAGTTTATTCTAATGCAATGCCTTTCCGAAGAAAGTTGAAGGTCCCAGTTTGAAATTTACCTTTATCAAAATTAAATATTAAATGCACATTATATAAAACTTATTATGAAATCCAACTTCATTTCATTAAATTTACTTTTTACGGAAACAGCCTTAGAATATATTTGAAAAATATTTATCATAGGAAATTTTTTCAATGTACTAATATATGATGAATAAATAAAGTATATCAGGAAAAAAAATTCATAGAATGCTTTTAATATGCCTTTTATAAGTTAAATAAAATGTAAAAGCAGAGGAAAGACAATATTGTTAAAAATTGTTTGCTTCTAAACGCAAAAAATGGCTACCCTCCCCCCCCCCCCAAAAAAGAAAATATACACAAATAAAGGCAATTTTTGTTTTACGTAGGCTATGTAAATATTTCATACATAAATTACTTTTTTAAAATCCACAAAATAACTTGGGGTGCTCGCTCAGGGTGTCGTCCTCGCCCCTGTGTTTGACCAGACCAATGATAGAAATTACACGATGCAATTGGCTTCTCATGGAAGCTAGATAAATCAAATGGAAAATGTGCAACCTACCTAGACCTGGAGATGCTGTGCGCAAATAAATTGAAGAAGTCAAGTAAACCAAGAGTTCTGAAATGCAAGAGTACTCACTAGGCGCGTTCACATGACAATCGAATCCATTGATTGAAGCGCAAACTCCGCAATTTTTCTCTCTTAGGGATTTTCGCCCAGGCAGAACCGGAATTGCGGGGTTCATTGGGGGGTTTCGCAAACCCTCCAAGGAAGGAGGGTTTGATGTTTCGTACCATGGATTCGGCCACAGACTATCATTTGGGTTAGAAATCCTGCTCGAATTTTTCCCCCTACTTGGCGTTTACATGAGCCATCGAATCCATGGAATGCCAAAATCCCCAATAGGGGAAAAAGTGGTCGAGCATGATTTCTAACCCGAATGATAGTCTGTGGCCGAAACCATAGTGTGAAACATTAAACCCTCCTTCATTGGAGGGTTTGCGAAGCCCCCTAATGAACCCTGCAATTCCGGCTCTGTCTGGGAGAAAATCCCCAAGAAGGAAAAATTGCTGAGTTTGCTCTTCAATCCATGGATTCGTTGGCTCATGTAAAAGCAGCTAATGGGGGTTTGATATTCCAGGGATTCGATGGCTCATGTAAACGCGCCTACTATTGTACAAGAGTGCTGAGTGCTCACTAAAAGTATATAAAATAATCCGATACATTTCTTTTTTGAGAAAATAACATAGGTCTGATGGCCCTGAGCCCGGGCTCTTGGTTTATATTAAGTCCAAACAAACCGCTCACCCAACGTTAGTTCAACAATGTAAAACGCATAATTTTATTCCTTAAAAGGCATTATTTAACAATAAAAAAAGACTGTTTGAGCAGTTGTAAGCTATAGCACAAGATCTCAATGGGCAAATTTGTACGATTTGTTAGAAAATCCTTTGGATGCCCACTCAAGTGTCGACTTCGTCATTTGACTGAGAATTAAAATTACGAAATAAAATTGGCTGCGCTTAAACTTCTCATGGAATGCTAGAATTAAACAATCGGAAACGATTTCTTAGTCAACAGAGCAGCAACAACGGAGTGTCTATTGAGCCAACATTTTGCGGCGTAATAGTACTTTATGCTATTCAGCCAACATTTTGTTGAGTTGTTTTGGCTGCTTCCAGCCGACAAAATGTTGAGTTGTTGTTGCTGATGCTGTTGTTTTGTTGTTGTATTCATTTGTTGACCGACATTTTTATTGTAGGTTCTTGATGGGAAGAGAAATTGAAACTGATCGTGATTTATTATATTAAATACGCCTGTGTGTTTGGTAAACAAATCGCCAGAAAATATGAAAAAGGTAACAGTCGCTAACCCAGGTAAGTAATATTTTGGCAATTGGCTATATTTTCGAATGCACAACAACAAAAATTTAAAATCTTAATTACGGGAATGCTGCACGTGACTTATATAATGAAAAAATATAAAATGCAAAATTATTCTATTACGAGTGAAGGCGATTTACGCTCATTTACGACGACTCTCTGATTTACGAAGGCGATTACGATGTCGGCTCAGTAGTCACGGCCGACTTATATAATGAAAAAATATAAAATTATATAATGAAAAAATATAAAATGCATAATTATTCTATTACGAGTGAAGGCGATTTATTTCACTCCTTCCATATTCCTTATTTCATGGGATTCGACAACATTTATCTAATTGGGGAGACTCCACCAACATTTGTTTTGATTTTTGGTTTTATTGCTATATATTTTGTCTTGAATTGTTATTGTAAATAAATATTACTGTAACTGATACCAAGCCTCATTACTTACCATTGTGTTAGTGAAGCACTCTTTCAAAAGAAGTTAATGAGTGTAGATACTCGCCCATTCATGTGTAGAACAAGTCTAGCAACTAAAAATTGTTTGATTTCTTAAAATAGTAGGAGTGATACAAGCTCTCACACCATTTAAGTACTGTCTTAAATAGTGTATTTTACAAAGAAAATATTGCACTGATTGAAGTAAGTCATTTCATTTGTTTATTTTTTTTATTTCTAGGACCATTCGGCAAACTACCCATCATTTGTCCAGATTCTCCTCTCTAACTCTTACGATAAATAGTATTTGCAAGTTAAAGCAGCATAATGAGCAATTCTATGCCTAAATTCTGGATTTACAGGTATTGATCTAAAGCAAATTTAATATACAATTGGTTTTATTATTGAAAGTGACCCAGTTCTATTTTTGAATGATGCCACCTTATTAAACATGCACTGTTACAAGAAAATACTGTTTTATAAGTAATTCAACTGTCTAATTTGATATTTTATGTACGATAAGGGTTAACTGATGAATTGTCATTGATTGATTTAAAAAATTATCAACATCAGCCTGAAAAAAGATTGAATGGAGGTGCAGGTCAATGTTAGAATATTGGAAGAAGTTTTTTTAATCATAATTTTTTTTTATCTCTATTTGATAAACTAAAAGATTAAATACCATAAGTGCAGGTCTAAACGTTTGTTTAAAAAGTGAGGGAAAGATTTCCAGTCGAACCCTGTTAACGCAAACTCAACAGGGCATCAAAATATTTCGTGTTAACCGTTGGTAATTTTTTTACATTGAACCAATGAAAAGTTAACAAAAAATCTCAAAATTATCCTAATATTACAGTAAAACTAGCAACCACCCTCCGTTCTGAGGAAAATCGGTCGTTGAGAGAGGGTGGTCTCTTTGAGAAGTTTCATCACTGAGCTGCTTAATTGTTCAAATCAATTTTAAAAACAATGGTTTAGTAGTAAAAATTAAAAAAGTATAAAATTTTCATTATTTTGTTTGGTTATTTTAATTCTATCCAAAAACAAGATCCTAATTTTTGCAATACAAGTTACAATTTTTTAAAATAAGAAAAATATCTTTTTGGTTAATTTTTTTTTTTCGATTTTTTAGTACCTCTTATTTCAATGGGTGACATTCATGTGATGTCACGCGATTTGTTGTCCTACAGATCCCGAGCCACGTGCTAATGCTATCCTACAGGTGCGAAGATAATTCAAACCTACCTACCTTAAATTCCTTGCCATCAGCGTTAGCCCCTCACTTGTGTGGCAACAATCAGCCCTAGTGATTTGTTTTTGGAAGGGCGTGTTTAAGCGTTGCTTTGGCTAGGGATGTCAACGAACAATGTACATAATGGATGACCCTACCTTACAATGGAGAATTATCACATGTTTTAAATTTTGTTAAAAATGGGTTAATTTTGTAGACAAAGATGTCTGGAGTCCAAAAATGTCATTAAAATTTTTTTTTAACGAAATATTTTCCGAGTTATTCAAATTTGAAAAAACCAGAGCCGCGGCGCAATCAAGGAACGTCGTGACGTAGAAAGGTCTTCTCGTTTCTCCTCCCTACGGAACCACTTGAGAACAGCGCAGCGAAATTGCACGTGCGTTGATTTTTGTATTATTTTGAGTTTTTAAAATATTTTTCTCCAATGGCTGTTGAACAGGGTTTTACCAAAGCACAAAGAGATATTTTGCCAAACATTTCCGAGGATATGATAATAATTTTTTTCAAAGAAATTTTGGATTTTTTGTCAGCTGAAATGAAAGTTATCAAAGCTGAAAAGTAAGATGTTTCAAAGATATTTAGTTAATTTATTGTTTTATAGGAAATAAAAAAGAATATTACATATAGCAATAGCATAAATATGTTTTATGACTATATATTTTAAGAATAAAGTTTATGTGATATTTATGTTATAGTAAAAGTCTGATAAAAAAAACTTATTTTTAAAATCAAAACTAGGTATTCCTACTAGTAGATAATTCTTTTTCTCTATAGTTAGTTACATGCTTAACTATTTAAATATATTTAAGAGGGGATATAAAATATATTTACTTAAATATATTTTTAATTAATATATATTTTTAATATATATTTTAATATATTTATTTAAATATATTTGGGGGTTCAGTACCCCAAAATCGGTGAAAAAATCGAAACAAAAATTATTAGCTTAAAATACTATAACAACCTTTATTAATAATGTCACAAAGTATCAAGACGATTGGAAAAATATTTTTGACATTAAAAGCCATTTTAATGTCATGGCTTCGTAAGGAAATGGGTTAACAACAAAAACTTTATACGCGTTTTCCTCAGAACTTGATTTTTTGAACTTCGATGTACCTTTTCTCAAAAACTATGCTATGTTTTCTCGTAAAATTTTTTTATATGATGTAATACATAGTATAGATTAACCGGAGGTTATGAATTTTAATAAAACTAAAGTGAAAAAAAAAGTTATGCGGCAAAAAAGTGAAAATTTTCATAATTTTTTTGGTACTTTAAAACTTATTTTATTTTAAAAAATCTAACAGTTATTTAAAAAAAAACTTTTAGCCTCAGATTAATGTATAAGGTTGGTATAACACACACAGAAAATTTTAAGATGATCTGATCAGTAGTTATTGTGAAAAGGCACATTGCAATTGGCCAATTTAACATTACCGATACACAACGTACCGAACCCCCTTAACGGGGATATTTAAGTTAAATTAGAAGTTATTGTCGCATTAAAAATTAATGTTTAAACGTAAATTTTTGTTACCTTACCAGATAACTTGAGTAGTATACTTGAGTAGTCTACTAATATAAGATTTCTATTTTAATGTTCTGTACAGTATAAGGCTACATTAGAATGTATAACTATATAGAAGTGACTGTTCTATTAAAGATGAATATTATTAGTTTTAAATTAAAAACCTTTATTTGTTTTTAGAACCTCACCAAAACTAAATAGTACTTCAATACTAATCACCAACTTTGATATTTCTGTTTCAATACTACATTCCAAAGGTACGAGGCCAAAGGAACGCTCTTTTTGGGATCTCTTTTCATAGCTCGGCACCATTTCAGTCGATCTTTTTTATTCCTCGGTACATTTAGAAATAGTTTGTCAGGAGTATAATATGGGAAGTATTTCCACACATCGGCACAATACAGTACTTTTTAGAAGCCTTAATATTATAAAAATAAGCTTTGAAGAAAGGATATAAGAGAAGCGAAAAATCGAATGCAGCAAAAGCTGCGTTCGCTTCTTCTCGGTGGGAGAAGACCTTACTACGTCATATCACGTGACTCTCTGTATCGAATGAAAACCGAAACTGCTCTTTTATTAATTTAAATTAAAAGCAAAATACGAATCTGTAAGAAGAATGAATACATTTTTTATGGGTTTTAAGTCATTTAGAATCATTTAAAAACAAAAAGAAAAAATGTGATAATTGTCCATTGTTAACTACAGTAAAGTGGAAGAAGCTTCCTATTGACAACTCGGACAATTCGTGGAAGGGTCTTTCTAAATGATTCTTTTAACAGCAAACAGGGGAGAGGGGGAAGGGCTGAATTTATTCCTTTTCAGGCTGATGAACAAAGGATGAACAGGGCAAACAATGACCAGTAACAACAGGAAAGCAAGACTTTTTGGAAAAGTGACCACCGGATTAGACCTGTAATATGGTCGTAACCGGAGGTTGGTCTGGTCTGTCCGAGAGGTATTTTTAACATAAAGCGTATAGGAGGAAAAATCGGTGCCTTGAAAAATTGCCCGTTTGCGGAGGTGGTCGCTTATTAGAGGTGGTCTGTTGTAGAAGTTTTACTGTATATTGTAATGTGCTAATAATAGCCTTATGCAATTTTTAATTCAATTAATAAATAGGTATCTTTAAAATTGCAGCAAATGAACTTAAGATGTAAATTTTTTTCTCTTTTGAAAAAGTGTTGTGCAAATTTGCTTTACATTGCTAATGTAACTCTATTTAGATTGCTGCTTCGATTCATATTGAATGAAAATTAATAAGTTTAAATGCGAACCACTTCGAATTTCATATGACCTTTGGCTTTGACCTCTGTAGCAGAGCACATTTGCTTTTCATGACATTATGGATCATGCTACACTTTTTGCCTCATTAATTGGATTATAAAACTGATGAGTCATAGGAGATCCTATGATTTTCTCAAAGAAGACAATTTATAATGCTTGTTGTGCCAGGTTTTTTAAAAATGTTTTGTTTCATTTGTTCTTCGAAACTTTGAATTACTAAGAAAAAGTCAAATTCTGAATTTGTTGCTCGGGCTAAGTGGTATTTTGTGTTAAGAGATATTAGCTTTATAGGCCGGAGAAATGCTTTCAGTTCATCTTAAGCAAAATTTCGTGTTAAGCAAGTTCCCGTTAAGTTAAGCGTTACATTAGCAATGTAAAGCAAAATTCCATAACACTTTTTCAAAAGAGAAAAGAATTTACATCTTAAGTTAATTGGCTGAAATTTTAACGTTACCTATTTATTAACTAGTTTCAACTGTACCTCGTTACCTTACTGTACCTTATTACTTATTAGGAAGTGACTAGTAGAATTCATATTTTTATCTATAGATTTCATTTCACATGGAATGACCGATGGTGATCGGCTGGTTTAAGATGCCAATGTAAAAAAAAACTATCATTCCTTAAAATTTTAGTCGGATTTTTTTTTTAAATGATTAATGCCTCTATGTAAAATAAATTAAATACCATTAAGTTTTCATAACCTTTAATCAAGGCAACAATATTAAATTACTAGATTTGAAGAATGGTGAATCAGTAATTACAAACAACTAACCATTTTATTTGTACTTTTTTTTTCAGACTCACTGACTACAGTCATTGGATTGAAAAAGACGAAATCTCAAAGACCAATATCTTTTGCAAGAAAATCTGCTATCCTGAGACAGAAGCTTCTTTTAGTATGATTTGTGGAAGAAACTGTCCTGCTTTGGATGTTTTGCATAGAAGAGTTCAAATTTAGTGGAGACTGATGTTATCATCAATCATCATGCATGGAGGCCTGCATTAATCTTGAGGATATCAAAAATTTCTTCACCCCTTATGGCTGGCAAAGTGTTGAAAATGTTCTAATGATCAAAGTCAATATGCCTGCTTATGAATGTAGTATGCTTCTACAAGAATTTTGTAAAGCCGATTTAGAGTAAAGTCATACTGGGAGTCCTCGAGTATATTGCATTTATGAAGACTAGCAATACATGTTTGTATTACGTTTTCACTTTACATTGAAATTAAAAAATCGTTTTCCAATGTATAATAAAATATCTATTATAAATGTATATAAAATTGATGTGTTTTATATTTTAATAAAGAAAAGTTATATTCACTTGCCTTTCTCTTATGTTGTAAACGATATTGCACTTTAGTGAATTAGGGGTACAATTACATCAATTGCAAATAAGTGGTTATTGCATTGTAAATTAATAACGGACATAGAAGAATCCAATTAAAAAATTTCTCACCAAGGAGAAATATTACGAGGTGTGAATGAGCATATTTTAGTTAATAAATTTGAATCGAAATTAATGCGTTGCATCAAAAAATAATTTAAATTGCAAAAAATATATGTTTAATTTTATTAATGTTAATATTTTCTTTTGCAAAATATTTATATTAACCTACAAATTATTTATTTATGAATTTCGTTCTTTGCATAAATCAAAGGCGTTAAACATCCAAATAAAGAATTTGCATTGAAAAATCTTAAATGTTTATATTCTATTATTAATGGCTATTAAAAAACGATATTTTGATTAGGTTTTGAACACTATAATTAATACCACCCACCTCTCCTTTGAATAAGGCTTTGCACAGAGGCATTTATTATGTCATTGACAAGTTCTTTCACATTTTCGGTCTGTTTCACATAGGGTACTTATGTGTATAGATATAGAATATTTTATTTAAAATACTTTTACTCGAAACCGTGTGTGAATTCATTGATATTTAGTGTCATTGTAATTTAACTTAAATTATGTGTTTAAATTTGACTAAAAATTAAATAATTTGTTTCAAAGCACAGTGGAAACGATATCGCTTGCAAACTTCAAAATTATTGAGCAATTATCTTCGAATTTCACAAATAAGCTATAAATATAGGAGGGCGAAATGTTTTTTTTTTTAATAAAGACATTTATTTTCAGTCTAAAGGAATATCTGCTACTGGCGACCGATTAATTAAGAAATACGATTATTTAAGAAAACACAAGTTATAGGCACAATAGATTTTGGAAGCCCCTTAGGAAAAATTAAGCGCATAATTGCACCTGATTATAGTGCTAATTTGTCTAACATATATACATACTTCCTCGTTATGTTGCATTGATCAGACCAAACGTATTAATTCGAAGTCAAACAAAGATAGGGGCCTGAAAAATTATATACACAATTTACTGAAATGTTGAGGGGCCGCAATATTTAGCATAAAAGAAATTGAAATTTAGACGCCCCTAAGCTTTTCGGGGGGGCTGGGGAGCCCAGTCGGTTAAGCACTCGCTTAGCATGCGGAAGGTCCCGGGTTCGGGTCAGGGCATCGCCAAAATAGCTGCCGACCTCTATAAGAGGCCCGTGCAGACAAAAATGTCCGACGAATAATACCCCGTGTAAGAGAGTGCTCGTAAAATATCCTTCAAAGATCCTAACGCTGCGTACGATGTTGCCCTTAACGGTTGCGTTGGGTGCCTATTCAGGTGTTGGCTCGTCACCTGACTGTGGTTCTAAAATACGACTCCCGTCACCGATAGCCATCGTGTAGCTCTAGTGCGACGATAATTCAAACCTTTCCTTAACTTTTCGGAACCTAAGCATGGGCTTCGGGCCCTGCCCGTACGGTATTCAAAACAGGTCGTCCACATACTGATTATTACTACAACACCTGGACTGCCTCGGAACTTTGGAATGTTTTCTGAAACCTGGAGATCTACAATTTTTGCACGGTGATATTTGCTTAAAGGATGGGTTGAGATTAATTGCACAAAAAAAATCGACTATTCTTTTGAGGCAAAACGACTAAAATAGCCTTTTTGTGACCCTTCACAAGGGTCTCCTCCTCATGAAACCTCATAACTTATCACTTTTGAACAGAAGGTCACCGGCGGAGACTCACCATTAAACCTTGCTAAATTGGTCAAGCCATCTCTCCATGGGAAAGAATAAGAATTCCATTTTTGTTTTCCTAAAAAGCTAGACAACGATTTTACTAAGTATCAACGGGTACTTTTGTTTTTCCCGCTTTGTTTTGTCACAAGTGAAAAAGGCTTCAAAAAGCTTTATTTGCATTTGTTGATGATCTTCTGCCTACATTTGATACATCTAAATAAAGATTGCTATCTGCTAATTTAAAACCAACTTTTTTTTTTACATTTCACATATTGCGTTTCACTTTCGCAATTTTATATATATCATAAATTAAAGATTCAAATCTCAAGAATTTCCGAAAATATTCAGTTAAATTATGAAAGACAATTTCCAACTAGTAATTTGATACCTGAATGTGGCAATACATTCTGATGTCGGCTGAATAAGCTCTCATCGATGTATACGATTAAGCCAATATCGATATACCACCGATTTCATCGATGTCGGTTTAATAGTATTTTTTACTAATGAACCGATGTCGGCTCAATAGTCACGGCCCAGCAACAAACACTTGATTGCTCTGAATTTTATATCTCCTACTCCTAGCCTAGTGATCTTATTAATTTTTTTTCTTAATTTTGAAATGATGGCGAAAATACATAGTATTTTTCGCCCTGGTTTATTTAAAGATAAAGTAGCTATCGTCACTGGTGGAGCTACTGGAATCGGAAAAGCAATAACATACGAATTATTACATTTAGGTAGGAGGATAATTTTTTTTTAGCGATGGTTAAACTATCTTTAACTATGTATAGCAGTATTCTCTGTTCAAGGAAATTGTTTTTTCATAACTACAAATAAACCGCCGTTAATATTTTCAAAATAATTATTATCAATAAGACAAAGTCCTGTTGAGTTATTAAACAAACGTTTAATGACTCAACAGAAATTTGGGTACAAAACATTTAAGTAATATTTGTAAATCCGTTTTCGTGTTAAAAATTAAATTCAACAAAATAACTAATTTCCCCCCATCATTTTATGGCCATAGAGACGACAATAATCCAAACTACAAAAATATAGTGAATTTTGTTGCAAAACTTTATATATATATTTCACTGTAATAATTCTTATAATGTAATTGTTTATTAAAAAATTTATGGCTTTTCTGTACTGAACAATACATGAAAATAATTTTGATCACAATAAAACATTAAAACTTGATTCAAGTTTTTTTGAAATACTACAGTGGGAAACGAACCCCTCTTATGAAAGATGGGGATCCCACATGCTCAAACTAGCCTCACAAATCTACAGTAGCTTGGTTACCAGTCAAAGTTGTTCAAGATACAAAGAATAGAATTTAAAATGGTAGTGTAGAAAAAGTTAGGACATTTCTTCTTCCAGGAGGGGGGTGGCATCTTTTATAAAGAACGGGGAACATTCATGTGATGTCACGCGGTTTGTTTTCTTACACCTCTCGAAACACATGCTAATGTTATCCTATACAGCTTTCGAAACACATGCTAATGTTAACCTATACAGCTCTTGAACCAGGTGCTAATGTTTTTCTACTGCTTTAACCTGTCTAACCGCTTTTTTTACCACAGCGATTTGGAATTGAAGCTCAGGTGGATATGGCCATGAATGTCCCCCATTGTTATGGAATGTAGGGGAGGTAGAAAAACTCCAAAGACTTAGCAGAAATAGTTGTCAAATTTAGGATTTTATTCAAAGTAAAATGCGAGTTTTGCTCCTAAATGATCCAAATTATTGGAGGTGCTTGGAACATTACAAGTTTGTACGCCTGCACCATTGCTTTTTTCATACATTGTGTCTGATGTAGATTAAATTATTAGTTTTTTAATTTGAAAATGGTTGGGATTAATTCCAAAGAAAATTAGTTTCAAAATTAAAGGATTAACAAATTTTTTTTTAGGATGCAAGGTAGTTATTGCTTCTAGAAAGGAAGATAGACTTTTACAAGCTGTTTCTGAGATGCAAAATGTTTTTAAGGAAAATCCACTAGCTATTAGTAGTATCACGTGCAATATTAGAAAAGAAAATGAAGTAAGTTATTTATTAGAGTTTTTATATTTTACTCTTGCATTATAATAGATATATTCCTTTTAAAATAGTAGTTTATGTTTCTCAGAAATTCTCTATTGATTATGAATACCTACATTTTTTTTTTTGCAATATTCGTTTTGTCTTCATAGATTGTCTTTAATTCTCTTGAAATAATCTTAAGGGGAGTAGGATGGATGTTTACTGTTTGGGTTAAAAATGTTAATTTTCTGTTTTTTTTTTTAAAAATCTGTATAATCTGTATCTATAGCTTTAATTTAAGACCAAGATTATCAGTTTCTGTTTAGTGGTTTTCTTTTTAAAAGCATTTTTCATGACAAGCATTTTCAGACATGAGGAGTTGTGATTGGTTTTATTTTAATGTCTCGTTGGTCGGTCTCTAGGATTTTTTTCTTACTTAAATAATTTTCCCATTCTTCAAACAATTCACATTTTAAAAAAATTATTCAACTCTAATGAGCTTTCTGTTAATAATGTTCAGTTATGAATTTTTTTTGGCCTACATTCTTTTAACCTATTGTTATAATGTGATAGTGTGTTCATTATAAATTTCCATTTTTTAAAAAATATAAAACTGTGGAATAATCTAATATGTAATTATATTTTTAGGTTCATAACCTAGTCAAAGAAACTTTAAAAAAGCATGGAAAAATCGATTTTTTAGTCAACAATGGGGGTGGTCAGTTTTTATCATCAGCAGCTAATATTACTTCTAAAGGATGGGACGCTGTTATTGAAACAAATCTAAAAGGTCCTTTTCTTGTTTCTAAGGAAGGTAAGATTTGCTATTCATATTGTTTTTATTCTTGTGTACTATGTGGTTTAATGTCACTTAACATAAATTCTTTTTTGTATGTTCCGTCAATAGTAAGCCATGAAAATCGCCACACTCTGCCGCTTAAGCTAAGGTTTGCTTTGCAAGCTGTACTTTTCGCATAATCACCATAGTGATTTCATCATTAGGTTTTATGCATCATTTTTTTTAAATTTTTAATCATCTCTTCTTTTTTTAAACTTAAATTAAATCCCAAACCATGATACAGGATTTTAGTAATTTTAATCGTTTAATTTAGTGGTTTTTCCTTTTATAAGCATCCCATACTTAATGATACATGAATTTGTAACAAAAGCAGCTTATAAATGAAAAGTAATATTTTCTATTTAATTTTAATGGAATTATTTTGTGATTATTTGAGCATATTTGACTTTTTCTTACCAACTATACTTAATGCCAATGAAAGATGATAAAATAGAAATATTCTACAGAAGCAATCCATCCGTGGATGTAAGGAGTTCTTAAAAACACTTTCAAATCCATCCAATAAACATCATCTCACACAGAACTTCACATGAAACAGAGTAGTTTGTTTTTAAGTTTGGGTTTTGGGGAAATATCAGATAAAATTGTAGTTACAATATACCTATTTTATAATTTGCAGTTGTAGATAGTTTATTGTTATTTTAGGCTAAATAACAGTGATTTAAGTATGGCTATTATTAATTTATTTATAGTAATAGTCAGTCCATAAATAAAATACCCTCTAATAAATTCGCCATCTTAATTCTCTGTATTGAAAAAAGTATTTACAAAAACTTTAAGAGAAGTGAATTTAATTATAGGAATGTTAAAAAAATTAACTATTATTGCTTAATTACTAATTAGTTTTTAAAAAAAGTATTACTCAGAAAGAAAATTTCAATAATGTCAATTTTAAACTCTTGTAGGCCATAACACAGTTCGACAAAAAAAAAGCAAGTGTTTGTCCCGAAGCTACTTTGGCGATTTTTTGCTCCTTTGGTGGTCCAATAATAGAGAAATGACATTTTTAGCCCAAGTTTAATAGGGGGATTCATCAGAGATAAAAAAAACTGATTTTTTAACGTTTTTTCATAAAAAACGCCTTTTTTGCTCCAAACAACCTGCAACTGGTTCTTACCTCTAAATGGGTGTTAAGTGAGTACCAATAGGCAATTTTGGAACTCAAACACCGCTCAAAAACTGTCTAAATTAGCGATTTCTGGCCCAAAACGCCTTTTTTTTAATGTTATTTCATGTTTTTTCGCGTGGCTACTTTTTTGACTACAAACAACCTGTAAACATTCCTGCAACTGGTTCAATTACCTCCATGGGTGTTAAGTGAGTACCGATTGGCCATTTTGGAACTCTAACACCGCTCCAAAACTGTCTAAATTAGCGATTTCTGGCTCAAAACGCATTTTTTGGATGTTATTTCATGTTTTTTCGCAAATGGAGCTATGATTACGTATCTATGTATGTGTAACGTTTTGGAGCGGTGTTTGAGTTCCAAAATGGCCCATCGGTACTCACTTAACACCCATGGAGGTAATTGAACCAGTTTCAGGAAGGTTTACAGGTTGTTTGTAGCCAAAAAAGTAGCGACGCGAAAAAACATGAAATAACATCAAAAAATGGCGTTTTGGGCCAGAAATCGCCAATTTAGACAGTTTTGGAGCGGTGTTTGAGTTCCGATATGGCCCATCGGTACTCACTTAACACCCCTAGAGGTACTTGAACCAGTTGCAGGAAGGTTTACAGGTTGTTTGTAGGCAAAAAATTAACCACGTGAAAAAACATGAAATAACATTAAAAAAATGGCTTTTTGGGTCAGAAATCGCTAATTTAGACAGTTTTGGAACAGTGTTTGAGTTCCAAAATGTCCCATCGGTACTCACTTAACACCCATATAGAGGTAAGAACCAGTTGCAGGTTGTTTGGAGCCAAAAAAACGTCAAAAAAGACGTTTTTTATGAAAAAACGTTAAAAAATCAGTTTTTTAATCTCTGATGAATCCCCCTATTAAACTTGGGCTAAAAATGTCATTTCTCTATTATTGGACCACCAAAGGAGCAAAAAATCGCCAAAGTAGCTTCGGGACAAACACTTGCTTTTTTTTTTTTGTCGAACAGTGTAATTAAAGCGATAACTGTGGCATATCAAGATTTTGATATATTTTCTTTAGTTTCGTTTGAAATTGCAGATATTTATTTTATCCAATAAGATTCATTTTTCTTTTTCCTTTTCATTCATTTTGCTTATTCATCTTTTGTTATAAAAGAATTAAAAATGTGGATTAGCATCACATAGTAAGCCCCAGATTTTGTAAAGAATGTTACAAGTGCATGCATTTTTTTTAATTGGGTGATACAAGGGATTGGGGTTGCTATAATGAACCTACATAATGCTGCACGAGATATCTCAGTTAAATTTTTCTCTTGTGTAGTATTAACTCTTGTATTTGAATTTGATGGCATCACTGGTTTTGGAAAGAAAAAAATTAGAAATTTTTATAAAACATTTTAAACTCCCAAGTTATTTAACCAACTATATTTGTGGACATCCTTTTTTTTTACTAGACAAGTTTATAATCAACATCATATTCAGTTTTGACTAAAAAAACCATAAAGAACAATGAGTTAAGAAGATTTAAATTACTATACACAAGCATCATAGTCATATGTCAGATATACCATTGAACTGAATATCAGATGGTTTTGATTGAAGTACAAGCCTTTAATTTTGATTATTTAGTTACAAGTCAAGTAAATAATATTTTTTATTCTAATGAAATAAAACACAATTTTTCTACTACATTAATATAAATGTATTGGGACTTACAATATTATTTGAAAGTATGTAAAATGCATTTTTTTTATGCAAAACCTTTACTAAAGACATTTTACTGAGACTAGTTTTGTTTTAATAAGTTTTATTTCAGTGTATGATAAATGGATGAAAGATAATGGTGGTTCCATAGTTAACATTCTGATGAGTTTTGAAAGAGGTGTACCAATGATGGCGTAAGTATTTATAAAATTGTATATGTATGTTTGAATTATTTTATTTTTTATTATGTTATTTTTTATAGAATATTAAAATTTAATTGCTGTATATTTGTAATTGTTACCCTTAATTTTAATGTTATGTGATAAATTACTGTTACCCTAAGTTTATTGTTATGTGATAAATTACTGTTCTTGCAATATTTCGATCCATAGAATATTGTTCCTGAAAAATAACTTTCTTAGACACTTCCATGTTGCTAGAAGGGTCTTCTAATGTCCTTATGGTGTATGCCATTGGTCCTTTACTACACTGCTCAAAACAATTAGGGGAGCACATGTTTTAAACCCTTTCGTTCCCAATGATTCCATTGGGAATCATCAGCTTGTAATTCTTTTCTGACTAAGTTAAATTTGCAACTTATGTATCGTTAGATACATCATTATATGGAAGAATAACGTATTTTGAAGAATTTAATATTTTTTTTTAATATTAATGAAAATATGAAAAATATGGTAAAATAAATTTCACTTTAAAACAGTTTTAGAAAATAAATTGACCCTAAATTTTTCATGCTTGCATTTTTTAGATGTTTAAAAATATATTTCAACTATTTTTAACAAAAAAAATTTGAAAAAATTATTGTTATAATTTATTAAAGAGTTATTATTCCATTCCCCCCCCTTTAAATTTAAGTATTAAAAACTTAAGATTTTTTCTCCTGTTTTTTACTATTTCATTTCGAATGCATAGTGAACCTATTTAACAAATTTCAGATTTATAGGATAAAAATTAAAAAGTTGGGAGTGAAGTTAAAGTTGGAATTAAAAAGTGCTCCCCTAATTGTTTTGAGCAGTGTATATCTAAACTTTGTTTCTAATGCCACTGCCATCAATTTAATTTTATCGAAGCTGTGAGTTTAGTTTTTCACAGTAGTACGATGTAATTGAAAGCTAAATCACATTGCAAAACACAATGCACATAAAGATCAACCTTGCTAATTAAAGGTATAATAATGTAACTATGTGCAAACCTAATAAACTTGTTAGTAGCACCCTCTAATTATAAGATTCAGAGTTAGCAATTCATCTTCAAATGAAAGAATCAAAATTGCATTTTTATCTAAAAAATTACATGGAATAAACGAAAATGAGTAACAGTTCTAATAGTAAACAGTATTAAGAATGTCTCCATGTTTTTCCCCTTGAAACTGAAAAGGTTAAAAGATAAGATTTATGCTTGTTATTTAAGTAATTTTTAATAGCATTGTAATGGTGTAATTTATAAATTGTTATTGAGTCACTGTTCTAATTTAAGTGAATGCTTTAAGCCATTTATGCTAACAAAATTTTTTATTTACTTTTGCAGACATTCTGGTGCTGCTCGGAGTGGATTAGATAATTTGACAAAATCTTTAGCTATAGAATGGGCTTCTGATGGTATTAGAGTAAATGCTGTGGCCCCTGTGAGTATGCTGTAAATTTTCTTAGTCTATCAAATACCTGTCGAAGCGTATTACTTTAAATTTATCTTTACTAATATAGAGTGGTTTTAAATCATTTTAAAGTCTTAAAATGCATGTGGGGATGTTACAGTAGTTAGTGCAAAATTTGAATGATGGCAAAGAAAACTTATTTTGTTTGTCGTCCTGAGGCAATCATTAAAAATAATTTTTAATGTCCAGGAAACAGTTAAATAACTATAAATTAGATTTTTTTTCATTTTCAGTGTAATTAGTGTCTGGAGATATGCATATTAAAAAATTTAGTGTTATTATTCAAACATTTTCAGTATAGTACTATTTCTATTTTAATAATTAAGTATACTCTGGTCTTAATATTTATTATATACATAAAACCTCATTTAGATTGTAAATATGTTTCCTTGCAGGGGAATTCTATTTATTCTGAAACTGCTGCAAGTAATTATCCAGTTAATGTCTTTGATATGGTGGCAGAAAATTTACCTACTCGGCGTCTTGGAACTCCTGAAGAGGTATAGTGGTGATTTTATAATTATTCTAGGATTGATAATTAAATATGAATGATGTAATTTGGATTGAGTTTTTTCGTATTAATCATATCTTAAATTCTGAAAACAAAAATCAAAACATTTCTGGACATTTTTTCTCAAATTGCTTGGTTTCTCTTAGTATGACATGTGCTAATCTGCAAGCTAATGGTAATTATATGAAACGTACAATCATTAACTATAAGATTTCTGAAAATTATTGTTTTATTCAGTAACTTGCTTATGTTTAAAAAAAAAGTCTAAAAAATTTAACCTGAAATGGAGAGTTCAAACCTTATCTTATACGGTAAAATGGTTCAAGTAGGTGTATTTGCTATTTTCTTCTACACTAATTGGCTACAAATTTAAAACCTACATGCTTTATGATATGGTAGATTTTATGATAAGCTAGCATTTTTGCTTGAATAGGTAAAATTCAGGCTGTGTTGTGTCTATGAGGCAAATTGAAAAACTGTTATTTGCAAGCTTTCTTAAAAGCACCAAGTATGCTCACAGCAATCAATGGATTCAAAAACTGTAGTTTGGCCTATAAGCCAAGACATGTTTAAATTCCCTTATTAAATATACTCAGAAATGACGTACAGGCTATTCAACATTATTCCAAATAGTTTGCTCTAAAATTTATTCTTCTAATAGCCAATGCAATTCATTTTAAATTAGAAAATGGAAATAATCAACAGTCTCCGCAAGTACTATTTGCAAGAATCAATAAATTATACTAGAGAAAATAAGCAAGATGGGGTTTAGTCGCTTTTCAATAAAATCTTATTATATTTAATTGTATTATATAACTTTATTTGAAAGAATTGTTGACTAGTTAAACATGAATATCAATAATGTATCATTGCATCCCAAGACATTTACTATATTCTTAATCAGATCATATGTATTGTATGTTTTACTAACGTCAGGTACCTCAACTTAAAAACTTTAATTCCCCATCTTCAAAACCTAACTATTCACTTTACACTGTGAATTCAATGCTTGCATTGTTAGTATAAAGATGTAGTTGCATATTCACATCCCTTTCGTGCTGTAATGAAGACTAGAATTTTTTTAATAACGAGTAGTTGTATGTTTATGCTAACTTCACATTTTACCCTCTTTGAAATACCCATACCGTGTGTGCAGTATTCTATTTAGTCTTGTCTTAATGCAATTTCAACTTTTCCTGTCTATTGCACAATTATGGCCATTTACTTCAGAATAAAAATATAGCACATCCTTAACTTTTACTTAACAATCCTAATCCATCTCTCTCCTGTTGGAGAAAGGCAATGTTCAATGTAAAATTAAATTAGCAACATAAACATAAAAAAATTGGGTGAAAAACACTGATAAACATTAAGTTAATTTAAAATTTTAATCTCTGATTACAAAAAATACTTTTTGGTTAATATTTGAATTTTGTGTTTCTTCCATAGATATCATCTGCTGTATGCTTTCTTTTATCACCTGGGTCATCATTTATATCAGGAGAAACAATTAACGTGGATGGTGGTGGGAGACTTTACTCTCCATTAATATGGAAAATTCCTGGTGAGTTTTAATATTATATTTTGCAAAACAATATAAGAAATTACTTTAAGGTTAGAAAGTCCAATAGAGAAAATACAATATTAAGCTGTGAAGCTCCTTCCTCCTCTAAAAATCCCTAATTTTTACTTTATAAACTTAATAATATCTCAAGCTTAGTGCAAACAAATGGGTCTTTGTTCAAATCTGAAATACCTAATAAGTTTAGTAGTTAATGCAATGGTATTACTATTTCTGTTTATATTGGTTAGTTTTAAATGTTTAATGTATTTTTATAACTAATATTTATTTAAAACCTAATTTCTAAATCATCTTGCCTTTGATTTTAAATTTATCTAATAGTGTAATTTTTTTTGTACTAAGGTCAGACTTTAAAGTGTTTTCTTTGGATTTTAAGTTGCATGTTTTGTTTTAATTTTACTCCATCATAATTAAAAAAAACTAAAATGAACATTTTGATTAAAAAAAAATAATTCTGGCCCATAAAGTGAAAAGAGGAACCTAGGATCCATTACAAACTACTTGGATATAAAAAATTCAAAAAAGGAATTTTTTATAAGCTTAAAATCATAGGGCAGGTTAAATCTAGGAAGTTCTTGAAGGCATAATCTAAGATATGAAAGAGGCAGAGATGTTTGATTTCTCCTATTAAATGAAAATATGCTGATAAAAGTATTTTGTGTACAAAAGTTTTAATATACATGAATTATTTTCAGATCATAACAAACTCCCTGCATTTATCAAAGAAACAGATGACATTAAATCCAAATTGTGAATTTTTTTTTCATTTTGAATTTTTATCCTGTACTGGTGCTTATTTTATAGAACAAATAACTATTTTGCTATGCCATTCAAATTTTATTATTTTTGTTATTTTTGTGAAATAAAAGTATTCTTAATTTCCATTATGGTTCTTTTTTTCCTAATATATATGTTTTAAAATTGTTTTTATATTTAATACTTTGTTTAGGCATAGTTTTTTAGGTACATAAATAGGAAAAAAATAAAGTTAATACTAAAATTAAAAAATAAAGTTTTACATTATTAACCCATTCAAAATAAGTGAAGATAAAAAAAAATGCAAGAAAAGCCATTTAAAGTTTTTCTTACTCGGAATAATATTCCTAACAGCCAACTACAACCCGTGGCAAAAAGTATCCGATCACCGAAAGCAGTGCCTACGATACGTTCGCATCAGTCGGCAAAACAATGTTTCATATTTTTTTCAAATCTTTTGAGTTTTTTTTGAGAGATATGACTAAATTAGTCAAAGAATATTAAATGTATAAACAGAAAATAATATTAAATTTAATACTTTTCTCGAGAAAATACATTGAATCGTGAAGGGAAAAAGTTTTAATCATCCCTTTGTGGGGAAAAAGTATTCGATCAATTCACTTTAATATTTTGTGGGTCCTCCTTTTGAATTTATTACTGCATATAAGCGCTGAGGCATGGATGCGGCTAACTCGTGGTATAAATTTTAGGAATTTCACCCCAGCTTTCCTTGATGGCTAGGCCTACATAGTTCTTCTATATTTGTTAGTCTTATCTTGACTCTTATCAATGTTTCTTTTCAAAAGTTTCAAAAAATTTCGATTGGATTGAGATCCGGAATATTTATAGAAAAATCAAGTCTTTATTGGAGAATTTCCATTTGGATTTAGGAAATTCTTGACCAGTTTACTTCGATGACATGATGCGTTATCATCTTGAAAATTAAATAGGAGGAGTCCCCAAACCTTTACAAAACAAAAACAAATCCTTTAGCGTTTAAACGATTTCGCACTGTACGTGCACATACCTTTACCCGATATTTCGACCACTAGGTATTAAGTTATTTTAATATACAACTTCTCATAGATTTGGCAAAATCAACCAATTTTATGTCTGGTCTACTTGATGTTGCACGTGGGCGACAGCTTCGAGGAAGATTTTTGACATCATTAGTAGAGCGATATTTTCTTTTAAATTTTGCAAACATTACTTTATTCACAGACAAAAGTGATCAACCTTTAAGATATTCCACATTTTTAAGCGTTTAATAACTAAAAGTTTTAGATCTTAAGATAATTCTTTCTTTGGAGACATACTTCTGCTGATGCGAAACTAGTTTTAACTGTCAAACTTTTCGTTTCGACCGTGTTTCGACCTTTTATATTGTTTACTTAGGTCGTTGGTACTTACAAGTCGAGCAAAAAAAAAAATTGCATATATCACTTAAAATACGTTGCGTCTGCTAGCGATTGAATATTTTTGTCCCCACAAAAGGATAGGAAACTTTCCCTTCACGATTCAATGCATTTTTTGAGAAACTTAACCAAAATTTTATTTTCTGTTTATATTTAATAACCTTGACTAATTTAGTCATCTCACAAAAAAACCCTAAATGTTTGAAAAATATAAAAAAATTCTAAAAATGACTTATGTGAACGTATCTTAAGCACTGATTTCGGTGATCGGATACTTTTGCCAGTATAGTTGTACAAAACAAGCAAAACAGAAATAGGTTTAAAGATTTATTTACAAAACAATTTTTATAATTCAATACAATTGTCAATATACATATAAATTTTACATCAAAATGATGTTTCGTCACAACTAATGAACAATTGTATGCAATTCTGTTAGATTACCACTAGTCCAATCCAAGTTCTTTTTAGAGTTTATATATAGTATACCTCCATAACAACTGAATAACAAAAGGAACAATGCACAAACTGTAAACTTGGACAAAATACTATGGTTTATTACTCTGTTGCCACTTCCTGAACTAGGACCCTCTGTACCATTACCCAAGATTAGTTCTTCAAGGAGAATATTAGAGGTAGTAATTTCAGTGTCTTTTAAAAAAGTAGCATTATCTAACAAGTCATTTAAAATGGTAGAGTTATATAAAAGATTCCAGTCACTTGAAATTGTAGTATTATCCAGACCGCTTGAAATAGCATTGTCCAACACATCATCCCATTCTTTTAAAATAGCAGCGTTATCCAAAACACCATCAGTGGTGTCATATTGATCAACGATAGGAAGAGTTTCTGAAGTAATATCTTCTGGAATGTTCTCCTTGATAACTTTGTCAGATCCCAACTTAAACCATCGACTTAAAGTTTCGCGCAGAGACCTCTTGGAAATAGTTTGTCTCAATTCGAATAAATCCAGAGAAGGAGGAAGGGTAGCTCCAGGTAGCCTGCCGGCAAATTTCTTCATGACGATATCACTAAAATGTATAGTACGATTGGGTTCATTGTCACAAGTATTAGAGCAAGAAGTCTCACAAAGAACAACACCACAAGTAACGAAGAACTCTCCTCTCACAGAATAGACTAAATCTCCCATTTGCGTGTATGCCATCAAGTCACTTCGATCTTCTGTTTGGTTACTAACAATAAAATCGGACAAAACGTATGAAGAGTCGGAACACCCGAAACTATCCGACATTTGGTACAAAAGGGTCTCATTTGTTAAAACTTTCTCATCATGGGCAATGCAGTTATGAACTGATAAGTCCTTATTTATTCCACCATCTTTGACGTTGACGACCAAGAATAGCTCCTCTGACTTTTCATTTGGCAAAAGGTCGGATCCGGTTCTAGTTTCAATCCAAGTTTTGATTAAAGGCCTTAAAGTGGTAAGTAGGGTTCCATAAGTTGAAGCATTGGGATAATATAATTGCCGAAAAGTTTCCGTTGGCACAGGAACTTCACAGGTTACGTTCTGAAGCACATCGTACGATGTCCTCAGCATGCGATGCTGTTGAATAATGACTGTACTAAAAATAGACGTATTTTCATCATTCATCATGCCAATAGTGAAATTACAGATTGAAAACGGGAAGGTCAAAATGAGCTTCGTTCCATTCGAAACGGCCGAGCTAGGAAAGCTGCAATCAAAAACATCCCCATTAAAAGTCTTAAATATGAAAACTAACAAACATATACAGACAATACTAAATAAAATAAAAAAAGTTCACTTGCATTAACTTCTTATAAACCCAAGAATATCTTGCTTGCTCAGTTTTGCAAAACTTGCGTATCATTATATTACGTATAGTTATAAAAAAAAAAGTTTCTTGAAAGTGTAGTCTCTCACATTTAGCCTAACAGCATACACTTCAAAATAGGAAAATTTTAACTTTAATGTAAGAATCTTACAATGATTTAGAGATAAAGTAAACGTCAACTGCTTATTGCAACGAAATTTGCAAGAGATTTAACAATACCTGCATTGAGGTACGAAAAAATTGCCACTTGTATATATCACTCCATGAAACGGGTTGTCAAACTCCACATTTAGGTGCATGGATGAGTTGTCACAAGTTACGTGAAACCCTGATGGTACATTGTTGTAAGAGATGGCTCCAACCGATGAAAGCTAAAAAAAAAGGTCAATCTCAATCGGTACTATACTTTCTTATAAAATTTAAAATACAATTTCGGAATAGAAGATGCATAAAAATTAGTTTCATTCATCACACTTATAACTTATTAAAAAAATTATCAATTTTTAATGCAACGAAAATAGTATATTTTAACTATATGGGCGAGTGCATAATCGTACAAGTCTATTTTTTTTATTGTATCAGGCATTACATTTGCGATTTGAAGTTTAATTAGTACTTTAAATAGTCTTACAATAAAATTGGCAATAAAAAAAGAGAGCTTGAATATTTAAAATTGGAAATCTTAGAATCCAAAGTAGACTGACATTATCACAGTGAATCTCTGCCGTGAGCAGGTAAACTGCAATAACTTCCCTAATGACTTGGATCATTGTTGCAAGTACTCAGTCTAACAGGAAAACATACTTAAAATTTTTATTTAGATCAAAAATGGTATCACTCATTGTTGCAATACTGCAGTTTACCTGCACACGGCAGCATTGTGACTGAGAATTTTGATGGAATTTGTTAACGCGAGTAACAATAGACTAATAGTTCTTTCTAAGCTATTAGAAACATACAGTTTAACGATTTGAATTTTAACAAAGAAAGAATGATTCGATTGTTAAACCTTAAGTTTTAGAATGGAAGATACAAGTAATCATCGCTTACAATTCCTCGATAAAGTGGAATTATTTCAGGTTCACCACTTACCAAACAAAGAAGAGATAGTCTTGCAGCATGAGCACTAGTCATAACACCGACTCTAAAAAAAATGGATAAACATTTAAATAATATGTATTTTTTGTGTGGAATAAACTTTAATTTGAAAATGTCTTTGCAAACTTACATATTATGAATGATATTAAGCACAAAGGACTTTAAAATTGAAGGATTTCCCAACCTAAGATTGACATAACCCAAAATACACAACAGCATGGTTAATAAAATCAATAGAATGTTAAAATTTGTTGATAAAAACTAAAGCGCACACCTCTTTACGGTTCACGTATGCTTACAATGAAGAATTCAAGATAGAGACAATACTTTTATCATTATAGCTATAATTTTACTTCATTTAGCATCTTTCAATAACTTTCACTAGCACACTATTGTTGGAAGGTTGTTAAAGTAGTATCGCACTGCCACTGTGTTTAAAATTATCAATATGGTAGCATTTAGTTCTTTCAATACTTGGTCCAAACGTTCTCCGTTACTAATACTGTATCGGAAGAGAGTACAAATGTTGTATTTGTCATTCAACCAAATCTATTTCTGCTTATGTGTCAATTTAGTGCGGCTTTACTTCAACCAAACAAAACTTTATACCCATAGGCATGTTTCACATCTTCAGTTCCACCGGATAACAGCAGGGATTGGAAAGTTACTTTTAAAAAGTAACTCTGTTACAGTTACAGTTACTTGAGTAAAAAAGTAACTCTGTTACAGTTACAGTTACTTAATATGAAAAGTAACGCGTTACAGTTACTTTTACAAAAAGTAACGAATCACAGTTACTTTTTTCAAATTCCAAGTTATATATTAAAATTTAGCCATTATCTTAAAATCGGGGGGGGGGGGGGGTATAAAAGTTCGATGTTGCCGACATGGTTTAACCAATACTAAATAAGTTATGATTAATAAAAAAAAATCAAGGGCATATTAATTAACTAAAATTGCTCGTTAATTATAATTAATTATATGAAATGACACATTAATTATTATTAATTACAATTAATTTTTTAAATATATTAATTCATTCATTAAAATAATTTCAAATTTTATTCCTCCTAATGATTTAAAACTATTAGCTTAAACGCAACTATAAACAATTAAACGCTGTTTAATTAATTTTAATTTATTATATTAGCATTAAAAATTTTATTCCTCCTAATGATTTAAAACTATTTAACTTAAACGCAACTATAAACAATTAAACGCTGTTTAATTAATTTTAATTTATTATATTAGCGAACAAAAAATTTGGAGAGTCTTGAGGAAATCTAAGGAGGCCTATTTAAATAAATGTTAATTAATAAATATAAGCCTAACATTATATTAGTCACTGCAAATAACATTACAAAATAATAACTACAAACAAAATAAATTAATAACATAAAACAACAACAAAAATTAATAACATAAACGATGGCAAATCATCACTTACATTTTATTATTTGAAGACTTTCGTAATTCAAGGTACGTAATTCTGTTTTGCAAAATTAAGTAATTTGGTTATTAGAGAGTAACCAAAATTTATTTTTGAATCAAAATATCGTGGAATTGATACAAAAAAGACAAAGAAATTAAATTACAAATACAAGGCAGGGGTTTTAAACATCAAGTGCGAGAAAGAATGACTGTACTATATAGCGAGTTAGATGTATACTTTCGTGAAGAAGCTACGGACCACGCACTGTGCTTCACGTGTCACGCTCACTATGAGTTTGTCAACAGCAGAATGGGGGGGGGGGGGTCAAGGAATAGATAAGGAGCAGAGGGGTCTATCAAGATCAGCGGGTACATTCCTCTACACGAAAACGGAAATGAGTCTCCCTTGCTCGACAAGAAACAGTTTTCGTTCATTTTACGAGTCAACTAAAATGTGATAACCGGACATCCTTTAATGAGATTTATTGTGCAAAAAAATTACTATTTTTAGAACATCGAATTTTTATAAGTATTTTTTTTATTCAATAAGCTCAAATTTACTGTATTTTTTATATTAACTAATAAAAAATACAAAATATTTTTATTTAATATTTAATTAATCATTTAGTATGTAGACGAAATACGAAATTTAATTAGTCAATAATATATAATTTCAAAAACATAAAAAATAACTAAAGTTATAGTTGAATTGACGTAATTTCTATCTATCCAAATAAAAATTATCCTGGTTAAGAAACCATAACATTACTTTACTGTTCCCAGCTAAAAAAAAATAAATTCAAAAGCTACTAGCCATTAACTCTGATATAAAAACTTCTAAAAAAGCGTAATTTTAGATCATTTTCATTCTACATAGTACATTTTCATTCTACATAATCTCACGAACAGCATGGAGAAGAAAATGTGTCTGATTTTACTAATCCTAGATACTCTACTGATTTCTCGATCGTGAAGTACAAACATTTAGTGGTAGGAAGATTCACAATCAAAAATCACTGTCTCGGCAGATATTTACTTCCTGCAATACCCAGACCCTTTACAGCTTAGTAACAAGATTTTCTTATCTCATTGGTCATAAATTCCTCTTCACCAGATGTGTATATAAGTAGCAAACCTCGGAAAGAGTAATTCGACACCAGTTCGGGGAAAAGATTCGGCACTCTCCACCACCGTCCCGCTCGAGAGGGGAAGAGGGTAATTTCTCCCCCGACCCCTGACCTTCCTTCTGTCGACTCCTAAAACTCTAGTGGTTGGATTAAAAAAAATCGTCTTCTGGGAATGCGAAATGTTCCCTTCCTAGGAGTGGAATTTCAAAATTGGCAGCAGACAGTCTTCAGAAAGTAACGGAAAAGGAACGGAGTTTTCCGTTACTTCGTTACCGCTAAAAGTAACTAAGTTACAGTTACAGTTACTTTCTGAAAAATGTAACGGCGTTACTCATCGTTACCTAAAAAAAGTAACTGTTACAAGTAACGGCGTTACAAGTAACGCGTTACTCCAATCCCTGGATAACAGTTTTACAGGAATGAAAATAAGATCTCGATTGGTTAATCAACGTAGTGGGCGGAGATTTAATGTCATACCATCTACCGCGGTTTCTAAGGTGTTTCCTGGAGGTTTGGTATATTTTAAACAGCTTTTTCCCCACCGAATCAGTTTTTTATTATTCAAAAAAATATTTTGGCTTAAACATTAATACCAATATATTTTAAGAGCATCTAAAAGCCGTTTTTCTGCAGCTTCAAGTATAAATCTTATAGTAATAAATCTTATATCTTATATCTTAATAATAAATCTTATATCTCTTAAATCTTAAATAGCCGTGGCTCTTTTTCTCATAAATATTCGCGAACCCCTGCCAGTAGTTACATCATAGGTTCTAGTTCTTAAAAAATGGTCAACCAAGGCCGCCAGTGTACAGAAGGAGACGGCATCGTATTAGCGGCGAGGCGGTTGGTAAAAACGATGATGGAGTATCTGCTCGTCATTTGACTTTGGTTATAAACTACGACGCCCGTCGTCAATAGCCTTCGTGTAGCTCTAGTGCGAAGTTTTTTTTCAATTCAACTAAAATGATCATGGAATGTAGTAACGTAGGATAGGTAAATATGTATTCCGGCTTGTGGGCTTGATCAGAGACCCGCTTATAAGCCTTCCGTCAAGTAAGACAGATACAGAAATAATTTTTACTGACATAAGGCGCGTTTACATGAGCCATCGAACCCATAGAATGCCAAATTCCCCATTAGGGGAAAAAGAGGTCGAGCAGCATTTCTGACCCAAATGATAGTCTGTGGCGAATCCATGGTATGAAACATCAAACCCTCCTTTATTGGAGGGTTTGCGAAACCCCCAAATGAAACCCTGCAATTCCGGTACTGCCTGGGAGAAAATCCCCAAGAGGGAAAAATTGCTGAGTTTGCTCTTCAATCCATGGATTTGATGACTCATGTAAACGCGTGTATAGATAAAGCAAGTACACCCAGGGCGAAGGCGGGAATCGAACCCGTACCCGTTACAGAGCGCAGACTGCTAATGGTCGGCGATCCAAACAACTAGTTCCTGTAGTAACGAATATTTCACTTTTTGTTTTTCGGTCGATTCAGCATGATCGAAATAGCCTTCCAGAAGAAGTCCGATAAATAAAAATACTGATATACAGAGTGTTAACTCAGCAAAAGCAATAAATGATTGGAGGAATAACACCATCTTAAAGTTACTATTACTTTGAAAAAATATTTAATACACTTCCAATACATATTTAAAACTATTTTAGTTGGCAAGGGTGTAAAGCAGCTATATTAGATGCTCTCCTACTATTAATGTCTAAAAATGGTATTGCAAAAGTGTCTATATTTATATGTTTCATTAAACTAATTTGTTAAAGGTAAAAAAAATAACAGTTTTTATGAAATTTTTAAAATTTTGCGTCAAAATTAAAACTTGCTTAAGTTTCTTATAAGTGGACCATATAGATATCTTTGTCATACATACATGATGTGTAATTTTATTAGATATTGTGGGAATGTTTAGTGTAATCGCTAAATGTAATCAAGATGAGACAGAAACCTTGCATTTATAAGTTTTTGGTATATTATGGTACATACTCTATATTCCAGCTTATGGGCTTGTTCTGAGAACCGCTTAAGCTTTCGTCAAGTGGGACAGACACAGAAAGAATATTAACAGTCTCAAAGAAAGGAATAACACATAGACAAATAACAACATTTATTGACGGTCACAAACATCCATGCCTGACCGGGATTCGAACCCATCCCCAGCAGCTCCAAAGGCTAGAGTCCTAACGATTGCGCCATAGGGCCGGCTTATAAGTTTTTATAAATCACTATTTTTTCGAATGGTAATCACTATTTTCTCGAAATACATCGTACACATTTTCGACTTTTCAATTGCTCCAGCTCATTTATCCAAAAGTTGGGTTTTAGAATAGCAATGAAATAAAAAATATGAGATAAGAAAAAGAACAAAGAGATATTTAAAAAACATAAAAAAAAAGAAATATTGCTGATTTATATAATTTTTAGTTATTGCATCGCTATACATTAACCCTACAGAATTTTTATAATTAAAAATCAAAGAGTAGCTTTTGAATCAATTACTCGTGCTTTTCTGTTAAATAATATAATGTCAAAAAATTCTCACTGGTTGACCACTATTATGTCAATCTTAATTGAAGCTTAATTACAATATCTCTAGAATTACACGAAAGAAACCCATTTTGTTTTACATTAATATTTGAATCGCTAAATGTAAATGGTATTAATTCTGCAGGAATGTTATCTCCCCCCCCCCCCCCACACTAAAATGTTAAGGTAGGCGAATATCCAAATTTCCCCAAAATTCTAAAATTTTTACTATTGCTTTAATCTTTTCCAAATTTGGCATACTGATTTCAAATATAATGAATAATACTATTTAATCATTTTTTTAAAATTGAAATATAATTTATTTATTTTAAACGATGTTTTTCTACTCAAAAGGGAGGTTTACGCTAACAAGTCTACCACATTGAATTTTCATCCTATAAACATTAATTTTGTGTTAAATTCTTCGTTTTGAACTGATGCATGCAATGACCCTCTAGAGTTGCATACAAATTACAAGAAAAGAAGTTATTAAGAAAAATGTTACAAATTAACCACAAAAAAAAAGGATTTTTTTCGATTAACTTACACTTGGACATTTTTTTTAAAAAAAAAAACTTTTATATTTACACCGAATGTTAGAGGTTCATGGCACAGATATATATTGAAATAGCATCTGTAAAAAAATTCAGGTAAATTAATGTAAAACTTTTTATATAGAAGTGTTGGCGCAAACCCCTTTTTTTAGGTGAAAACCACCGTTTAAAATAAATCAATTACATTTAAATAAAAAAAAATTGCCTTAAAAGCATTGCTCATTATATTTGAAATCACTATGCCAAATTTGGAAAAGATTAAAGTAATACTAAAAATTTTAGAATTTTGGGTATTCGCCTACCTTAAGGGAAAGAGAAAGAGCTTGGTTATGAAAATCTATGGAATTGAATTCTTTTCTACACTTAGCAATTTTTTTGATAAATTGTTTTAAGTTATTTTATTTATTTACGTTCACTTTGTATTCTTTTAGAAATTACAAAGTTGCGTTGGTTCAAAGACGTGAACCCTTTCCTTACACATATTTTTATATAGTTTACAGGGATAAAAATAATAGGCACTTTTATGATCACTTTCTTGAAAATTATCCGATCGTTCAGGGGTTAAAGGACTCGGTTGTTGGCCAGGCATTTGGAATCCTAGTTAAGCCATTACTTCGCTTAACGGTTGCGCTTTCTGATTTATCACTACTTAGCTTTACATATTTAGCTGTGCTGCATTCTTTTGCAGTTGTAATAGCAATGGCCAACTGGAGTAGCCTTGGAATTCCATGGTGAGATCTTTTCACAGAGATTCCACAAAGTGGATAGTCTTTGATTCTTGTGTTGACTTGGGTCATTTCTCTTTTGCGTCATTAAGATTACTTCTTAGCAACAAAAGTGGCCCAAGTATAATTTAAGAATTAGGTATAATATCATAAAATGCAGTAATGAATAATTGAGAAGACATTTAACCCTCTAATGCATACTGTTGCCGTTTGGCAACAAGTAACATAATCCACTTTATTCTATTAAATTAGAGCTCCCTCCCGACAAATGTGTTTTTTTTCATCTATTACATTCCATTTTGAAGTTTTAGTTATTAATAATCTTCATAGATGACAGTGGTAAAAGTATAGTCAAAATTAAAGAGTGAAGTTATTAACTGTTGTGAAATTACGTTTTTGGCAGTATTCAAAGTATAATACTATTAGTACTAAATACAGTTATATTGTTTTGAAAAATTAATTGTAGTTAAAAAGGGTTATTTTTAAGTATATTTAATAGTTTTCTTGTCATTATTATTAAAATTGGAGTTTTGTAGTTGGTTTTTGTCATGTGGAAAAATTTTAAAAATTGAAATCATTTAAATTCTAATGCAGTTAATTTTTTTTCAGTATTTTTCCCATAATGTATGAGTATTAAAGATACATCTATATTTTTTGGGATGAAAATAAAAATTCATGCATTAGAGGGTTAAAGGCGCGTGATTTGAACCAAATCCATGAACTCCCCCAAACAAATCTATTGATAATTTAAATTTTCGAATTTTTAACTATATTTAAAGCTTATGAAACATATTGTTTCAAAACGCATCCATTTAAGCTAAAATTAAAAATGTATTGTGTAGTATATGAATAAATAGGCTCCAGAACATGGTGGGACAACCATACAGGCAGCTACATGTATAAAAACAGCGTTTTCCCATTTTTTTACAATTTGTGTTGATATAATACCGAAAACTGTATCGCGATCATAATGCTTAATAAGATTAATTCATTGGTTAGTAGAAAAATTGTGCTAAAGGCGCAGCATGCATATGTATTCTTCCGAAATGCAGTCCAGTATCTGCTCTTAAATGTTTCGGATAACTAGCTATATACTAAAGCTTAAAAATACATATTATGGTACTTTAGAATTAATGTTATATTTTTTAAAAACATATTTTAGAAAACAATATTGCTTACCCTTTTCTGCCAATCACTCATTGATATAATAATTGTCTCTTCACACATTCGTCAGTTATGTTGGAACAACGAAAATTTTTGTTCGTATACCATCGACACAATTCGTGTATATTGAAACAACCCAATAATGTAACATGACCCTTTTTATACAATATTTGTATTCTACTTGTAATGTTTGAACTCAAGTTTTCTTTTAGAGTAAACCTAACTTACCAGTATACATTAATCTATGAGGCGCATGTGATACTCAGGTTCCACTCTTAAACCAATTTGTTCACAAATCCATCAGGATATGAGGACAGGCTGATAGTCAGATTTGCGCTACCAAGAATCTTTTACCATCTCAAACTCTGAAATGAGGAAGATATTAATTTTCCAATACATAATATTTAGTAATTTTCAACTTCAACTCCTCCTTTAGGTGACATATTTCTGGGAAGCAAAGTTTAGCCATTAAGCCATTATTTCCCTGAACTGACTCTCACCTGAAAATGCTGCCCAAGTCTTGAAGAGAATCTTGTTAGATGCTTTGCTAATTTACGGTAATCTTGCAATTAAGGAACTAATTTGTATGAGGCAGAAACAGCGAGTGATAATGTTTATATTTCGGGGTTTTAATGGCAATATTTCCGTTTTAGGAGAACCTATTGTAGCAAACTGTGTATACACAGGTAAATTTGGGTAATTGTAGAAAATAGGCAAATACACCAGGGTAAAAATTTTCTTTACGTAATTTCACATATTTGTTGCTCTTTCTGAAATATAGTTTTGTTGCGAATTAGTTTTATTTGTTATCCATGCTGGTTCTCAAATGTGTATTCCTGGACAAATATTCCTTTATTTTTACAGTTTTCACTTCAAAATTTGAATTAAAGTTAAAATAGCGATTTTTTTGTTTGATTTTCAAAAACCTATATCAAAAAGTTATGGTTACGATTAGTCTATTGTGTTAAATAGTATAAAACTTTGATGTTTCTTTTGTTTTTATTGAAGCTATTCGTGGTCGGATTTTAAAGTTAGCGAAAGGACTGTAGATTTAACTGATGGGGTTATACTAATCAGTAGTCTACATAACTCTGGATCAGAAGGTTAATTTAGCTGAAGATGTTGAACTTGAAATAAGGCTAGTTACGAACAGGAACAAATGTATAATTTATTAAAAAGAAATAAATAAAAGAAAAATGTAAACTGTGCTTAGGGCACAGTGCTAAGCTTAGACTTTGGTAAGCACAAGACTGAGCGAGACTGCCGGAACATAAGCAGTGCACGCTTATATAGAGAATCAAAAATCAGAATTAACATATTGCAAAAAGTTAACATGCGAGATATGACATATCAGAATTAAAGATTAGAACTGTTCAGTTTGGTAGAAATAGTTGGTTGCACAAGAACGTCGGAATTTGCTAGCACCACAGGGCTCCCCCGCAAGTCAATTTCTAGGGTAGACGAAAGCGAACTTTCCTGCCGCTTCTTGTTGTGTAGGCTTTTGGGTCTATTGCTTGTGGTGCTGAATAGGAATCGGGACTATTTTCTGTGAGGAAGAATGCAGGTTTTAGTCTATTGATTGAAATGTTCTTTTCATTGCCTTTAACACTGAGTTTGAAGAACTTTGTGTTTCTCTGAAGCACTTTGTATGGTCCTTCATACGGTTGCTGAAGAGGTTTGCGGACGCAGTCTTGGCGCACAAATACGTGTGAAGACTGCGACAAGTCCTTGGCAACGAAAACGTCGGTTTTAGAGTGTCTGGACGGTGGAGTGGGTTGGAGCTTCTGCATGGTGTCACGCAAACGATGCACGAAATCAGCGTGAGTTGGAGTATCCGCTGAAGAAGAACACCTAAAGAACTCTCCTGGTAGTCGCAGCGTCGTACCGTACACCATTTCAGCCACACTGACTCCTAGATCTTCCTTGACACAGGCTCTAATACCTAGTAAGACACTTGGTAGTACCTGTACCCACTTGTCAGTAGCCTGGCATCTAATCGCTTGCTTTAGTTGGCGGTGGAATCGCTCGACAAGTCCGTTGGAAGCTGGGTTGTAGGCGGTGGTTCGGAGCTTTTCGGTCCCCAGGAACTTCATTAGAGCACCACAGAGGTCGGATTCGAAGGCTCTACCCTGGTCGGTGGAGATGCATTCCGGGACTCCAAAACGGGATATCCAGCCTGCGAAGAATGTTTCGGAGATGGTAGCTGCAGTCTGGTCTACCATCGGGAAGGCTTCCGGCCAGCGGCTGAACCTGTCTACACAGGTCAGGACGTAGGAGAATCCACAGGAAGTCGGTAGAGGACCCACAACATCGACGTTGACGTGGCTGAATCTGCAACTAGGAAGAGGGTAATTACCAATGGCAGATTTTGTATGGCGGTGGACCTTGTTCTTCTGGCACTCCAAGCAAGCTTTGCACCACTCAGCAATGTCCCTGGCCATCTCCTTCCAGACGAACCGCTCGCGCAGCAGCTTGGTGGACGCTTTTACTCCAGGATGGGCAAGGTTGTGTAGCGCTGAAAAAACTTGAAAGCGAAAGAGTTTAGGTACATAAGGACGGATAGTTCCAGTTGAAACATCACACAGCAATTTTACATCGGTTTGTGGGAAATCGAGGTGCTTTAACACAAGACCAGTATCACTATCTGAAACCTGCTTGATTTCCTCGTCAACCGACTGAGCTTTAGCCATGCCCTCGTAATCTATTTGAGATGGAACTTTTATTGAGCATATGCGTGACATTGCGTCAGCTACGCAGTTTTTATCACCTTCCAAATAGACGAAATTGGTCGTGAACTGACCCAAAAATTCCAAGTAACGCTGTTGGCGAGGGGAACAGTTTTCTGTAGCGTTTTTGAAAGCAAACGTGAGGGGCTTATGGTCCGTAAAAATTACAAAATTTCGACCTTCCAACATGTGCCGGAAATGCTTTACAGCACAGTATGCAGCAAGTAGCTCGCGATCGTATGTACTGTAATTTTTCTCTGCCGCATTTAGTTTTCTAGAGAAAAATGCTAATGGCTGAACCACATTAGAGCAAGTTTGTTGCAAAACACCTCCTATAGCGATCTCCGAAGCATCTACCATCAAAGAATATACGGCATCCGCTTTAGGATGTGCCAAAAGTGTTGCTTGCGAGATCGATTCTTTACAAGCATCGAATGCCTTGGTTGTCTCTTCAGACCAAACGATTGGCGTTTTGTCGCGTTTTTTCTTACCTTTGGTCAGATCGTGCAATAACGCCTGTTTTTCGGCAGCTTGTGGAATGAATCGATGGTAGAAGTTTAATAAAGCTAAGAAACGTCTGAGCTCATCGACAGTTTTGGGCAGTGGGTATTTTAGCAATACCTCGACTTTCTCTTGCAAAGGAGAAATGCCTTCTGCTGATACTTGGTAGCCTAAAAAAGACAAAGTGTTAACAGCGAATAGACATTTGCTGACATTTAGAACTACTCCGTATTGGGAAAATCGTTCGAAAATTTGCTCCAAGTGAGCTTTGTGTTCATCCTCACTTTTTGAAGCGACAAGAACGTCGTCCAAGTAAGCGTAGCAACAGTCAAGTCCTCTTAAAACTGTGTCTATGAACCTTTGGAAGGTTTGAGCTGCATTTCTTAGTCCAAAACACATGTTTACGTATTCAAATAAACCAATTGGTGTAATTACGGCAGTTTTCTTAACGTCAGAAGGTTCCATTGGGATTTGATGATAGGCTTTAATCAAATCTAGTTTTGAAAAAATGGTTTTTTCTTCCAGTTCTAAGGCAAAATCGTGGATATGCCTTATGGGATACCGATCTGGTTCGGTTATAGAGTTAAGTTTCCGAAAATCTCCACAAACTCTATATTCACCGTTACTTTTGCGAACCATATGTATGGGACTCGCCCATGAGCTGTCCGAGGGTCTGATGATGCCTTGTTCTAAAAGTGATTTAAATTCCTTTTTTAGTGCTGCTAATTTATCGGGGGACAAACGCCTACTTTTAGCAAACACTGGTGGACCTTTCGTAACTATGCAGTGTGTAACTGCATGTTTTTTGGGTGCTTGATTAATGCAAGGTTTAGTTATATCAGGAAACTTTTTAAGCAAATCTTCGTAAGGCAAGTTTTCCGCTATTGTGCTTAAACCTAAAGACGGTGTACCCGTAACTAATCCTAAAGTGCTTAAGGAAGTTACGTTATCGATCAAGCGTCGATTGCGAACGTCAATCAAAAGTCCAAAATGTTGTAGAAAGTCCGCTCCCAAAATAGGCGTTTGAACATCTGCAATAATAAAGTTCCATGAAAAATCTCTCCGCAAATTTAAATTAAGGGTTAGTCGAACAGAACCGTAAGTAGAAATTTGTGTGTTATTTACAGCAAAAAGACAAAAGTCGTCCTTTTTTATAATCCCTTTAACAAATCTTTTGGGATATACCGACACACATGCTCCGCTATCGACTAGGAATTGCTTTCCAGAATGCTTGTCGTAAACAAAAAGACGACTCATTCGTTGGCTTTCATTCGTGGTCGCCGTCACCGATAAGCTTGACCGTGCCCTAAAACTACAAGGTTTATTGCATTTGAGGGCTCTGTCTCCATGGCGAAAGTGATACCAACAAATCGCGTGTCGGCGGGTAGCTGCCGGACACCGTTGCCGACCACGAGAATTTGACCTATGACGGGGACGTTCAGAGTCATAGCCTCGAGCTCGATCTCTAGAAAGACGTGCTATGGTTTCTTGCAGAGCGGAAATCTGTTTTTGCATTGATGATACCATATCGTCAACAATTGAATTAGAAACGATGGGATTAGCCATGCTTAAACAACAAAAATACCAAAAATTGAACTACGAAAAAATAATCACTGGTCCCGTGTCAAAACCACCCAATTAACCACTCACCGGAAATTGCCAAGTCCAGCACGTGCCAGTTTGCTTCTTGAGTACAGGAGCCAGACGCACTTGTCGACGTCTACAGGACACTATTGGTTTCATTGCTTGGGGTTGAAGAAGGCAGTGAGCGTATGCTGGAACCAGTCATTGAAGTTGCACACGGTACAGCATAATCCTTCTCGATGAAGTTCGAAGTTCGACGTATTTTCGACGACTGTCTTTCTGACGAAGTCCAACGTCCGGGTGTCACCACTGTAGATTTAACTGATGGGGTTATACTAATCAGTAGTCTACATAACTCTGGATCAGAAGGTTAATTTAGCTGAAGATGTTGAACTTGAAATAAGGCTAGTTACGAACAGGAACAAATGTATAATTTATTAAAAAGAAATAAATAAAAGAAAAATGTAAACTGTGCTTAGGGCACAGTGCTAAGCTTAGACTTTGGTAAGCACAAGACTGAGCGAGACTGCCGGAACATAAGCAGTGCACGCTTATATAGAGAATCAAAAATCAGAATTAACATATTGCAAAAAGTTAACATGCGAGATATGACATATCAGAATTAAAGATTAGAACTGTTCAGTTTGGTAGAAATAGTTGGTTGCACAAGAACGTCGGAATTTGCTAGCACCACAGGACTATAGTTGCAAATAACTAGATAGAAAATTAACTGGCGTTAAGCACGGTGACATAATTGATTTAAATCTTCACCTTACTGCATAAACTCACTATTAAGAAGAAAAAAAACACATTGAATACGATATTTTTAATTACCGTTTCATTTATTACATTTTATTTATTGGCATCAAATATTAATGGATATGTTTTCATAAATAGCAAAATAAAATAATCACCATCACGGAGACTATTCTTATATGTTCGAGTATTATTAAGTTTAGTAAGGAAAATGACTCTTAGATGATAATTTAAATGAAATATTGATAATTTTGTTTTTATTTCGATACTTTTGCGAAGAAGTACATTTTACAATTAGATAATTTCTTTAACTTAAAGGCAATTGATTCTGAATAATATTTATAGAACCTGTCTTAATTTCAAACATTCAAACTGATATAAGTTCTAAAAACTAAAATTGCGTTAATTTAAGATTGATTATGAATAAGATATTTTTCGGGCATATCACTCCAAATTCTATTTTATATTAAGTGTAAACCTCTTTAAAATATAGATTATAATACTTTTAAATGTAGTTTTAAATTTATTATTTCAAGCCATTTAAAATTCCGCTTATTTATTGCTTGAGTCTTATCATACAGCCACGAAAACCATGCAACATGTTTATAAAACGAATTTTTAAAGGAAAAAAACCTTGTTTGATTCTCAAATTTTTGTGCTTACTGAAACATAAATATATTTTTGCTCTTATCATATTTTCTTCTCCCTTCGGGTTTGACTCTAAATATTTGCTGCCAAATATTTATCGAATTTCAAGCTATTTTTAAAAGTAAATACATTTACTTTTATGTATTTATAATATCTCTAACATTTAATTTAAATATTTCACATTTATAGATGTGAATACTACTAAAATGTAATAAATATTGTTGTTGGTTTAAAATATTCTTAAAAATCTTCTATAAAATCTATCTTAAGAATTCCATATCACCAAAGAACCACTAATATCACTTTCTTAAATAACCAATCATACATTGTTCTAAAAACTTAGTTCTTTATTGGTTTTTAAGTTATTTGAACTATATTGTACTAAATGAGTTGAAAAATTAAAACTTTTAAATTTACTAAAATCATGCATATTATCTAGCTTCCATTTTTTTAATTTGGATGGAAACTGGAAATCATTTCTTGAAGTTCAGGACAAATCTTCAGTGAAAAAAACCCCTTTAAGTAAAAGACAATGAAGACTATTTTTTGAAAAAAATATTATTGGAAAGATATAAAAATGGGAAAAAAGGATAAGACTTGAGTTGATTTAGGGCTGTAATTGGACTTGATTCCAGGGAATCAACTCTGGAGAGAATTTTCGAGAGGGGAAACCTCTCTTTTCAATGATAGTGAGATCGCACCATTAACATAGAAGAAAATCAAGTCATTTAAATTAGATATACATTTTTTTATTTTAACTTTCAAAGGTAAGATTATATTTTTGAATGAAAAAAGAACCAAAATTAATCATTTTAATGAAACCTTACTTAAAGAAAATGAGTCGGCGGGAAATTTATCTTCAATGGAAATGATATTTTTGGATTTTCTTTTATCGTGAACTTTTGTTCTTGAAGATTTTGGCTATTCATTGGGAGTTTATTGTAATTTTTTTTACTTGGAGACTTTTTCAAAAGAGAAAGTCTACCCTGTAGAAGATTTTTTAATATTTCATAATTTTTCTGTGAATTAAAAATATATTGTGGATTCAAGTAATTTAGATACATCTCTTCTTGTGGTGGTTGAAAGACACCTTTTGAATTTTTATAAACGCACTTTTATAAACCTAACTCCTTTAAAAATATATAATATTGGATAATACCATACTAAGATTTGAGAGGGTATATAAAAAAAGATTTTTCTTTTGTAAAATAAGGAGTTGCTGTTGGGGCTATAATTATATAAACATAATGATAACGGTTTGAATTATTTCTTGTATACTTTGAGTATGTGAACTATATAAGGATTAAGATATTATACTTATTTTGCAACCTTTTACCATGTATCCTAAGTTTCACAATGAAATTCTTTAAATTTAGTTATAGAATATTTTCAAAAGAACTTTTAAAATATTGTAATTTGGTGGACATTCTCTCAGAAATACTATCATTATTAATAAACTGACAAAACTATTTTCATTGAAGTGTGTACTCATGTAGAAGTTTAAAAAGAATGTCTTTTATAATAACATCTACTGTTATTTGAGAAGTTACATAGTTTAATTTTATAAATCGGGGAACTTTATATAAATTGTGTGGATAACCATAACAAAACCGGCTGGTAGTATCTATAGACAATCGGTAAACACTAAATCTAAAGTAAAGATTGAAAATGTTGAAATTACTCAGATATTGAAGTACGTGTGTTTCTTCAAAATACTTAACTGAAATTAAAACTAAAGAATATGAGTTTCTTTTCAGCCCATCAGGATTAAAAAAGACGAAGGCTGAATATATTTTACTTCATAATTTTTAAATAAATAATAATACATAATACATTATATTATTATTAAACAATCAATTATCCTTTTAAATAAAAAAAAATCAGATTTTCATGCTTCACTTAACGTACAGAATAAATTCCTTGTCGTTTCCCATCTAATTATATTAATAACGATGTAATGATGAACGGTACTGCAGGACAATGTAATCAAGAATTCTATTGTATCACAAGGCAATTAGCAATGCTATTCTATCACAATGTAATAGTAACGTTATTGTATTTCAATTTACTGCCCATAATTTTTTGACATATTGTATCACATTGTACACTGAATGGGAAGCCATTTCCATTGATTTAACATAGCAAATAGCATCACAAAATCATCTCGAAATTACTAAATGCAATCCAAAAAAGTATCTTATTTAGGTTCTCAGTCATACGGTACTGACTTTAAAAAAAATACAACACATGAGAAAATTTTAATGGAAACTTTCGAGCTCCCAACTGTAGTTTTCTATTGAATGCTTACATTGTTAGAAAAAGTTATTGATTTAATATTTTTTTTATTTTATTAAGTTAGTCGTATTATAGTTTTTATTCATTTTATCTCCACAATTTCCAGTTTTTTTTTAAGAAAAACACAAATAAAAGCTAAAATTTTTATTAGTTAATAATTTTTTACAGAAAAATATGAATATTTTCTTTATGGTAAAGATGGAGTTAAACATGTTCGAAAAAACATATTAAACATCTTTTTGTGGGAAAGTAGACATGGACAATATGCTTTTAGAATTTTCGATATTCTAACACCTAAATTAAAGCCAACAATTCTAACATGGATGTTATCAGATTAGATTCATCTCCAATCTGTATGTGTTCCAATTTAGCTAAACCTTCTTTATAACAAGATAAAAAAAATGCAGACCATGACGCTCGCAAATAAATTATACTAAAAAGTGACAATTATCTGGTATTTCTTTTTCACACTAATAAAAAACATCACGTAAAAACAATAAGTAATAGTATCCGCATTTTTTCCACGATTTAGTCTTCTTTATCGGCGATAAACCATAACAGTATTTGGCACAAACGTCAAATACGATGAGTAACTTTTCTGTATTTTTGTCAATGTAATGGCTTTGAAGTAATGAAAGAAATATAAAAGACAGTGATGATTTTCTATTGTCAATTCATCATGTTGCAGCACTTTTCATTTCGAAGTTGTCCTTCATAGAATTACTCGAGGAGAGTGTTTTTTAAAAATAGCCGATTTTCAAAGAAGTTAATTGCGTTTTTCTATTATGAAATAGAAATTAAAATCAATTTCGTTGAAAATCGATTATAAATTATTGTAAATCAAAACATCTGCTTAGTATATATCAGCGCATTTCGAAACTGTGTATGGTTTATCGTTCTTTCTTATAGTTTCGGCTTTAATTATATTTACATTCAATAATGCTATGTAGTCCTTTTTATGTGTCAACAAACGCTTATTTTGAATACTTTAGATAATTACAAAAACAAAGGATTTATTAAACTTATAAAAAGTCAAATAATTATTTTACTTTTATTAAAGTTGACTATTTTTAAATAGACACTTTTCTTATATAAATTCAGTTGTTTATTCGTGTTTTTTTTAAAAGGTACTTTTGATTTGATATAAACCAAAAGTACCATTTTTGCTATTGCATTAAGTACATAGGGCAAAGTAGAAAAGTTGTAATTTTAATACAAAAAACTTATTTTCCCATTAATTTAAATTTAACAATGAGAAGCAAAGATATTTTTGTTAGAAATTTTAATTAAAATTGTGTCACATTGAACTTTCAACTGTCATGTTTAGCACTTTTTCATTTAATATATTAAAGTTGTTTTTACTGCAAGGAAATGACTAAGAAAACAGGAGATTTTATTAAGTCTTATCTTCTTATGTTATATTTTTGGAATGCATACACCGTCTCAAAACCTTCAGTAAAACTTCAACAAAGAAATACGAATTTCAAATTCTTAAAAAAACTAAGGGTGGTTTTGTTTTCATTTCTAGAGTTACCGAAGTTTTATACAGATGTCAAGTTTTTCTCTTGGTTTTTATTTTAAGAAAAATATTCCTTCAATAAAAAATTCTTAACACTTGACAAAAAAATAATAAATATTGTTTTGAAAATTTCAATATCAGTACTCAATAAATATATTTAATTAATTTATATTTTTAACAAAAATATTAACCACATTAAATATCAAACTCTTGAAAGCAATTGTATTAAAATATATCATAAAAACAATTTCCGGAATAATAAATTGGCCAAATTTGATTAAAAGAAACGATGTAGTTAATTACTTGAGTTAGCTTCTCCACTTATAATAGTTGCGTTGCGTTTTACTTACTTTTACTAATTTAATTTTGAGTTTTCAATTTAGCAAAAAATTAAATTAATATTTTGATAATTGATAATCATTTTTACTCTTTCGATATAACATTCATCAGTATATAACATTTACTAGAAATATTAAAAAATAAAATAGATTATTGGATTTTATGCAAATGTTTTTAGTGTTCCATTTTTTTCTCAACTTAGATTTAAATGCACAGAATTCTAGTTACACAATAATAAAATAGAATTATTATTTTGTTCGATGTAAAGGTTTTTAGAATTCTGTTGTTTTTTCAACTTTTATTTCATTCCATAGAATTCTAGTTACACAATACTGAAAATATACATTCTTTATTCTAATTGATTTGTGTAATAGCTGACAAATCAGTTTCTTCTGTTCTATTTTATTCCGCATAGTTCTTTTTACCGCACCAGCTGAAGAGGACAGACCCTCCTCAGCATTCAATGGGTCAACTTTTTATTGACTTCGTGAAAGCTTTTCGATGTCCAGTCAATGACCGTTATACTTCGACGCTCAGAACGAATCTCTCATCCCCTTTGTTTGAAAGTCGTAAGAAAAGTAACTAGGTAATTCAAGAAGTCAAGAACAAATTGGTAGCATTACCAAAGATGTAAGAAAGTGTTACATCGTGAGGTGATCACTACAACTAAGTCAATATAATTAATTGGTTTTGAAAAACCAAAATTAATGTTCCGGATTATTTATGTAGAATTTAGATCTAGAATTCTAAGTATAGATCCTGAGAATTGTCTGCAACAGTTACCTAGTCGCAGTATGTTGTTGACTTAACCTTATTGATTTTTTTTGCAATTACCCATATTAGTTAACTAGTTGTAGTACACAATGAGTTACGAGGGCTATTTTTTTCAACCTCCGACGGGCTGTAACAAAAAGACGGGTCAAAATACAAAAAAGATTTTTTTTACCAAAAGTAATGTACAATACTGCTTATTTCTCCACATAATCACCTTGACGATTAAGGCATTTGTCCTACCTGTAAACAAGCTTAGAAATACCCTCTTCATAAAATGATTGGGAGGGAGTTGTGACGATTTCGTTTTGAAAAAGTAAACTTGGAAGCTTCACGTCAAATTTTCTGTCTTCCAAGCCAGTGCTATTCCATAATTCACTTATGGTAAACCTTTGAGTTTTCCTAAACACTTGGTTAATTCGCTGAACAATACCGTCTGTAGCGACAGACTTGCTTCCTTGGTCCCCTTCTGCATGAATATCAGTATTGTTTAGTGAGTTGACCAAGTGTGTTTAGGAAAACTGGAAAGTTCACCATAAGTGAATTATAGATAAGCATAGTGGCTAGGATTGTAGCGCTCCCAAGTTGACGTGGAGCTTAAAGAAATCGCCACAACTCATTTCAAATCATTGGCGGCTATATTTTATGAAGAGGGTATTTCAAAGCTTTTTACAGATATGGCAAATGCTTTAATCATCAAGGTGATTATACGGAGAAATAAGCAGTATTATACGTTACTTTTGGTAAATAAAAGTATTTTTTTATTCTGTAAAACATCATCAGTTTAAATCAAAGAGCTTTATGAAAGTAACAAAATATAAAAAGTTTCTAATGATATCTCATATAGTTTCTGAGAAAAATGTTCCTAAAGTTAGGTAAATTAACATGGGCGTGATAAAACCATCCGACTCCGCTTAATATAATCTTGCGGTGAATGCTCAACACTTTTTTTAATCTTAGTTTAGCTCTTGACAAGCTGTCGCATTATGCAGATCCACTTCCGAAATTTAATATTTCATGACAATTTCTTTGAATTTATTTTTTGTTTATTTTTTGTATGCAAATTTGAAAGATAGATTCTGCAGAATGGACACTTCTTTAATCTTTTCATGACATGTTTTCAAAGCTGTCTTAAATTTATAAAATAAATAATATGAAATATTTTGGTAGTGTATTATTTTGGGAACATGCGTTTCAGTGAATATATTATTTAACGCCTTTCTTTTTTAATCTTTTTTTGAATTTCGAAAATTATTACTCATATTGAAGCACACGTAATTAACGTACTTTATATATAGGCGATATAAACTGATAACTGGGCTATTTTTTAAAAATGTTTTTCATTTTAATTGTATATTTGTTTTATTTATTTGAAGAAGACACGATAGCTTTGCCATCCTCACATGTTCATATACAAAAGTATTTACAAATTACTTTTTAAAAAGTAAACTAACTTTTTTAATTGAGCAAATGTTTAAATGCATGTATTTTGAACTGGAAATGTGTCCCCTGCAGGGTACATTTTCCTAGACCGACAAAAACAGATGTGGCAAATTTTTAAAATATTCTTTAAAAGATTTAAAACATTTGAATTTTTTTTATTTATTTTTTTGTGTAGATTTCTTTTAAACTAAATTGCTCAAAAGAGTTATACCCAGAATATGGATAATTTTTTTTAAAGCAAGTTTATTATACCAAAACTGTTTTAACAAATTTCAATAAAGGATATTATCATCTGAATATCTTTAAACTAAATTAAACTCCTCCTTTTATGAAAATATAGCTCTTTGGTGCTCTTTTCTAGAAGTTGCCTAAAGATAAAAAATAAGTTGCAAAGTAAAAAAGATCAGAGTTATCAGAGAAACACGGAATAGTTAACACAGAAATATCAGTTAACACGAAATATTACTATTTTATAGTGTAATTATTCACAACCTATGTGTAAGATCTAAGGTTTGGATGCTTTCTAAAAATCAATTTGGTTTTATAAAGGGACTAGGAACCGAAGATGCACTCCTAAGATTTACCAGCATAATATATAAATCCTTAAATGATAATTTAAAAACAGTTTCTATTTTTATTGATATTTCAAAGGCTTTCGACTCAGTAAATCATACTATTTTGCTTCGCAAGTTACATGCAACAGGTGTTAGAGGAAAACAGCATGAATGGTTTAAAACTTATTTAACTAATAGAAAACAATTTGTAAAGTTAAATAATATGAATAGTAATTACTTGGTTATTAAAAAGGGTGTGCCTCAGGGCTCAATTTTGGGCCCGTTGTTGTTTATAATTTTTATAAATGATTTTTGTAATTTGTCACTATTTGGAAAATTAATCACATATGCAGATGATACTGTTTTGGTATATTCAAGTAAAAACTATAACTTATTGAAAGAAATGATAAACTCTGATTTAATAAAGGTTAAAAACTGGTTTCAACAAAATGACTTAATTATCAATAGTGATAAAACTAAATATATTAATTTTAATATGATTACTGGTCATGCAGAAGATTTAATTTTTAAATATCATATTTAATGCCAACGAAATGTTTCAAATTGTGATTGTCCTCTTATAAACCGAGTAGAAAATATAAAATATCTTGGACTATATGTCGATCAAACATTTAAATGGAAATTACATGTAAAATAGGTAAATGTTAAGCTACGTTTTGGTATTTATGCTTTTTACTACTTAAAAAATAATCTCAGTAAAACATTTTTAAAACAGTTATACTTCGCTTTTATACAATCAATAATACAATACGGCATAACCTCATGGGGCGGTGACTACCTAAGTAATATTAAACCGTTAATAAATACTCAATCCAGATTGATTCGGATATTAAACAGTGAACCAGAAAATTTTGACAACCCGATTTTAACTATAAGACAATTATATGTATACAATAGTCTTCTATATTTATATAAAAACAGATCATTCTGCACCCTTAAAGAGCCTGTAAATTACAATTTAAGAAACACAACTTTTTACAATATACCTAAAGCAAATAAAGAAATTTTCCGTAAAAGTTTTATGTATTTAGTACCCAAATTTTTTAACTCTCTGCCTGAACAAATAGTAAGTTTAACTCATAAAAATGCTTTTAAAAAAGAAGTTAAGCATCACATCTTAAATACTGATGTAGACATTCTTTTCTAATCTGTGATATAATTAAAAAAAAATAAGTGACAACTAAATTTTTATACATATATTGTTATTTTATTATTATTTTTTGTAAACAATAGTGAAGTTATGTATTTTACCGTTCTGTAATATGTTTGTGTATCTCGTGTGTCCGATCATCTGCCAGATTTTGTTAGTTTTGTTAGTTTTTGTTTTGTGTTTTTGTTCATGTTTTGTTCCCCTTTTGTTTGGGTGTAATTTGAAATATTGTTAATTTTCTTCAATGGATTTTGATTGTTAATTTTATGTGTTGTCTGGAAGGGCCCGGGGGCCCCTTGACAACCAATATATTTCTGTTAAATAAAAAAGTTTTCTTCTTTTTCTGCTACAACATCAATTCCTGATAGTTTTTAGAGCTACCCATATTGCTTCAGAATAATACGAGCTCCGTCAGCTATATATTTTTATTATATAGACTATTTTTAATATAGAACATTTTTTTTAAGATCTTGAACGTAAAGTGGTTGCCATTACAAGTTAGTCATACATTAAATTTTTGTACACATTTTTGGAATATTAATCTGAGTTTATCAAGGTTGAAGCACGTTTTTCTACAAGTCATTGTTGGGAATCTTGCCCTATCACCATATTTTATCTTTAATAGTACGTTGACGAGTAAAGTTTCAAATCATTTTAAAAACAAATGCATTGTTGCGTAGGGAAAAGAACCATCTTTTAGTATACCCAATGATAAAACCGTAAGTTTAATAAAAGTACGTTGTTGAGAGAAAAAAATCCCCAAAACAGTTCTAACGACAAGATTACAACACCACTGAACTAAGATTTTTGTGGCTGACATAAGACGTTTTGCTATATAAACCAAGCAGCCAGTTGGCGCCTCCTAAAGGCTCATTTCCAATATAAGGCCTGGTAGAAAACTGACCCCATGAAAAATCTAGCCCCGGTCTTCCCTATAATTATTTAAAAATTCAATAAAACTTATTATTAAAATAAACAAAAAAAAATCATTTTTCAATTAACCTGAAATTCATGAAACGTCCAATAGATTCAAAAACCCTAAAAAATAAAATTCCCCCAAAATAGTATTTAGTATTGTTTAAGACACATCTAAAAAGTAATTAGTTTTTCCAGCAATGTTATAAAATTTAATCATGGATTTACGCTAAAATTTTTTTTAAATATTTTTTTGAACGTTTAAGTAATTTTTACAATTGCTTGTTTAATTAAATTTTCTTATTATTTGAACTCCATATTCATAATTAAAAAAAATCTTTTTAGGTAACATTATGAAGTTGGAGAGCTCACATTTATTTGAAAATAATACAGAGAAAAGATTTAAATTTTGGTTCTATCGTATCAAATGTTTTTTTTTACAGAATCAATAGGAAAAATATTAATTAAATTTTATTTAGAACTCTTAAAATGCCATTTGGACCCAGGATTACGGATGAGACATGATATTACCCAAAACAACGCGGTATCCAACGTGACCTTAGCAACTTGCAGCTTTAGACCAAGACTGATTTAACGTGCGTCAGTCTCTTATGCACGGCGTTAATCCTAATAATGAGATAATGAGGATGTGCATAATCATGATAAATACGATAATAATGATGATAACAATGATGGAAATCATATCATTGAAGGTAATGTTTAAAATAAATTATAATAATAAAAACAACAACAACAACAGCAACAGCAATAACAATAATAATAACAACAACAACAACAATAACAAGAATAATAACAATAATAACAATAATAATAATAATAATAATAATAATAATAATAATAATAATAATAATAATAATAATAATAATAATAATAATAATAATAATAATAATAATAATAATAATAATAATAATAATAATAATAATAATAATAATAATAATAATAATAATAATAATAATAATAATAATAATAATAATATAATAATAATAATAATAATAATAATAATAATAATAATAATAATAACAATAATAATAATAATAATAATAATAATAATAAGAACAACAACAACAACAACAAGAATAATAATAATAATAATAATAATAATAATAATAATTACAATAATAATAATAACAATAATAATAATAACAATAACAATAATAACAACAGCAATAACAATAACAATAATAATAATAATAACAATAACAACAACAACAACAATAATAATAACAATAACAATAACACTAATAATAATAATAATAATAATAATAATAATAATAATAATAAATAATAATAATAATAATAATAATAATAATAATAATAATAATAATAATAAATAATAATAATAATATGGAATTTCACAATAGGAATACATTCTATCTCTATCTACTTAAAAAATCAGTTCAATTCAACGAACAATACTAGGTACATCTTTGGCTACGCGACTCGAACAATTTTGTTTTTGAAGTAGTACCTATTCTCGCAAAATTACACCCTCTCTTTGTCAATCGCTTTTTGATACCGACGACGATCGCATTTCATCGGTGATTGATATCTGTTGCAGAAATCTCATCGTCACATTCTATGGAACTTCTGAATTTCAGAGCCACAAAGGCGTAAGTACTTTTTATGACAAGCCTTTGATATGCAAAACAAATTTTTGTTTAACATACATTTCTTATCATAGATAAGATAAGTAAACCTGTAGTTTTAATCAGATTAACTAACTACTGATGTAGTATAACTAAGACGATAAGTGTAATAAATATTTACAAACCTGTAAATTTTAAAATAAACCTGTATATTTTAAATTAACCTGTTTTTTTAAAATAAGCCTGTAAACTTTAAAAATAAGAATGTAAACCTTAAACAATATTCAACTAGCATTAAATATCAATAAGATGTTTTTTTTTTATATTATTCAATTTCATGTTTCTTTTTAAAATTTCATTATCAAGATTTTTAACATTGTTTTTGAATAACAAATTGCAAGACAAGCTGTGTAACGTTACCATGACTTTTAGATGTAACGTTTCACCAATTTTGGAGTAACCTTAAATAGATGACCGTAACAAAGATAAAAAATGTTCCACAACATGCTGTGTAACCACTACAGAGTCCCAGCTCATGCGCAATCATAAATGTTGCAAAAAAGAATTTCTAAGAAATTATATTTAATCTAGCTAGCATTATGCATTTTGTATTTGGTAACGCAATGTTCTTGTTAAAAAAGGAATACCAGGTCGGTTGTGGTCTTAGAACTGACTTTGACTTTGATATAAAACTTAAGAAAGCACAAAATATTGTTTTAATTTTAAACTTGCATTATTGTGATGAAGTAAAAGCAGTTACATTTTACCACCAAATTTACAGATTTGGAGTAGCTTTGTTGCTACTTGCTTTTTACTCAATTTTATGTGTAAATTTTGTAGTGTAACCATACTCCCTTTTGTGGTATAGCCTTACTTTGTTTATTGGTGTAAGGTTATTTAGCTTTGGTGTACGTTTGCACCACTCTATTATGTAAAGCCACTCCGCAAACCTGAAGGTAGCATTTGCGACTAATGCTTTTAACGTAGTATTAGAAGCTTTCCAGGGCAGTAACTGCCACAAACCCAGTTGTTCAACAATTATACCCTTGTTAATATTCAAATTCAATTTCACAAAAAACTGAAAATCATCCTTTCAGTTAAACCCCTCTGTCCCTGAGGCACATAGTTGCCACGGTGTAGATTTTTTTTGGGGTAAAATTCTTTTAAAAAATCGTGATAAAATTCGTCGTTTGGGTATGATGGAGACTGTAGTGGCTATGATTCCTCCCCCACTATTGTTCAATGGATTGGAAGAACGGGAGATAGTGTAGGCATCGATCTTGGAGCCTCCCCCCTTCCCTCATTGCACTTAAAAGAAAATGCATGCTCTGAGGCATTAAACCCCAGATCTAGTTTGATACACATGTAAATGATGATTGACTGTTTTGTTGGTTGGTTGGAGTACATATATTTTCAGGCTTGTGTGCTTGCTCAGAGAGCCGCTTATAAACCTTCGTCAAGTAAGACAGTCACAACACACACTCACATGCACACATATACATGACAGATGCTGCCATCTATCTCGCGCCAATTTAGACATGTCCCTGAAGGGGAGGGAAATAGTCTCCAGGAACCTGTACCCGTGGGAAACTGCGCAATGACCGCCCACAGGGCTTTCGGACCCAACAGATTCAGCGAGCACGTACTCCGCATATACTCGGTGAGTTTTCAGCGACCAGGACTCGATCGCGGGACCTTCCGATCCGTAGATCGAGACACTGACCACAGGCGCCTCACAGCCCACTGTTTTTGTTTACAATAACTTAGGGAACTATGATTTATAGTTAGGTTAGGTTTAAATTATCGTCGCACTAGAGCTACACGACGGGCTATTAGCGACGGACGTCGTATTTTTAGAACCACAGTCAAGTGACGAGCCGACACCTGAATAGGCACCCAACGCCACCGTTAAGGGCGACATCGTACGCAGCGTTAGGATTTTGAAGGATATTTAACGTGCACTCCCTTACACGGGGTATTATTCGTAGGACATTTTTTTTTCTGCACGGGCCGTTTATAGGTCGGCAGTTATTTTGGTGATGCCCGGATCCGAATCCGGGACCTTTCGCATGCTAGGCGAGTGCCTAACCGACTGGGCTCCCCAACCCTTATGATTTATAACTTAAATCTATTATATTTTTAATGATCATGTTCCTTCTTGTAGAAAAATATCGAAGTTTGTTTCAAATAACAGGTCTAAAAGAATATGGACAATAGGGTGGATCGGAAAAGGGTCATTTTCTCTTTCTTTTTACAACTAATGGATTATAGATATAAAGTTTCAGTTTATGTTCTGCAATATCAGTTTAAAATTTGGGAGCATCAAAGTATGTTTTTCGCTTTTTGTTATCCGAAAGTAACATTAAAAGGTTTCATCGAGATCTTTATATGTAAATAAATCTTTGACAAATCTTCGAATAAGTTGTTGAAACTTGCATTGTATATCTATATATAAACATTTTGGGAGTTATAAAAATTTATTAATTAAAAGATAGTTAGATAGTTTACAAAAATGTTTTAAAGGAAGATTGGGGGGAGGGGGGACTACGGCGGGAAATAACATTGAACCCCCCCCCCCATTTATGACATATTTATAAAAAAATACTGATATTCCGTCGACATTCGTGTTAATTTTATCAATAAATTCTTTTTCATTAAATAGTTATAGCCGTTTGAAATTGCTATACTCATTTTTACTTATCCTGTATTTTCCACGTTAATTGTATTTCAAAATACACAATCTTTATCAAGTATTTCTCATTTTTGTTTTCCAATTCAATACTTCTCAATTAAAACTATTTTTTCATTAAAGTAAATGATACACTTTTATGTAACCAACTCGTTGAAACGGGGAAGAATACATCACTGCATTCCTGTGCTACACGATGAGTTAGCATTCCGATAGGACTTGCAACAACCTCTGGAGACGAGGACTGATGATTTATCTATGGGATTATTGAAAAGTTAATTAATGAAGAATGGTTTGGTGTTGGGCAGTTCTGATTTATTGAATGAGAATGTAACTTTTTAATCAGTGAGCTGGGAGGAGGTCTAAAGCAAATTTGAGAAAGAGCTAAAGTTTAGACATTTTCGGAAATATTAGAGTTAAAAAAACTTATAATGTTCTTAACTGCAACGTATAACTTGCGACTCTAACGACGTATACAAGTCAGAAAAAATTTCTACAAAACAAAGCATAATTATCATAATTTTTTTCCGAAAAAAATTAATGTACTTTGCATTATTTTGCTTGACTTTCAAGAATATATTGACGATTCATTTGTTTTTATTAAAGATTTAATTCAAAACTAATTTGCTATAGCATAGTTCTTCAATACCAAGAATTGTTTTAATGGTTTTAATAAATATTTCCCCCTCAAATATGAAAAAAAAATATGTTGCGGAACCGAACCACCATCTTCATATACTCTGTATCTTAAGCTTAAAGATCTTCAAATTCTTTTTAAATTAACGATTGTTGTTATAATGAAAAAATGTTTTTTAACATTGGTTTTAGACTATCGATATTAATTTTGGTAAATAATGTCTGAGAAGTTGCATTTAACTTATATGAAAGAAAATAACTCGACAAAAGATAATGAATAGTTCTTATTTAATTTATTAGTATGCTTCCTTTTTTCTGAAAATGATAGTTAATGCGTCGAAAAACATTTAAATATGCAACTATAAAAATGCTTTTGAATGTTGGATATAAATTTCATTGTATCGAAATTTAGTACTTGAATTAATTTACAAAGTATATTGGAGCAAACAACATTTTTAACTCATTTAATTTGATAGCGGTGTTTCAGGAACCTGAATATTAATATCAAATTTTAGTTTATAAGCAATATTACTTACACAAGAATATTTTTTTAAATCAACTGTGACTGCAGTACTTCAGCGAGAAACCATCCTTTTCATATCTTCAAAATAATCACTCTATAAAATTTCTTTAAACTCATTTGGCATGCTTTTAAACTTTATAAAAATACTTAGTACATGCAGGCTGTATTTTTTTTCGCCCAAAATAACGCCAGCTATGTAATGTTAGTTGTAATTCTCATTACATAATGATCCGTGAAGTTCAACTGTTCGTTAAAGCACTATCTAGCTTCATGTTTCATTTAGGCTTTGGTAGCCAACTGTATGGTTGGATACCACGATCTTGATAACAGCTTTTCTCGTTAGCCTTATTCTACTGATAAAGCTGGATTTATTCCACGTATAGCAATTACGAGATTTTTGTACGTTACACAGATTTTATGAGGGCTATGATTTTTTTTCTAGTATATATTTCATAAAAATGCATTTTGAAAGACATAAAAAGTTCATATGGGGCTTGTTTCTCTTAAAATTTTAAATGAAATCATTACAATTTAGACTATTATTAGTACTATTATTAGCATAAAAATATTTTGCTGCACCTCTTTATGGAGCGTTAATAAATATACACATCGTGTCGTTGAGCGTTGAATTTTGTGACAAGGTCAAAAATAAGCTGGAAGTCAACGTAAGCTGACACGGGCGTTTGGACATTGAGCCCAGAACAGATTTAATGTTCTCCTCCCATATGTATTGGGTATTTATTGGAGGGTGTGTTCTCCTCCTGAAAGCTATTACAATTTATGAGTAAATGTAAGTTGGAAAAATGTGTTTAAGCTAAAATTCTTCGATAAATTGACGACTAGATCAGTCACGCCTACAGCTCACAGACAAACCACCTTGCAGCTAATTCGTTTTAACTAGAAAGACAACGCCTACGGTGAACGTCAGAGGTACGTCAAACATTGTCTTCTATCCCACAAACAAAATACGATAGGTGTTTTACATGTTCTTTTTCATTTTCAAAGCCCGCATTATTTTTGTATTATAAGAGAACAAAATAAGTTGGTAAATATTATATTTAAAAAAAACTCATTGTACACATTAATGGGTAATTATTAGGCACTAACTTTGTAACTTTAGGACGTTATCATTTTAAAAATCTTTCCAGACCAACTCAATAATAACCAACATTATCTTCAACATGATTTTGGAAAGCTCCTTGTTTCCCCAATGATAACATCACTCAATGTCATGACTAAACCACATTTTTTATTGTCAAGAGTTATATTGTTAAGAGTATTTATTTTGGAAACATTTCATTGTGAGGGAAATGTACTTTTTTATTTTAGTGTGTCAACCATTTAGATTAAATTATCCTTTAATTATAGAACCTCCTCCATTATCAGATTGCCCAAGTTTTGTTATGTGCAAAAATAAATGGCAACTTTTTTTAAAGGCTGTAGCAGTTTTTCAGTTAAAAGGTTTTACACATCTTTATTACAAATAATATCCTAAAGTAATACTTATTTTCTGATTAATATTGATAGTGTCTGGATATTACCTCATACACAACTTGCTAAATATTTACTCCAAGAAAAGTAGTCTAGGCTTTACCCCAAGGCCATACCAGTTAAGCCTAGCACTTGTCTACCAGTTATCCCCTTTCTTCTTAATTGTTTTCAACTTTTTAAACTTCAGTATGCTAGGATTCGAGTACCGAATAAAGACGTAAGAGTAGTTTGGGCTAATTACATGCAAAATTATCCTTTCTGTAGTGTAAGGCACGTTTGTAAAAAAGTGATTATCTTCAACTTTTAACATTAAATTAAAACAAAATAGAAGAAAAGCTGATCTACACTTATTAAACCAAATAATGTAACTTGTTTTTTTTAACTTGATTAATTTTGCAAATTTAAAAAGCTTGTAATACCTTTTAAATTGTGATTTAAACAACAATTATATGAAATTAGCCAATGATAAAAATTACTTTAATAAAAATAATAAAAAATGTATCGATATTAATCCAAGGACCAAGTGTCTATCAATTACCCCAAGCTACTCTAAGTTGATTAAACTAAAGCATTGACTTATTAAATGAATACTTATGAAACTTACTTAATACTATTGAATCAATATTAAAAGCAAGTACACTAAAATATTATAAATAAACTGAATAAATTGAAGTTATTTAACCTAAATTGATAAATTTATGATACCAGTAAACAACCTTCATTCTTTAAGTGGTTTATTATATTGACTAGTTGTTACATCAAAATAAAATTATTTATTTCTGCAAAATATGAACTTTATTTTTTAATAAATATAAAGCAGTTTATTATCATGAAAATGTTTAATTTTATTCGAATCTTTTACTTTTGTTCTAAACTAGAGCATAGTAAGTTTAGTTAGCAATGCTGCGGTTTTGCATACTAGAAATGTTCTTTTGGAACTTCACGAATAGAAATTTTCTTTTTGAAATTTAAAAATGCAGCTTCTAAAGCCTTGGTTTATCAATTGCAATTGTAAAAACGATAAGAGTGTCTAATCTCATTAATTACTCCATGAAAAAGAGTCATATATTCATTCTCTTCGCATCCTTATCTTCATAAGAGAGGGGGAGAGAAAAATAAATTAGGGCAAAAATAAATTAGGAAAAGCTATCCAGTATAAAACGAAAGGAAGACATAGAAGGAAGGGAAGCTAAGGAGTTAGTTTGAAAACATTGTATTCTTTTAGTATGAGTTATGAGTTTGATTTTTTTAATGAAAATCGACCGCATTATCATTCTTATTTTCAAACTAGCTGAACTACCCGGTGTTGCACGGGTTGGAAAAAAATAAAAACCAAATCGATCCAAGTATTTGTACCATACTACCATTTAATCTGTTATAGGATAATAAACTTATGTTACTTTTCCCGTTCGGTATAAAGTACAGAATCCCGTTACTTATATGACCATAAAAATTCAAAATTTAAAAAATGCTATAAAATTAGAGGATAATGTCATAGTAATTTCCCGAATAAAAACATTTGAGCTCATTTGGCATGTTTGAAAAATTTGGCGAGGAAAATATATAGCTACCAACAACACACCCATTCAGCTTTGGCGCAATGACCATCGCACAACCAACCAGCTAATAAAGAAAAAAGGTAATTTGGCGCGCTTTTTGTAATAACTGGGCGAGTTTATCAAAGTATTTGGCGAAAAAAGAAAGACATAAAACAAAAATATGCATCTCCATTGCAGTGGCCTTAAAAAATCATAGTTCAGTATAAGCTTAACTATGCTTTTAAAAAATTCCTAATTAAAATCCTATAGTCACAATAAAATTATAGAATGGAGACCGGTAGGATTACGTCACGTGAATGATATCAATTATTTTTTGAAATTATTAATTTAGTTGTCGCAGTGCTTGGTATATAGTTGTCGCCAAAGGTTGCTATAATACCAATTTGTCAGGGTTGGCGTAAAATCGTAAATGATAAAAATATAAAGTGTTTAGCTTATGTGACCTTGGCGCTTGGCGATCAAGTTTATAAAAACCAACAACAACATTAGGAATTACAAAAATTGGTAGCGCTTTTCGAGATCCGCTGTCGTTGGAGGAAACCTTCCAGTTTATATAGACGTCCATGATAATTATTTAGAAAAATATCGAGTTAAAAATAAAATATTGCATTGATACAGATTAAAGAATGATATAAAATGAAAGTTTACTACTTAAAATGATAGTAACTAAATCTTTAAAATGAAATTTATAATATATTTGTAAGCTTTTAAGAATAAAGTATTTTCTTTTTTACATTTTAAATATTTTTGAAAAAGTTTATTTTAATTTCATCTGCTGAATGGCAACGCGAAAGAAAATTGTTAATCGGATTTGAGCCAAAGTGGTGTAGTTTTTCCAGAAAATTCGAATTTTCTCGAAAAATAGAAAATTTTGAGCTCTGAAAGTTCTTATTTTGTAACTCAAGTATGAACTACGCATTTGTGCCAAGTTACGAGTCAAACAAATGTCTAGTTTATGAGTTTTGGAGAGACATACACACACACACACATACACACAAAACTTCATTTTTATTATTATAGATACTTTCTGTATGCGTTTTCCAAAATGCGCATTCTGTTTTTTAATCTAAGATATTTTAGTCTCAAAGCAGTTCTATAAGTAATGGAGTTTCTATTATTGAGTGTGAACTGCATGAGCATTATTTTCTTAAATTTCAGTACTTGTTTAATTTTTTGGTTTGCTTAGTATTTTTGAAGAAACTCATGAACTCATTTGAACAATCTTGAACAAACATAAACTTCAGATTTTCATTATAATGTTTATATAAATTTGAATCCAATATCCTTTCTCACTAGCATCACTCATCAAACTATTTTGCACTGAAAAAGATTCCTAATATAAACTTTTTTACATTTTTATATTCTAAATATTCATATGCCCATACATGAATGTTTTTTAAGAAATATGAAGTGAACCTTATCTAAAGGGTGTAGTTACTAAGCTCACATTCTACAAAGTATAAATAAGATATACGGTCCGGTCAATTCATTGTCGACTTTGTTCAACTGAATTTATGATCGTCAAAAGTCACCAATGAACAAAACGTACCCTATATCCTATTTATGTTTTGAAGAATTTGAGTTTTGAAATCAGACCAATGATTTAATTTGTTTTTTGCTCACTTTCGAATACATACTTCTCGAAAAGTTTTGAGAACTTACAAATGTCCCTTTTTAATCAGAATTTTTTAACAATAAATTCGAATGCTAGTTATGCATTTGTCAACCCAACCCCAAGAATAGGAACCCCCTTCCTAGCATTATGACAAAAGTTGATACCGACTCCTTATCAAGTGGTAAAAGTAAAAAAAAAAGTTGAGAAACCATAGGAGAAAGAAATCTTCAAGGACCCAAATTCAGTTCTTCAACGAGAACTCTAGAATCATAAATCTTACATTCACTCTGAATTCAGGGTTTTAGAATGAAGGGAACAGGAAAGAAAAAAAATGACTACCGAGAAAAAAAAAACTCAGAACAAATAGAGAACTTAAGTATACGTCCCAAAGTCCCAAATCTAATTTCTGCTCGTCTTTCTTTTTTGCGTATTTCTATTTTTTGTATTTCATGTGAGCCTCTTCTCCCGCTTACTCAAAAAGCCATCGGCAAAATTTGTGGAAGCGTAAAATAATAATAAAAAACAGCGGAATGAAAATATCGGTATATTCCGAGTCATACTCACTTCATCGCAAGCCTCAAAAATTTTCGTAACGTTGTTTTTACGCGTTGAAAAAATGTTTTTCTTTTCAATTTGTGGTGGTTTTAAGTTTTACGATCTTTTCAAAAGGGGGAGTTAATAAATTATTCCCTGTGCTCTGAGGTGCGCAATCAGTATGTACTTTTCACCGAAACAAAGCTCTGAAACATTTAGTGTGCTTTTATCCTGCAATTTTTTTCATGAAGATTAAAGATAGGTGCCGTTTAAACATTTGAGGTTTTTTTTGAACGAAATTTTTTTTCTCTCATCCATAATGATTGCTCTTGTCATTGCATTGGGTATTTTTTGGAGGAAGAAGGAAATGGATTAGAATGAGAAAGAGTTATTTTGGAAATTAAAAAAAGCTATAGGTTTTTGTAGGGTTAAATGTGGTATTGTTTAACTATTTCCTAGATAGTTGTAAGTACATCGCATTATGGAACTACTATTATAACCATATATTCAAATATTTTGCTTATATGATATGCAAATTTGGTTACTTAATAAGTGTTTTTTTAAGCATGTATTCTCCTTGAAATTTTAAACAACCGCTTCAAACTAATCAAGTTTAACTTATAATTAAGTTTTAGAATTTAGAAAGTTTTTGTGCTTTCGAAATTTCAATAGTTGCATTAATACAGTTTATATGGAATTGTACTTTTAAATGAAGCAGGATTACTTACGTGTGTTGATTTTTATTTAGAAAAGTGGAAATTGGTTTAAATGAAATGACAACGTAAATTTTAGTGAGGAATGAAAGCGTTTAATGTACTACGTTTTTTTAAGTTTTATGAAAAAACGAAAGAGACTAGATAAAAGAACATAAAAAGCACCAGGTTCTACTTGTTTGTTGTTGAAATTAAAAAAAAAAGCTTTTTCAATTTACATATTTATAGCTTAACCCCGTCACTATTATGCTTAATTCCTCGAGTAAGAGCCTATACTACAGAGTGGACAGTGCACGTAATAATTAAAATTACATAATAATTGTACTTAATTATTACGTTATAATTACGTAATATTTGTATGTCAATAATTGAATTGGGAAGAAGTACTCTACGTATTTCTGGTAGTTAAGGGGTTAATAGATAAAGCGACACAACTGATTGTATTTATAAATTATTAGTAACTAGACTATGACATTGCAAAGATATGTGTGCAGACTTTTAAATTTTGAGAAAGTGTACTTCAAAAAAGCGTAGCTTTAAGTTTCTTTTTACGCAATTCTTGAAATGTTTTAAATTTATGATTATCGCAGTTTAGTTTTTTTTAATTAAAAAAAAACAATCATGTGCTAGTCCATGCCTTTAACTTTAAATAAAAAGTTTCTTAAAATTCTTCAAGTCATTCTTGTTATTTCAAGGAAATGAATTTTAAATTGAATTACTTCTCAAGGATGTAACAAGTAATTCTAGTTTTGTGTTTTTAATATATAGATACTTTTTAGTTTTGCGACATTACTTAAGAAGTGCAGATCAAAAAGAAACAAGATTGACCAATAAAGTTTACATAACCGATAAATCAATAACTACCTAATTTAAAAGATGAAAGAAGCAAATGTCAGTTATTTTCTTCACTCTCTACTATTGAGCCAGAGTCAGAACATTGTTGATACAAGGATAACATAGAACTTTTTAGCTTCAGACCAGCTAAAGAATTCACTAAATTTAACTGTATTGTCTAAATTGAATAATTATGTAAATAAGAAAATGTGAAAAATAGTTACAAGTTTCAATAATGACATCCGATTATTATTTGGGAAATACCACTTTAGATAAATTAATAACATTTGTTTCAAAGTTTTAGGTATGTTAAATTAGCTCTTAAGTAATTGTTGAAAATTTAAAGCACTGCTATGGTTTTTAAGTAGTAGAACCTACTTACATCAAATTATTTATAAGTTAAAATTGTTAAAGGCTTTGGTTCTATCTTAAACTATTTTTTTATATTTAATCTTTTTCATATAAATCTTAACAGGTATTTAAATACTGTAATGTGTTGAAGATGCACGGAGAAAACCACATCGTTACAAATCTTTTTTTTATTTAAAAACTGATATGTTTAACAAGGAGGTCCTTTAATGTTGTTTTCTTCACGTATCTTCCTTGATTGACCTTTATATAGTGACTTCGTATACTTCATATATCTATGTTGCAATGCGTTGTTTATATGTCAAATATACTTTTAATTTATTAACAATTTATTATTAATATTATTTTATTAATCAAATTATTTTTTTCCAATAACTAGAAATCAAAAGATTTTTTTTAATTTACTGAAAAGTATAGTGTAAATGGGTGACAAAACCGCATAAAAATGTGCACGAACAAAACTATAGTGTTTGTTGTGTGTTTCATTGATACTAAAAAATGTGTTTTTGATTAAGACTATAACAAGATTAAGAAACTGTAAAGATTTAAATATTATATCATTCATACGTTATATATCTTCTTCCGGCAAAAATATTCTTTAGTTAAATTATGAAAATAGATTCAAGAAGTTTAGGAAAGTTTGAAGGTTGAAAATTTTTCATAAATATATAAAACGCCTCAAACTGGTATTAATAATAAAAATTCAAGCCTAAGAACATTCTTTTATGGTTTTAAAAATAAGTCGTGGAATATAATAAAGTATCAGCTTTAAAATTAACCGATTAAAACTGCGCAATTAAAATAGTTGCTTTTGAAAATTATTATATATATAGTTACTTTTAATTCTTTGTCTGTTTCTATGTTCAAATAGCCAACACAAACTTTTGAGAAAGCAAGTAGTTTTACTTTTTTTTTAAATCAGGAAACATATATTATTTGTGCAAAATAAGTTAAGGCTTGCTTTTGATAAATAAACTTCAAAGTTTAGAAAAATATGCCAGAAAAATGTTTTCTACGGCAACAAATTTGTATTTTATATTTATTAAGGGGGTATGAGTTACCCAAAGATAAATGAAAGTGAAGGCTAAGATAAGATAGATAAATCTATTTTCTAGTTGAAATTGCACGTTGCTTTTGATGGATTGTATATCCTCCTTCTTCAAGGATTTGATTTTTTTTTGTATTTGATACATTATTTTTGCTCGGGGATAACTTACACGAAGTCGAGGATTTTTGTTGTTGTAACTATTTCTTTGGAAAGTGTATTTTTCTGAGCTTGTAATGCAACTATGATAAAGATTGTATCTTATATATTGTCTAAAATGTGAAATAGAATGAGCTTTGAAAGCATATTTTTAATGATTATTAGTTATTTTGTAACTGAATAGTTATCATTCATGATTCATTTTACTGGTATCAGTAGAATAACTGCGCACGTGATGCACGAATTTATGTTAAGTAAATCACTGTTTTAATTTCTTTTAAAAATTTTTAATTTAAAAGGGTGCAAAATATAAAAAGTTTCGCAGGTGGGGAACCGAAAAAGAGACTCTTTCACTTTAACCTATACTTTGACTTACCTATATGGGTTGAAACGCGATAACGTTTAATTAACAACATTCACTATAATTTTTTACCAAAACTTTAATTATGAAATGCTTCTAACAATAGCTAAGTTAAATGGTTACAAGTTTAATTACTATCCTTTATTTTTTCACTAACTATATTTTGATTCCGTTAATTTATTCATTTAATGTCTAATTTTTTAAACGAGTTTTTAAGAAAATCAAGTATTTTCCTTCCTGTATCAAAGCAATATCATGTTTATATTTTTATAGAAAAATAAAAGTGTTATTCTTTAATAAAAGAAAATTAATTTATTTTTATCGCCTGTATATGAAAGTAATACTTCTCATTATAAATAATACTCAATTCTTTCTCTCACTCTAAATAATACTCAATTCTTTTCGATACAAACTTAATATACAATTCTTGCCCATAAAAATAATATCCAATTCCTGTCTATACAAAATTAATATCCAAAGAAAAGCTCATACAAGCTTTAAGGAAAGAATATCTTTTCTTGCCTATAGAAAACAATAATAAGATCTATCTCCATGTGCTAGCCTCTTCCCCCTATCTTTCAGTATTGGTCATCTTAGCGTTAGTCATTTATCTTCATCTGTCTAACCTTCAGCCCCCCAATAGAAGATTCTACTGTGCCCCAATCCATTGTGAGGCGAAGGGGAGGTTTCTATTGTATTCGAGGAATCGAGGCTTTTTATACAAAGCACTTTACATGCTGTTTTTGTGATTCTTTCACTCGATGGAGTTTCGGGCTAGGATATCTTCTATATATTTTCTTTTTTATTTATTTATTTTACATTTATTTATCGATGTATGTTTGTCATTATTTTGTTTTACTTTAATTTTTTTTAGTTTTTGTGGAAGTTAGAAAAAAATAGTCGATTATGGCCGATGTTCGAATTTTGTTTTCACTTATCGTTCCATTGTAAAAATTGAACACCATGGTAGAATGACTATAAGTTGGTTTAGCAACCCAAAAAAGCATGAAAGATTATACCTCTTCTAAGAAAAAACAAAACAAAAAAAACGAATAATGATACCAACTTTAGCCATACTGTCAGCCAACCGCCAATCAAAAGAGGTTAAACCTAAAAGAGGTTAAAAATTTACCAATTTTAGTTAAATTCTAAACTCTACTATAGGTTCTGCAATAAAACCTTGATTGACACTTTTTAAAACCTATTTTGGGGTCACAAAGAGATACTTTCAAATCGGAACATTAATATATCCAGATACCTTACAACCCAATTTAGGTCTTTTTTCTATTTTGATTTTTTCCCCCGTAAACTAAACGAAATTTTATTTGGTTTTGAGAGCACTCGAATTGAATGGCGAAACCTTTTGATTGTTTATTTAGATACTTACAAAAAAAAGTTACTTGTTTTGTTGGGTTGCAAGTTGGGTTGTATATGTACAAAGAATATGGACTTGTGATAATTAAAATAAAATGAAATTTAGCAATTGCTTTCAAACTTAACATATTTTAAATCATTTCCATACTCATGAGAAATACAAATGATTATTATACGATGCAGTTTCTTATTTCTAATATTTTAAATACTGAATAAATACAATTTTATATAATGAAATCAATAATATTTTATTTTTCTAATTTTGCATATAAATTTACTAGCATAACTTATTAAAAACTATATCAAGCCAGCATTTTGGAAACTTAAAAGATAAAATATCTTTTGTAAAGAGGACATCGATAAAGATGAAAATGTTGATTTTTTAATTTAGACTTAAGGATAAAAATTTAATTAGATTTTTTTGATTATTGCTAATTTGCATTTAATAATATTCAATCGAAACGTTTATTAAAATAAAAATATAACTTTATTGATTCCTTAAATATATATTTTTTTAATTTCAATTGGAAATAATTCCGGATACATCTTGAGTAGTAATATTAATTTTTTTATGAGCTTGCAAATGTATTGAACATAAGCTAATTGAAAACAATACAGCAAAAATAAGAAAATAATACTGATACTTTTTTCATTTTCTCTATTTGCAAATTAATTTCGGCTACATATGACGTCTCTAGCCCATTCTCGGCCAATTTATTTTCGTGAAAATTGTTTTCACGAAAATTATTTTCCTAAGATTGAGATTTACGAAAGATATGACTTTGTGATCGTTTACTGGGATCTTAAACAGCTTGGAATAAATATCTTTGTTATGAGCCACGGAATAAAATATCGCCCTTTTCAAAGCATTTAAAATACGATCGTTATGCAAAAAGTGTTGGGGGGAGGGGGGAGGGGAAAGAGGATGGGGGTATTTCTTAAATCTCAGCACTATCGTCTTTCGAATTATAACGTATAAGATTGAAGTAAGTTATGAAATAACTAATAGATAGAAAGTATATCGAATGAATTATACAATAAGTTATAAAATATAATATGGCGTAAAAAGTATTTATATTACTAGGGTAGTCTTTTGAAACTGGATATTAAAAGAATTATAACAAAATTCAATATCATTGTTTAAACTTGAGATTATAGTAGCTTTTATGCAAAAAAAAAAAAAGGATTTTTAAGGTAAATGGAGGGTGCTCCGCGGACTATTTCTTTGGTTAGGTTAAATAAAAATGTATATTGTTTTAGTTTTATTTAGTTGTTTTGAATAGTTAAATTATAGTTTGTTTTTTATGTGTTGTACAGATAATTTTACTTGCAATATTCTAAAATTAGTGTCTAAAATTATATGGTATTATATAATATAAAGAAGCAGCATTAAAAATATATGCGGAAAAATAATTATAGCGAAGCAATAAATTGTTTTTAGAAAGAAGATAACAGTTTCCGACAAAACTAATTATCTATTTTCAATTCGAGTAATTAAAAATAATTTTTGTTGACTATTTTGTAAGAAAACATAGGAGTAATAATGCACGAAGAATGTGATTATTGAATTTTATATAAACGTTATATCGATATAATTTAAAATTTCCTGCATAAATTCTGCATGTAAAAATTTAAAGAAAATTTTTCTGAAAGACATACTCTATATCACGTAGTGTAGGTTTCTCTATACATGAAATAAAAATGGTAAATCCACATAAAACCTGACTTATATTGTAGCATTGGAGGTCTTAAAAGTTCCCTCAGAAAGCCATCGGTTTTCCGAATGCCTCTCAAGAGAATTCAATTTTCTTTTTTTTTATACCTTTAAGGAACGCTCTAAAATGCTCAAACTTGGTGTCTTATTTTGTGATGTTTCACAAAACAATGTATTTTTTGTGTGTGAGGTAAACAGACAGTGGTTTATGAGATACAAATACTGTAGCTTTTTATTTATTTCTTCCAAAGAAACGATATTTCAAGATAAGTAAAAGGTATTGAAGACACATTTTTTTCCGGTAAGCGATGAATACGTAGAAGGGTTTCTATAACATATAAGAAAAAATATAAGAAACTTGTATGTTTTTGTTTGTATGTTTTTTGTATTGAAATTGAATATTATTGATAAAATATGGCTTTAATAAAAAGAATTATTTTATACTTATTTTAACATAATATTTTTTACGAAACTTTATACCAATGCTTGCTTACATAAATGAAGTTAGAATTAAAGACAAACAATTCCTAATAAAATTTTGTTATAAACCTAATAATTAAAAATTAAGATGATTATTAATGAATTCCTAAATGAAAGAATGGTCAGACCCACAAGGAAAATTTCCCACCACTCTGCTTTCTTTTAATATTTTAACGAACGTGGAAATCTCTTTTGTTCAAATATTGTCTTCACCCGATTTGTGAAAATCCCCTTTTTTGCAATTACCAAAGGAAAGTTGCATTAATATTTTTTTTATCTTTTTATATAATTTTTATGTATGCTTCGTCAGTTAAATTTTTTAAAATTTCGCTATAGAAGTAAGTTAAAATAAAGTAAATAATTTGCTTAAAAGAAACGTTAATCCTTTAAAAATTTCAAACACTACTTTTTAAAAAAAAAAGCAGGTTCTTTTATAGTGTTGCTTTAATGAAAAAAGGTAAACAAATAATAAAACTGATATTTATTTTAAAGATTTTTTTTCATGTAGAAATGCTAGCTGAATTTTAGTCAATATAGCTTCGAAATAAGTAAATAGTTTACTCAAGTTCATTTGAATGTTTACATCATACAAAAAATGTTGTTGTCAATGATAACTGACTTTTTATAACTATTTAACAACACACTTGAAGATTTATCTGTCTAAAATAAAAATATGAAATCTAAAATAAATTTGTATTAATTTTATAAGGATGTTTTTCATAAAAAATAGTTTTGCTGCAATAGATTCATTTTGTCGACATTGTATTTTTTGTGTGAAAACATTTGCTTAACAACACTCGCATTCGTAAATAAAATCATGTTTGTTTTAGAAAGTGTTACATGATAATTTTATCAAAAATAGTAAACTTTATTTCATGAAAAACACTTATTACTTACTACTACTATCATATTACTTCGTTTAATAACTTTTTTGTAATTTCTATATTTTGTAGACATTCAATCAATATAACTATAAATAAAGTTTAATATTATAAGTTTTATGCCAATAATACTATAGTTTAGTTAAAGTTTTCTGAATGGTGAGTGCATTTCACAAACTGAATTTTCGGAGCCACGCTTATGCTTAATACACTTTTTATAGGTGAATTTAATCTTTTATAATGAATTTATTTGAATTTAATCTTTTATAATGAATTTATGTGAATTTAATCTTTTATAATTAATTTTTGTGAATTTAATCCTTTATCATGAATTTATGTGAGTTTAATCTTTTATAATGAATTTATGTGAATTTAATAGTTTATACTTTTTATAGGTGAATATATGCTCTAAGGATTTAGAGCTTTATTCCCTAGAAAAATTTCAATAAATTTCAATGTTAAAAAGATTTCTTAAACCTAATATTTTTTGATCTTCTGAAAAAGTGAAGCATTTCAATTTTACCAACGTCTCTGGTCATACGAGGTGAAAACTTATTTTTCTTTAACATAAAGATAAATCTGCTGACAGAGTGAACATTATGATAGATATGAGTTTTTTTTACGAACCATAAGTATTTATAACTTCTACTTCTCGAGTTTTATGTTTGTATCCATATATAAAAAATAGGGAACGAAATAAAAAGTCAGAGAGGAATTTTATGGACACTATTTCTTATGGACAATATGTGGAACAGACTAAAAGTAGATATCAAAGAGTTTTGTTTTAATATAAAGTATATGTAAGCGAAAATTTTACTATGGTTAAAAAGTATATACTGTTTCTTATTTATAAACTATTAAAAATATACGGGAGTATTCTGTTGGACTTTTTTGATGATAAGATATTCTTCACTTTATGCATTGTTTATAACTTTGATATTTTGTAGCAAACAAAATAAACTATAAAAAAAGGAGCATTGATTGATCACTGCAATCTTTTTTGAAACCTATTTTAATCTGCTGTGCCCTTAGGGATTAATATAAGGAATATCGAAAGACAACAAAAATGAAATTTAGTGAACAAATTTTTGATTTTAATCTAAAACAGAAATATTCTTTTAAGAACAACCATACGATTATTTAAGTTTTTTTTATTATATGTTTTAGAAATAAATTTTGAATTATAAAATAATAAAATAAATGCAGATTTTGAACATATCCGCGTTATTCGCAACAAAAGCAATCAGAAATTTTTGTTTTTAGGCATATTATTTGACTGCAGGACTTTTAATCAAACATAAGTTAATTTTTTGGAACTTATTTGTAAAGTTGAATTTTTTTTTAATTTTTGGGTTAAAAGGAAAATGTTATTCTACCTATGTTGGCGTGTTACTAAAAAGTAATTATAGCAACTCAGCTTAAATAATTTGTTTTGAATAAAATCGAATAAAGTGTACAGATTTATTTTTGAAAAGATTTTATAAGATTTTTGTTGAGATTTTGCATGAATTCACTTTTAAGATTTTGAATAGAATTATAAAGTTCAAATTATTTTCAGTAATTTAAAGTACAAAGAATGATTGCGCGCTGTCGTGTGTAATGATTTGAACCATAACTTTTAATGATTTTTGTGTAGCATACTTTTATTCAAACAATTCGCAAAACGGCTGTTAAAAATATTTTCATGTTTATAATATATTCTTTTCATCATATTATGGTTACATGTTTATCAGTTCATTGTAGTATATATTTAAAAATGTAAATTATTTTTCCAGTACAAAATGCAAAACATAAAATTCAAAAGTGAAATTGTTTGTTTAGTCTAAGCAAAAGTACAAAAGTAGTAGCAATAATTTTGTATAATATTTTTTGATTACTACTGTATCCATACAATCTTTCATATCATGAGAAAAGGCTACTTGTTTTATACTACTTATAATTTTGGAATAATAAAATTTAAATATTACAAACCAACGTTGCATCAAGTATTCACTAATTAAACATAATTTTTTCCCCTCACCAATAATAAATTGCAGAGAAATACTATTGTTCATTTAAAAGCTTTATTATTCTTTGTGCCGTTCATGTTTTGTTATGTGCGACCCCACTTCAAATACTTTATTAAAAATTGGAAAGATATTGGTAAAAGCTTTATACAGGGTGGCGCAAATAAAAGTGGCCCGGCTTAAAAGTAGGGATAAAGCCAAGAAATGTTGTCAAGTCAAAAATAACTGCAAAACCAGGTTTACCATGTGAGGCCATTGATCGCTTTAATATTAAGCCCAAACAGACGATAGGCGAATTATTTGCCGGTAATAATGCTACAGATATTTTTACCTGTCCATTGATCTGATCAACGCACACACTGACACGTTCGCCCCAGATCTGAACTCGCCATTGTCCATGTACAGCTCTGTCTAGTGAAAACTAAACAAACCCATGGAAACACAGGTTTTCCAAATGAAGCCATTGAACACTTGAATAATTGGCCTGTCCGTGGCCGAGTGGTTAGGCATCCGCCTCAGGATTCAGCCTCTCAGGAGTGCGGGGGTTCGAATCCCACCTACTGCCAGTCATCCTATAAATCGGATATCTATACTGGGAAAGAGTAGAAAAAATCCAGCTCGTGACGGATTGGCCCGAGCACACACGGACAGACGTGCTCGTTAAATCTGTGGAGTCCAAAGTCCTGACGGCGTCAGCGTACGATGTCGCTCGAAGCTCCGTTGGGTGCCCGCTCAGGTGTCGACCTCGTCACTTGACCAGGGTTCTAAATTACGAGGCATTTTTGGCTGTATTAAAGCTTCTAATGGAGGCTAGAAATAAGCCGGAAGCGATTACACTACACTACGTAATTTATGATTTCAACTTAGAGGCTTCAATAGTTTTTCTCGCCAAGCCTCTCCCTGTATTCGTAGCTCCTTGTCGGGGCCACTTTAATTTGCGCCACCCTGTATTTCCCCACACCAGCTTTTTATGTTCTTCTCAAGTAGTAAGTCACAAAGTCATGAGAGAGAGATTGCTATTTCAGTCACGAGCACAGTTTGAATTTTCCAGTCACGTTTAGAGTTTTGAATTTTTGCTTATCAGGATGTGTGGAATTGAACGACACAAACAGATGTTGATTCATTTCTTTGTGTTCCCTTCCAAACAAATATTTATCAAAAATATCATAGAAATGAGACATTTAAAAAAGCGTTTATTTTTCTCATGAGGTTAAATAACGAATTAACACATTTATGTCATGAATAAATTTTAAGTGAAAATATTTAATTTTTAGATTGAAATTACGTTTATTTCAAAATTATTAGGCATAAAGAGATTAGGTTGGTAATTACTGGACCAATAAGTCCTAAAACAACTAATATTTGTCAAAAATACCCCAAAAATGTGACACTTTAAAAGAATAGTTTATTTTTTCATGGAGGTATATCATAAATAAAGATTAAGTTTCAATATTTAATTTTAGACTGAAATTATATTTATTTCAACATTATTAAAGATAGAAGATATAAATAATAAAATTGGTAATTATTGGAAAATGCCGTAAAGAAATATATCTTATCAACAATTACAATTTTTATCTTAACATTTTATATTGTAGAAAGAAAATAAACCTAATTATCTTTTACGTAGTGATAAATAACTCTATAAATAATACCAACAATATAAGTTAGTACTAAAAATAGAAACAGCCCTCAAAACTTTCGTACATATTTTAAAATTGATTCATATTTATCTCGTTCCACATTCACAATTGGATAACATTTATATTTTGCTTCAGGTAAAAATTTCATATCAGGATTCTTTCTGCAACCTCCAAGCATAGAATACACTTTGTAAGTTAATATTTCACCTATTCTTATCTTTACTATAAGCTATGAATTCGGTCCCTGGAGAAATGCTGATACTGGTAGAGATTGTTCAACGCTTGTCCTTATTTATTGTGTCACCCTATTTGATTACTAAAGAGAGAAGCGGTAAATGGAATATTTTATTACGGTTGAATGCGTTTTATTTCATAAATTTTTTATGGGGAGCGTGGTCCCTATTTTTGATTTGAATGAGATTTTCGAAATAAAAAAAAATGCGAGTGGGTATCACAAAGAATAACTTATAAATATTTTAAGAATTTGTTTCTTCGGGCGATATGCTTTAAGCCAATTCGTAGAGTCCCTTAGGATTAGTTTTGAATAACTTTTGTACAATTTTAGTTAATTAGTGAAATTGTGGAAGCATTTAAGTGGGTTGTTTAAATTTAGTTAAATTCTCAACTACAGTTATTTTCAATATTATATATTTATTTAAAATAGCAAAATATTGTTAAAGTTAATATTAAATTGAATTTTAAAACCTCTTTCGAAACATAAATAATGCATGTAAATGAAATATTCCCTGAATTGTATATTATTCCATGTATGATATAACAATCTTCACGAGTACAGTAAAGTATCTTATATAAATGGAAGTAACTTAATTTTCATAATAGGTTAAGTTGTAACTTTTACTACAAATTTACCTGAAAATGTGTTATTTTTAACAAAAAAGTGAAATATATATTTCTTAACAATATTTCTGAAATGAACACAAAGATTGCCTTTTAGCCACACTCTCTTTTCTAACTGTAAAAATTGACACTTGTTCTTTTGGAAATAGTAAATTAGGCTAAATAAAAGTGAAATATAAGAAAGTAGTTAAAATTTGTGCGTATGAATCAAATCCTTTTCATAACACATTAAAAGAACATTAAACTTACAATGTAAAATTACATCTACCTACGACTTTTTTTTACCAAAATCAAGCATCATCACTGTAAAAAATTCCAAACAGTTTCTCTAGTTAACGTAAAGGGAAAAATATCCTCAACGCTAACAACAAAGTAAAAGTTTCTGCAAAGATATGAAAGTTGTGAGACGGAACCGGAATTGCGTAAGAGGAAAAAAATCAATTAAGCTAAATAAAATTTAAATATTAGAAATTAGTTAATTTGTAAAACTTCATGAGAGTGAATCACAACCTTACCATAACACGTTAAAATAACATTAAACTGGCAATGTCAAATTACATCTACAACCTCTTTACAAAAAACAAGTACCATCACTGTAAAAAATTCCAAACAATATCTCTAGTTAACGTAAAGGAAAAAAAAAACCTAACACTAACAACAAACTAAAAGATTTAGCCAAGATATAAAAGCTGTGAGCCGGAACCCAGCCAAAAGCCCTGCTAATCGGATTTCCTGATGTGATCCATAAACCAGGGTATTTTATTTCCCCAACTTCGATCTTTGAAACATGTGTTTCCGGGTACTAGGGATAAAGTGGTTGCTTTGATGCGCTAGTGAAGGCATTTACATAAATTTGCATGGGGCCCTCCGCCCGCAATGAGCCATTAAAGGCCATGAACACTCTTCGAAACTTGTTGCACGTGGTGGGCATACTTGCCCGTAACTTGGAAATGCAGTTTGGAGAATTTCGTATGCAAATGTAACCCAAATTCATGTGGGTTTCGTCAGGATTTGGAGATGAGCCATGGAGAAATATTAATTTTCGATATTAGTTTATTTGGGGATGGATAATGTTAAGGATTGGCTTGTTAAAGATTTTAAATGTTTGAAGTATGCATGTGTAGTTGATGAGAATAATTTGTATTTGGAAGATTTTAAAGTGATATTTTAAGATTTTGATAGGTTGTTATCATAAACAATTATTTAAACAAATTGAAAAAAAAATACAATTCAGCGAAAGTTTTGAAAACACCTCTTTGTAATCATAACTTTAATGATCTCAATGAATTATTTTTCATCACTTTAGATGTATAAATCTTAAATACGGTTAAAAATTAAAATGTAATGGGTATAAAGGTGTTAAGATAACTATTTTATTAAAGCTATAATTAAATCCATAAAATAAAGCATCATTTTTCCAGGTTCGCGACTTGATATTTCATAAAATGCGTTTTAAATAAAAAAAAATCTAGTTTCGTAAATGATAAAAGGTTTATACTTATTGAAGTTTTTATCCTATCTTGATTATCTATTCTGTTAAAAAAATTGATTTTCTTTAAAAAATACTATTGAATCGAGAATAAAACTGTTTTCATTAGCTTAATTGCTTTTCCTTTTTTCCCAAACAGTTTAGCAAAAAAGAAAATAAAAATATAATAATCTAACTTTATTAAAAAGCTGATTCATTATGTACAATTAAATATATCTTTAAGAAAAATTCCTTATAATATGAACTAAAAACAGATAACCTTAATGAAATGTAATCCTTTTTTTTAAAAAAAATCCGTAGAATATACAATAAGGAGATATATTCACATTTTCGATAATTTTTTAACTCTTAATCCAAAAATAGCACATATTACGATTTCCTTATTAAAATTCTTACTTCTGTTAATGAGCTTTTTGGGGGAAAATATTTACTTTGAAACCAAGAAAGTCACAGAAAAATATATCGCGAGCGAATTCAAATAGATGTGAAATATTCACAAAGCCTTTTATTTGACTTGGCGAATAATTTCACTCTTGACAGCTCATAAGTATGGTTTGATAAAATGGTTACTTTCATTTTAAAAAAGTAATTAATAATCGATTCTTCATCAATATTCAATAAAATTTAAAAAAAATACCAGAGTATATTGCGTTAGTTTTGTTCGATTTTGTACAATAAAAACATTTAAGTTAGTTAGGGTCATATGGGGGAATTATGGATCAAAAAATCACAACATCCTATTTTTTTTCTAAAGTATGAAAGATAGAAAGATTTAATTTTGCATGGAGTAAGCTTAAATAATTTAGAATTCATTTAAATAATCACTTTACCTAAAACGTAATTATTATTAGTTTTATTTTAATTATTGAGTGATCAGGAATTACCCCGGGTTTGGGCAATTATGGATCACACATGGGGTAAATATGGATCACCCATTTTTTTTATAGTAATGCGTGTCAAAAGTAAATTAATATTCCAAATTATATCATTTTTAGCACATAAAAAGATTGTTTTAGCACATAAAGGTAATGAAAGCGAAACTTGGCATATTTTTTTTATGCCAAGTTAGAATTCTCTATGCATCTTTCTTCATACATGTATAATGAACCATCAAAAGAACTCTATTTTGACAAAAAAAATTCAATGGACTTTATTACAGCAATCCAAACTGAATTATATGGCACAAATAAATATTCTTTCAAAAGTTCTTATTTTAAATAAATTTTCTCGTAAGTTTAAAGCAATGGCAACAGTGAAAACATTGAATAAAAATAGAATTTTTCATGCTATTTCAATGCAGATTAAATTTTTTGTTATTTAAATTTTAAATAAATTTCTAATTTGAATTTTTTAATGAAATTCGGAATACAGCCTAATCTGATTTTATGCTTCAAAATGACATATACCACTTAGCTAAAAACACATGAAAAATTAAAAAATATCACTGATCCAGAATTACCCCAGTGATCAAGAATTGCCCCAGTAAACTGGGGGATAAACCGATATACCTTTAAAATCATTAAAAAAAAATTATTATGAAATTTTTTTTATCGGATTGAAAAGCTTAGACCTTTTCCTATTGATAAATAGCACCAACAAAATAGTTAGTTCAAATATGTTTCTCCAGTATGGATCTTAAAAAAAATCATGTTTTTCAAAGACAATCTTTTTTGAAGATGTTTTTATAGTAGTGTAAAAAGTATTTTTTTTCTATTTTTTGCTGCAGAGTTACATTATTTTTGAACTTGATATAAAAAAATAGAATGTATAAGGATGACTTGGCATAATTTTTTTTCTTTCTAAAAACCATTTTTAATCCTTAAAACTTAGTGATCATTATTTACCCCGGAAAGAGAGTGATCCATAATTCCCCCATGTGACCCTAGTTTAAATTAACTATTTAACTGTTAGGTTAGCTGCTAACTGTTAACTGGTAAACTGCTTAACTGTTAACTGTTAACTGCTACTGTTTAACTGTTTACTGGTCACCTGTTAACTGTTCACCTGTTTAGTTTAAGTTTAGTTAGAACTTAAAACTGTTAAGTTTATAGTTTTATTATTCTCACAAAGGTTTTAGGTATGGCAAAGTTGTAATTCAATGTGTAAATTTTTAAAAAAATTTTGAATCCCCAAAAGTTTATTTTAAAATTCGTAGTTAAAACCATTTTTTTTACTTAAGTAAGTAAAATATCAGTGAGCAATTTATTAAACAAATGAATAGCTTAGTGGAAGAACATGCTAAGTGGCAAAAATGTGAAAACGAGAAAATAAGCTATGAAGTTTTTCGTTTGCACTCAGATCTATTGAAATCGGAACTTGTAAATGCAAAAAGCGTATTAAACTTAATTTTGATGAAAATGGGGAAACTAGTTATCTTTAAAGAAGATAATATTTTAATTGACACAAAAATCGAAATTTTTTCAAAAATGTCACTTAGCACGTTCTTCCACTAAGCCCTTCAAATGTAGAGAAATGATTCTGAATGTGTTGCTGGTTTCAAAAGATTTATTTAACAATACTCTGCTGAAAACCTAAAATTTGTGATTTTCGCTGTGTTTTTTGACATATTGAAATCAGGGATGTAGAACCAAAGTTAATTATTTTCTTTTCCTCATGTTGAAAACACCTATGGATGTCACATTTAATTCAAGTGGAAAGAAGTTCCTCGTTATTTATCAAAATAATTATGTTTATTCATGAGTTAGAAAATATATTTTCCATCTCTCTCTTTGTTATGCATCATTAATTTTCTCTTTAGTCCGTTGTTGGAAGTGGTTGCGTTTGAAATGCTTCGTTAGATACTTATAAACATTTTACACATTTTTTAGCTTCTATATGAATATTATTTTATTTTGTGTGAATCCTTTTTTCGTTTTGTTTATTTTCATTGAGTTTTATTTAAATTTAATTATCTTATATTTTAATATGAATTAGATAACACTTTTAAATATAAGCAAACATTTGTCGGAAATTTATTTTATTTTGTGTGAATCCTTTTTTTTTCTTTTAGTTTATTTTCATTGAATTTTATTTAAATTTAATTATCTTACATTTTCATATGAATTAGATAAATCTTTTAAATATAAACAAATATTTGTCGGAAATTATTTTTGAAATTTAATTTATTCACACTGGTAATCTTTTAATCAAATGTATAACGTTAAACTTTTTATGCTTTAATAAATCGTCTACAAAACAGCGGACTTAAAACAAATATATTCTGTAATATTAACTTCGAATAAAACTAATAGTTACAGTATTGACGTTTGCGTTTCGGAAAATGAAATTTCATAAATATTTGTATTGTGTTACGAATTATACTTGAGATTGGAATCGGTAAGCATTAATTTAAATAATATAAAAAAGACAGACGTTATGTCACAGGAGTTAATAAGTTCTTCTTGATATAAACTAATAATAATTGGGCATACATTTTAAAATTTGCGCTCTGAAAAATACACTACTTCTTTATCCATACAAAGCATGCAGATGAGAAAAATTTATTTTAGCTGTATGTTTAGCGCGATTACATATAAATGTCGATTTAAAATAATGTTTTTGTTGATTCAGAAACTTATAAACCCTAGTAAATAACAATGTTCTGCTAGTTAGGATTTTCGTAGCTTCTTTGTTTGTAGGTTTATACAAATATATAGTTCAAACAATGAAAAAGTGTAATTTAGTTATTTTATAATATATTCATAGAAAAGCTTGAGTTTATGCTTGAATTTATTTTCGTTATAAAAGATTAACCTGCATTAAAAGTCAATATATATACTGTCAATTTCATTAAACAGACAAGGCATATTTATATATTGTATTTTAAAAAAATTGTTTATTTATTTATTAAAATAAAAACTGAGTTTATTCAGAAAGGAACAAAATAAATTAATAAAACACATTTTTATAATTATTTTTATTTGGATCTTTCCTGTTGATAAAATCAAATAAATTGCAAAGCGTTAAGTTGAAATTCATTTATTTTTTCCAATACCGTATTTAAAAGAAGAAAAGAAGCAATGACATTTACAAAGTAGTTTACTTTTCACTACAAATCACCCAGCATGAAGAATTGCAAATACAAAGTTGTAATAGTATAAGTAGGAATACAAAGGAGTTTATACAAGTAAGAGACATATTTGCTTAAAATATGCAATTCAAATGATTTCAATAAATATTTCATTGATTTAATTGTAAATTACATTTAAACTATAAAATAATTGCAATGGATTAATGGCTTTAACATATTTAAAAAATGTCAATTAACTTAAACTTAAGACTTTTCTTTCAATAGTTAAAAAGAAATATAGACTTAAAAAGTAAGGTATACGGAGTTTATATTCATAAAACATTTTTAGGCAAAAATTTGTGCATGATTCAATTTAAAAGTCTTCTTCTTAGTTTGATTAAAAATGAGTTCATTAATTGCAATTAAAACTTTTGTCCCCTTAACTAACGAATTATATAAATGCATATCTTTACAGAAATTTTATACATGCTTTATTATTAGAATACAGCAAGCATATTTTATCTGCAATATTAAAAAGTTTTTCAGTTATATATGTAAGAGCTGAAACAATTTAAGTCATTGAAACTGTGTAATTTTTAATAACAATACTGCAGAGATATTTACATATTGTTCGTGTTTTCGTACACACAGTACAAGTAATAGAGCTATACGGTTTAGACGGGCTTTCCTTTACCATTGGAAATAGATGTTACAGTAGTATTCTCAAAATTTGAGTTCATTGGAGTGGCGGTGAAAATGTTTTCAAAATCATGCATGTGACGTTTTCTCAAAGTTCATGAATTTACTCAAGTTTTCTCTTTTTTACAAAATCACGAGACGTCCCATCACTTTGATGTAAAATGATCAATCACAACTAATTCTAAATATGTACACATTTCTGAAAATCTTCTCAACTTGATGTTACCGTATCAGTTCTTTGAGATTGCTTGACGGATAATGCAACAAACATTGTTCGTTATTTTCCACATGTTTAGAAGTGCGATCACATGGTAGAGATTTTTCAATGTTTATAAAAGTATTTCTTAGTTAAAAAGTTTGAAAAAACTCTAAGTTGAAACCATAACTTTCCGTCTTAAATACAATTAATATCGTTTTGTGGTGGAATTTGTGTTTTTTTAATTAAAAAAGAGAGAAAAGGTTTAGAACATCAATGATATGATGTTTTGAAAACAATTATTAGATTTTTTCGAAAATTTTAGTAATGGTTAAAAATTTCATTTTTTATAAACTACCGTGTTACTTGCTTATTATACAGCTTGAAACATTTATTTGCGCTATTTTTTTGCAATATTCTCAATTCTTATTTCAGGAAAGAATTTTTACTTACCACGCTTTATGCCTATAAGGCGTGGAAATAACAATTTTCGTAAAGTTTTGTCAATGTTATTTGACCAATTGATGTTCTTAAGCACAATAGGTTGACAAAATGTACATGAAATTCCCAAAGGTTCCTGGAAAAATCGTTTCATAAATGGCTGTATACAGAAACTCGGACCATTCTGTTTCCAATTTTAATGCAAAGACACCTAGAAACTTTCAAACACAGACATGGAAGAGAAGAATAAAAACACGAGTACGAAAATGAAAGTAACTTGAGCACCAAAGCAGATTCAAACTGAGGTTTGGTCCTTCAGCTAACCCAAGCATAATCGGTCAGACCATGCGCCGACCAAAACTTGCACTTGGTTTTGTGGTAGGAATCCACCAAGGTTATATTCTGCCCCATCAGCGCGATAGAGTTGGGGTATTTTAGCCATTCTTCAGGCGAGATACCGGTGCCAGAACTTCTGATGAACTCCATTACTGTTTTCTGGATGGTGTCGCGGAATCGGAAATCTTCTGGTTTGGGAGTATCGATGTAGTGGTGCATCGTATCGAAGAAAGCGACTACATCCCATAGGTGGCTGCTGTAGACTCCTGGATAGCTGTAAACTCGTATCTGTTAAAAAACAATATAAAATCTGTATTAAGCATATTGTATATTAAAAAAAATAAATAGATGTTTATAGTAAAAAAAATAGATGTAGATAGTAAAAAAATAAATAGAACCAAAAACCGAATTCAGTCTGGTTAAAATTGTCATGGAATGTTTATTTTTTGCTATTGTTTTTCGGGAAAGTTCCTTTTTAACGATAGGTTTAATATTTAGTGTACGAACATAAAAAAATTCTGACTTTTTTGTTATTGTGCTTGCACAAAAAGGAAGGCAATAATTTTTGCTATTGAAACTGAAAAATGTTAAACTAGGTTTTTCAAATAGAAACTATTAAATTGAAAACCCTATAATAACTGTTTGCGATGAAAAACAACATAACAAGTAATCCATTTTACGTACTGGTGTATCTATACCGAAGAACCCAACAGTAATATACCTTTAAATCTTTCGTATTACTTACTTAATACTGTTATAAATATAGAAGGTATTTAAAGCTTGTCATACAAGCTACAACCATTGTTAATTCCATTCTACATTTTTGCATAATTTGTAACATGCTCATAAAATCTATACACAAGTGTCAGGGTAAAGGAGACATTTACAATCGATTATTTATCTCATGTCAAGCAATTCCGTTATGTCTATAGATTAGTTCGAAAATACTGTAACTCGCCTGAGTTTAGTAAAATAAGTTAATATGTATTTTTTGATTAGAATGAAGGATTCGGGAGAAATAGTCAATACGATTTATTACAGTTTGATTATTCAAAAGTAGATTTTCAATAAAAGCAATACGAATGAAACGGTATCTAATGATATTTCATGTTGCAGCGAACAAAAATTATCTTAGTCCTTTATATTTTTTTGCTTTAAAATCGTGAGAATTGTGTGCAGATCCTTATATTTCTAATTTTCTTGCCTCCATTTACGCCAGTCGCTTGTTAATACAATTAATTAACGCAAACCTAAAGAAAAATCGTACGTGGCGTAAGTACACTAAACGACTATACAGATTGAAATTACATCAGTCAGCATACATTCTTCTTTCTAGTTTTATCAATACAATTCGTTAATTGGTTTCTAGTACTAAATAACATTTTCCATCCGTGTAAAATACTATGGTATCCATTTGTATATTATGATCTACAAGGAGCTGTGGACTTGAGGGTCTATCGGCCAATGTCTTAACAACTGGGCTCTCACCTGTTTCACACAGAAAACTTATATTTGATACCAAATACCATTTACTGCTTTGTTAAACCCATCATTCGGTATATCTAATAATAAAATGAAGAGGCACAAAGCGTCTCTCAATTAGAGAGACTCCGGAGCTTGTGAATTAAATTAAATTCTCCAAGCCCGGCAAAGGATTGGGAGCTTATAAGTAGTGTGACATGTCATGCATAATTTATAAATTATTTCAGCGTGACAAGAGTTTGTGTTATAGACTAAGAGCTATGCCTATTATCCCTATTGTGCATGCAGGGTTATTATCAAACTCAGAGAGGATTTCGGCCATGTTGAATTTAAATTAGCTTTGTAGGTTGATCCTAGTGAATGTTGCATAACATGTTTCATGTCAGCTTATACTAAAGGCAAATTCAGTTTCTTAGCATATACTTGGACTTAACTATGTTCATGGTGTATTTATTTAAAATGATTATGTGTCTAATATGTTGTCTTTAATAATTTATTGGTGTGTAAAATATATGGTTAATAAAGGTGTGTTCTCCTTACATCTATCGCACCGTTTGTGGAAATTGGAAGTTTTTGCCATGTTAACACAGTGTGGGAAGTAACTTTCAGGGATTCAAAAAAGTTTCACGGCATTATATTTATTTTTTCAGCAAATTTGATGAAAATCCAAAAAATTAAATTTTTATTGTACATAAATTAAAGAAAACACGTTCGCTTCAATTGAATTAATTTTTTTTAACTAATTGAAATTTTTAAATTTATAATGTGTCGAGAATGCAAAATTATTTTTTTAAAAAAATATTTAACTATTTTAAACAAAAACTTAGTTACCATATCCAAGTAGTGAAATTATATTCAAATATAATAAAATACGTAACAAAATAGAGTTTTAGAAAATTGTTTTGCAATTCTTATTATATTTTTGAATTTTCAAACTTAAATTATGGTTTTAAAAATTGGAATAAATAAAATTCTAAAATTAATAGCACAAAAATTCAATTTCCCTTAAAAAACTGTTATTAAAATTTTATCAAAAGATCCTAAGAAATTATGCTCGAAAGAAAATTTTAAGCCTTTACGAATTCCGAATAAATAGTGATTCTCAAAAGATTTAGAAATAAAAAGATCTTTTTTTTTTAGAATGGTTTGGTGCGTGTTGCGTCTAATTTGAAAATCCTCTAATTTATGCTTCAATTTTTCATGTAATACAAAAGACGGTAAAAATTTTCACAATAAGATTGCGAGATCAGTTTCCAAGATGTCAAGATGTGTGCGGAACGACGTTGGTTAAAAATAACTTTTCATTTGTTTGTACCATTTGAAATATATGTTTGTCATTAACTATGTAACCCCTCCACCAATGTTCTAAATTTGTCTTCCACATTTATGTCACATTTTTAATTCTAGTTAATTATTACTCAGCCTTCTTTCTCTGCTTATTAACGCATATTTCAAATTTATGTCGAAACCAGCTTTGTCTAGTTTACATTTCCGTAAATAATGTATGGTTTCTAATTAAGCGTTGAGATCGCTGTCTAAAGCAAGTATAAAGCTGGATCTTGTATTTTGCTCATACTCAGCAAATACTTGCTATTGTCAATGCTTAAGAATCCTGATTAACAGGATAGCCTTTCATTCATAAATATTTTTAAAAATATGTTTCCATTTAGTTGCGTATCTTTTTCGTAGTGTTAAAGATTACCTATAACTTCTTCGCTGTTTTAAGCTAAAATCCAAACCAAAATTATGATATCAAATAGATTTTTTAAATTATTAATTTTAGCAGTTTATTAGCGGCATTGAAATACCATGATGCTTCACTTAAAATACGTACTTAGAACTACACTGAGAAAAAAATACTGTAAGCATACAGAAAATTTTTTAGTAATGCTACAGAAATAGCCAATTTTACAAATAAAGTTTTTGTAATTCTGAACAGAAATCTTCATTTCTGAAGTTACAAAATAATTTCTAGTATTTTGGCCTCGATCTTGATTTGGATAGCCCTCGTGTAGCTCTAGTGCGCCGATAATTCAAACCTAACCTAACCAAATCGATCGTGATTCAATTAGCCAATCGCCATTTTAAATTTATACTTTAGTTGATTGTTTCAAATGCATTTAACTTCGCATTTCCTGGCGTTCTATGTGCCGAAATAGCACAGTTGGGAAAGCGCTAGACTGATCATCCAAAGGTTCCTGGTTCGATCCCGGGTTTCGGCAGTCTGCCATTCCTCGGTATTATAGTGGTCAGTACCCCCGCCTGTTACGCGGGAGACCGAGTTTCGATCCCACGTAGTAGGAAAGTAGACATTTTGTTTTTCTTTGCAATTGCATGGAAAATGTGGTATCCATAAAATTTTCTTGTATAGGGTAGACTGACCAGTGAGTGAACAGGCCCCAGTGAATGAACATTTGGTAAATATAATTAAAAAAATAAGAATCGAAAATCATTACACTATATGGATTGGCAATACTGACTTCCTCCCATGTAGTAGGGAGCTTTCTAACAATGGTTGGTTGACCTGGTCTTTATTTCCTGGTGTTCATTCACTGGCGAACATGACGTCTTAAACGTTTATTCACTGGTTAGTCTACCCTACTTACTGAAACATTACTTGTGTGGGATACATAAAATAGTCCTGTAAATCTACATGATATATACATGTTATGCTAACAAAAATATATTATGTGTTTTTACAGCACTATTTTTAGTAATTACTTACTAGAAATTTTCTAGGAAAAGTTTTTTACAAAAAAATGTTTTGTAATGGTTACAGATTTTTTTTCACAGTGTACCTGCTAATTTTATAAATTGAAATTTACCAACATATAATTTTAAAGTTAGTTAAAAAGTTTATAAGTATTAATAGTTTAGAATAAAAATAGCTTATTATCGTTAAAAAAAACAAATATAAACGATCTAGAAAACGGTATCATCAAAATAAAAATACTATCTATATTTTGATACATACAGGTGCAGATGGTCTTGAACTAACGACGTATCTGAAGACAGGAGAATTCGTCACTGTTGAAAGCATTTCTGTAAAATCATTTAAAGGGCAAGTCTGGCGTATGTCGGTTACCATTGTTGTATAGAGCAGCTCTGGAGAAGGATTATCGTCTATAAAAAAATATTAGAATAGATATTGTAGGGCATTTGTTTATAATCAAGTAAGGAGCAGCTCCGGAGAAGGATTTTCGTCTATAAAAAATTAGATATTGTCGGGCATTTATTTATAATCACCTAAGGAGAGGCTTTTGACTATAAATCATATCTTAAAATGAAAGTTTTCCCACGAAGGTAACGATATACAAGCAAAAAGAATTTGTTAAGGGAAAATCTGTCCGTTTTTAAGGTAACCAGGATCAAAACGACGACTCAAAATATCGAATTTTCATTTAAACTTTCGTAACTGAATCGTGCCTTACGAAAAAAACTTTTACGATGTACATTTGAACTTGCGGCTGAAGTTTACAAATATTTGTAGTTAATTTTAATACAACTTTATTGCCAGCTTTAAATGTCATCATTCTAAAACACCAATTTTTAGCCGTAAGATACAATTTTCTCTTTTTCTATTTTGCTAGAAGAGTTGAAGTTTTCTGTGATGTCGTATACATGTTTATTTAACACAGTGAACCAAAAATATTCCGAAAAATAATATTTGTGTAAAAATAAGACAAGTTTTCTAATTTAAGAAATTCGAAAAATTTCTATTTAGGTTAATAACTTAAAATTATGAATGTTTTATCGTCAAACTTGAGGTTCATTGCGTGGAATTGACTTTATTTTTATTTCTATAAAAATATTATGTTCAGATACACGCAATAGTTGTAAGTGTACCTAAAAGCTAAAAATAGGTGTTTCAAAATCTCTATATAATATAAAATTGTAATTGTCGTACGCTTGAAAGCCACGTGACCTACGCGGCTTCAGCCAATCAGAAACGGGGAAAGTAAGTGTGGCGGTGTGCTTGTTTTGTGCCAGGGCTGCTTCAAGTTGCGTCCCGTGGCTTTGGTAGAGATCGTTTCTTAGTGCTAGAGCTACGTGATGCCCTGGAGCAGTCCCACGGAAACTAGCTTATTTTTCAACTGTTGGCATCGGTCTTGAGTTTCCGGCCACGGATCGTAAAAACCATAGAGTTAGGAAATAGAATAGAGCGGTCTATATGTATGTGTGCAGTAACGCACAAAAGAAGCAGGCTAGAGCGGTGCATCTTGGGATACTCAGTGACAGTTTCCGTAGTTTCGGCTGCTATGTTATGCGCGGTAGCTGAAAAAACTGTTAAAGCGGTGCATCTTGGAATACCTCAGTTGATCAGATTTTTTGCGCATATTTCTTATTTTTTTCTTCTGGCTTTTATAATAAATATTTAATTACATTCTTTTAATCTCTGAGCATGTAAACAATCGTGAATGTTATACTCTTAATTCAGTAACGTTTTGTGCAATATGCCAAATGCTTGGGCAATTCCTAATTGTAAAGAGAGGTATAAAAAAAAAGGATTTGTCACACTTCATGGGTAAAATTTATTTAGTTCTGCATACTTTTAGTAATTGTTTTCTTTATAAACTATACTTTATATCGAGGAAATTTATTCTAAAAGCTCTTTTATACTGAAGAAACATATTCATGATTAAGTCAACGTTGTTAGAATTCTAATTATAATCTTTTGGGCTAAGTCAATTAAATTAATGGTCTGAAAATTGACAGCTTAGAAGTAGAATATTTTTGGTACATTTTGGTAAAAAAAAAACTGTTTTTGCAAACGTAGTTTTTGAGTTATTTATATTTAAAAAGTCAAACATTTGTTGAATTTGGAATAGATTGATGCGTTTTAGAAAGATGGTTTATTCCAGGTGAAATAAAGGAAAAAGCAATATTTAAAAAAGACATATTTGAATTTTTTTTTAGTATCGGACCATTAGAACGAAAGTTATAGAGACGGCTGAAAATATTCACCATGTCAATCATCAATTTATATTACAGCAACACTCTACAAAAACTTACTTGATGTTCTTTTAAATTAATTTTTAATACAGAGTCCACTTAATTCAATTGTTCAAGTAATCTTAAATAGACGTAAAAAAGCAAAGGAATAATCTGATATCCAGGACCCGACTTACAACTTTAGGGGCCCAATTTGATGCCCGAAACATAAATCGATAAAACATTTGCGTGTATTTTCCCATCTTACAGTGTTAAAAAAAATAGCCGTATAATTAGATTGGAAAGCATACTTAATTTCTCTCCCCCCCCCACCCCCACCCAAACAAAATAATAATAATTTTTGTGTGTTCAGGTCGTTGTGGAAAAACTCGCCAAATAGTAAACTCGCCATACATGCGAACCAAACGCGACACAGTCATGTGACTGTGTAAGATAGATGATGAGGACACTTTAGGTTTGCCAATGCGCAGTCCATTCTATTTAATGTCTCTGGATAGACCCCTCTGCTCCTCCGTCCTAACTCTATGGTAAAAACAGCCGAAGCCGATGCATCTTCCCTTTTTCGTCTTGCGCACTCTACCGGCTGGTCGGGACCTTTTAACTAAAATATCTTTCCGATTGTTCGAATTAATTTTTGCAGTATGATATTAAAAATATTGAATTAGTAAACAGCGAATTAATCACCAACTCAGTTCTTTAGATGTTTTTCGTGAAGATTAAACGCACTGCGCCAAAGATGGTAACTAAATTCGCTTAAGAGTTTGACGTCATCGCATCGACCAATCAAATCGTTTTTCATTGGTGATGAATAATTTAAGTTTAATGAGCAGGAATCATGTTTTATTCAATGCAGATTGTATAGATGAGCATTCCTGCATTGACAGTACCCACTTATTAGTCTTTTATGTTTGTTTGCAGAGCAAACAAAGAGGACATAGCAATTCTAGGGGGCTGGCGAGTGGAAGCGAGCAAGGGGAGAAGCTCCCTTTCGGCCGCGAAGCGGTCAATGGAATTGCGCAGCTATTCCGGGGGTTGGCGAGCGATAGCGAGCAGGGGGCGGAGCCCCCTAGTAAGGACATAAAAAGCTGGAAACAAAGTTATATTGAAATTAACTACCAAATTTGTTAACTCCAACCTCATATGCAGATGCGTATGTATAATTTTTTTTTGAAAATATTCATTTCAGTGATTGAAAGTCAAAATAAAAATGTGATATTTTGAAACGTCGTTATGTTCCCTGTCCTCTAAGAAATGGAACATTGATGTTCGTAGTTAGTGAATTCAATAAGACTTCATAGTAAACTACTTAGAGTTTGATCGATACAGTGCGTGATATATTTTACAACAGAAAATTAACTACACTTAGGTATTCAGCGTTAAATCTTCCTATTTAAAACGGTGCATTCAAAAGCTTTTCTTAAAAGGTCAAAATAATAAAGGGCTCTTGATTATCTAGTTTTTGAAGCTAAACCATAAGTAGTTGATTTTTTAGTTAATTATTTAAGAGAAAACAAAACATGTACGCAAGTATTTAAAGAAATTTAATATTTAAAGCAACCTTAATGCTTGTCTCTTTATAATGTCAAAAAAGGTTGTCGTTAATATAAAAGCAAACTTATTAATAATCCAATTTCATATTTACTTTGAAATAATTAAAACCAACGTAACTTAGTTAGCTTAAGAATATTTAAAAAAGATATTTTTTGGAATCATATAAATCATATATTACTCATTACAACAATTAATTTGACTTAATATTGAAATTCTACCGATTGCTTAGAAATATAAAATATTCATAATTGGAATTATTTTCACGCTAACAAAATTAATTGGATATAACCGTTCTTACGCGTTCAGATATAAATTGTCTCGGGTTTTACACTAATATATTCCGACATTCGAGTAATAAACCAACAAATGAAGTCCCAATAGTTGGTTCAAAATAGATTTGATTAGGAAAAGATTTTCAGTTTAATTTAGGAAAATGATTGTAGCAATTTAAAACCAGAGGTTTAAAAAGATTTGGCTAGTAGATTAGAAGATTCACGATTTTTTTTAGAATGGATGAATGTACAAATTAATTAATTTTTTTAAACTCGGTATATTTAAAGAAGCAGTATCTATTTTTTTTTGTTAAAGTTGGATTTGTTAAAAAAGATTTTACTTTTCATTAAAAAAGTTAGATGAAATTTGGGGCAATTTTTTCTGTCAAGATAATCTCTTAAACTTCATATATAAAAATACAGAAAGAAATATACATTTTGAAGACAATTTTTAAAAATATATAAAACGTAAGAAAAAATGCATACAAATTTTGTTGTTTGTTTATGTTTCATATTTTTTGCAATTAACAGGGGGTTCAGTACCCCAAAATCGGTGAAAAAAATAAAAAATAAAATTATTGGCTTAAAATACTATTACAACCTTTATTAATAATGTTGCAAAGTACCGAGACGATTGGAAAAATATTTTTGACATTAAAAGCCATTTTATTTAACCCTTTCCTTACTGAACGGTTAACAATAAAAACTTTAAGCGCGTTTTTCCCAGAACTTGATTTTTTGAACTTCGATGTACCTTTTCTCAAAAACTATGCTATGTTTTCTCGTAAACTTTTTTATATGATGTAATACATAGAATAGGTTAATCTGAGGTTATAAATTTTAATAAAACTAAAGTGAAAAAAATTTTATGGGGCAAAAAAGTGAAAATTTTCATGAATTTGTATTTTTCATGAATTTCTTTAAAACTTATTTTATTTAAAAAAATCTAACAATTATTAAAAAAAATTTAACCTCAGATTAATATATAAGGTTGGTATAAGACACACAGAAAATTTTAAGAGGATCTGATCAGTAGTTATTGTGAAAAGGTACATTGCAATTGGCCAATTTAACATTACCGATATACAACATACCGAACCCCCTTAAATGTAATAATAAAGGCGCATTTAAATACCAGAACTATAAATTACTGAATGCTTTATAAATTCAGAACTTACTAATTTCTTAATAATATAAAATGCAAACAATGATTTCATTTTATTCCGAAGTTTGCAGCTGTAATGCTATTGAACAAAAACCTAATATATTAAAATCGATCAAGATCACAATTTTTTTTAAAATTATAAATGCTAGAAATATTACGGCAATTGATTGCAATTAGTGTCCAATTAAAAATGCATTTGAAAATACAAAGTAGAACATTAAAAATAGTAAACAGAACATCAAAAATATTTATAATAAATGTTTTTTTCCTAAACCCACCAAAAACGTTTACGGAAGATAAAAATATCATTATGTTCTAAAATTAAATTTTATCCGTTTATAAACTTTTTAAAACTTACCGTATATATGGGAAGTGTTGTAAAGTTGCAAAGTCAACAAACTAACTCTTGGTCCGAAACTATCCAGACTAGTGGTGACGTATTTCCGGTATTGGTTCCAGTTCCAAGAATGAAGATCCTCTGGGCCAGGCCAGAAATCAACAGCTTGAGCTGAGGTTCCTACATAAAAAAGAAAGTTTAAAATATTTAGATAAAGTAATTCTGTGTACATTGTCAACAGCATCAGGCTACACTCTTATCAGACCAATATTTTATAATACTGTTTTTTAAATATTGTTGTTACATACTCATATTTTCATTTTAAATAATTTGTAATAAATTTTGGAGATTTATACAAATATTTTTTGATTTAACAATATTCTCTTTAATGAAAAAACAGATTGAGAAGACTTTTTTTGAGAAAACGTACCGATTAGTAAAGGAATATCTTTGATATTTCGGTGGAGAACTGCCTCAATTGGTGACGATGGTAGAATATCACCTGGAATAATAAAAAAAATAGCCATATTAAGTTAGATAAAATTAATAAGTAGTAATTAGTAGTAAATAAGTAAGCAATGGGGTTTATTTAACTTAATATCTCAATAGATGTTATATAAAATGTTATCGACTCTTTTTTGTTAAAATTAGTGTACTCATATTGAATTATATATGTTGTCTTCTTTATGCACTCTAATAAAAAACGAGAAGTTTTAAGGATTATATATAAATTAAAACTATTTGGTATTATTAACTTTAGAACTGCCTATATTTATAAATAATATCTTCTTTTTTTCAATATAGAAAACAATGTATTTCTAAGATAATCGTCATTGTTCCAGAATATTATTATTTAATTTCCAATTAAAAATGTGTCTGTTTTTTCTTACTTGAAATGCTACTTATTTTAATTAATTTTTGTTAACAGTTTATTTCCTTTCAATTACTTGAAGTACCGGTTATTAAAATGCTTCTAACAATAATTTAAACGCTTTTTTTAAATTTATAAAAGAATTGCTTATTAAGTTTAAATAAATTATATATATGCTTTAAATTTCCATAAAAAATAGCATAGAACTTCATAATAATGGAAACGAAAAACTTTCGCCTGAACGGAATACTTAAACAGAATACTTAAACTCTAATAATGTTCTTAACTTAATTTTCTCTGTGGCTAAGATTAAAAATACATGTAAAGGAAGTGTTTCAACGAAGAATCTAATTTTATTCTTGACATTAAATTAAGTGAGCTAATTAAATGGCAAGGTTCAAAAGGCTAAATTTTATATTATCGTAAAGTCCTTGCATAAACTCCCGTAAAACCATAATATATATAAATAGTCTAATGCAAAAAAGAACCGAATTGTGTTTTTTTGCTTGTAAAATTTGTAAGTGTGGCAATGAAATCGTAAATGTTTAATTTCGCCAATTTTTTAGAAGCTAACTTGTTATTTATAATTTCCTATCAGCGTAATGATAACTTATTTGTGTGCGAAGAGTTAATATACACTGATTTTTGACAAAAGTAACTCCTTAAGCTGCTCCTTCTCTGTAAATCTGATCATTTTAAGAAAATGCAATTACGTGAGAAAAATTCACATAAGTGTGTTCTTCCTATTTTATTTCATTTATTTAATAAGAAACTTTTTTGTACTACGACACCATCTTACATAAACATTGTTTAATTGCGCTTTCTAACGACGTTAATATTTGAGAAGCCAAACTACATTAGCTTAACAATCTTTCAAGTAATATTTCCTAACAATGATTTTTCGATAATTAGAAAGATTTGAACTAGCATAGATCATTAGTTTGAGGTTTTGAAATTACTATTATTGGTATAGTTGATTTGGTTATTTACCCTGAAAAAAGATATATCAATTAATAGGGCAGGGAAAATGTCTTCCAATAAATAGGTTTTGTTTATGTGGGACCGGTGCTCGTTAATGCATTTGCAATTGTTCTGGCACTTGTTCAGGTTGACTTAGGTTCTAGCTCAGGTGATGACCTTGCCACTTGATCGAGATAAAAAATTACGAAGAACTTTTTGTTAATTTGATGTGCTGAAAATGTGTATAGTCACAAGCTGATGCACTTAGAAAACACCTAATAAAATTATTCATTTGCCGCCCCGGTGGCTGAATGGTTAGTGTACTAGCATTTGGAGCTGCTGGGGTCGGGTTCGAATCCCGGTCAGGCATGGATGTTTGTGGTAGTCAATAAATGTTGTTATTTGTCTATGTGTTATATTCATTTCTTTGCCATACCATTATTCATTCAATTTTAGATGAAAAGACCAACATCGATAAATATTTGCCAGAGAAAAGTGACAATGGAAGATTTTATCAATCTCCCAAACGAGAAATTACAGCCTATTTTTAAATTTTATTTAATTAGACTATCTTTATCGAAAAAGTTATCAGGAATCTATCTGAATATTGAGTTGAAAATGCTGTTAAAACTTTATTTATATAATAAAACTAGTTTTTGAATCATTAAAACGAGCCAGAAAACTAATGCGGTTACCAATTGATGATAAAGTAGGTAGTGAAAAAAATTAATGGTGTTGCGCGAATTCAACTTCCCCAAATTTCAGCATTTTCAAAAAAAAAAAAAAAAAAAAAAAAAGCCGCTCTTTTTATAGATACAGTCTTCTTGTGTGACTTCCTGTGTAAAACTTATATCAAAACTAGCTATATTAATATTTAAATTTTAAATTTAACAGGCATCAGAAAAAGTAAACAAATATTTTTGGATTGTATGCCGTCGGTTTAAAGCAAGAAAAAAAATCTTGTCAATTCCCTAATGAATGAAATAAAACTTCTTACTTTGCACCCATTACACTTAAAATCTTAGAAATATCATTTGAAAATCCTTGTAATTCCCTATCAAAAAAAATTCTTGTTTTACATCAACCATTTTAATTAAAATCTTTTCAAACTACACAATTTATTTGAAAGTTATAAAACTACAACACCGTAAATGTCGCTAATTCTCAGCCCAAGTATCCGACTCCTTCCCATAGAAAACTTTCCCGAAATTGTAGCACCCAGCATTATTAATGATACCAAGGGATTTTCAGAGCGCGTTGTTCGATAGAAGAAGATATTCGCTGGATTTCACCTCGGTTATTTCAAAAACTTATAAGGGCTTAAGCACTAATTGGACTGTTAAATACTCATCAACGAAGGGGGCTCTGGTGATTGATCTTTAATCACCAGTTTCAAGAGATCAATCGTTAATCGCATTAAGACAGTGATTAAATGTTGTTGAAAAAGTACTCTTAAAGTGAGGAAGTTATCATTAAAATATATTGACTATGATGGAAGTTTTTTTTGGGTGATTTTTAGTGGTCATTAAAATCGAGTTAGGAAATATTCGAGTGTTTTTGGTTGGTGTTATAAAAAATTATTGTGGCTAAAAAATGTTATTTATTTCTATAATGTTTTTATGATTGTTAATCAAACACATTTAATAAGATTAATTGATTTTGAGGCTCAGTAACGATATTGGGAGAACTTTTATTTATCTTTTTTTTACTTAACTAGCCGTTCTGGTTCCCAAACTAAAAATATACAATCGAAACACGTTTTATATAGAAGTAATTAGGTAAATTCGTTTTTTGTAATAATATCCTTCATTTTACCGAAGCAAATATACAAATATATTGCCATCGAAGTATTGAAATAAAGTTGACATATATTTTACTCTAAAGTACATTGTAAAAAAAATACCAGCACGCGTGCTGTCGCTTGCAACATGTATTATAATTTTCAAGCACATGTGCCTCAGCCTCGTACCAGTTTCAATTCCCTATTGGAAACTAGAATACTGAATAAGGTCACAGCAGGTCACGACGTGTACGCATGCTGAGACAATTCAGTATAAGTCTGTTTGATTGTGGTTACAGCGACAGCTCCAATGATTCAACTTTTTAATACATTCAACTTGTTTTCACAAGCATTTTGTGTTTTCAATAATTGTTAAAATATGTACGATATATATATAGGCAATTTGTTTAATACAAAAAGAAATTTTCACAGACGTCTCATGCAAAAGTACATTTTTATGCGCACAGATTTAATTGTATATATGAAAATTAAGTCTTTTCATAATTTGTTGAGATTTTCTTGCAAGTAAAAAATATTTGTGGCGATATTTTTTTCACCTATTTTATGTTATGCTCTTTATATAAACATTTCATTTAAAATTAGAGTTACAAAAAAAAAGAATTTTAGTTCATATGAAGAGGATAATGGACTTTCAAGCGTCAGACACTGTAAAAAAATCATTCGAAAAAAAAACCCTTGCAAGATTAAGTAACTTAATAAAAACATTTTGTCTTTCAGAAAGTTTTTTTGTTGGATTTTATTTTAAGAAAAAATTATATATTTTAATTGTTTTATTCTTTGCTGCTTTCAGTTTGTCCATGATTTTAAGGAACAATTAAGTTATATTCTTCTTTTTGCATTTGTATTTAGATATTTAGTCTGTTTCTCTTTTTTAATGGGTAAGGCTATTTTTATAATCCAAAGTATTTTTTTTCGAATTTTCTTTGATATATTTATTTGTTTTGGCTCGTGGCTAGATGCCAGAAAATTGTGTCTCTTGTCTTGTCTTTGCATAGAATAAACTTAATAAAATATTTTCGGTTCTGAAGATGTTGTAGCAAACTAAAGTAATTTAAATTCAAATCAAGTGCTGGTTATTTGAATGTTAAAATCGAAAACTAATCAAATTACAGACCTTTTACTTCTTCATGTGATTTTTTTGTTAAAAAATTGCAAAAACAAGTAAATATACATTCTTGTTTTGGACTTTAGCTATATATAAACGTATTTTTACATTGAATGTTTCATTTAATATTGTTATTGCTATTACTGTTGTTTAAAATTTTTGTCTACGTTCCTAATTTATCTAATATTTTTAAAAAATATTTTAATATATTTCACAAATTTTTCGTTTATTAGACCTGAATTAAGCGCAAAGATATTTTTTCCAAAGTAAAAAAAAACAACAATTTTTATTATGCTACCAATTTATTGAAATGAATAAAATGCGTAGAAAAACTTAAACAGACAACAAGGAGAAAGTTTCTTGTTTGTTTTCATAAATAAATTTCCTTAAAAAATACATCGATAAGCTGATTTTTTTTACTTATTCCACTTGCCTGTAGCATTTTCAATTTGAACTATGAAAGTAATTGATAGGCAAACAGACGTACTCGACTTTAAAAACTTCGACCGTTTACGTTATAAACATAGTGTGGACGCAAAGACTAAAATTATGTTCGTTTACATTTTTGAATTGAAATCAAAATAAACATGTAAGTAAAACTAAGAAAATGTTTTCAAAAACATTTCTGTCTGATAATGACTAGATGAATCTTTTAAATCCAAAATCAATAAAAATACTACAAAACGGAACAAATATACATTTCAATAAAACATTCTATCTAATTTTTGTCCAGAAATAACAAGGCAAAAACGTAATTGAGCCCCATATTTTTATGCCTTTATGTGAAAGAAATACTACTGAATAAAATGCAATTGTGCGAAGTTAACAGAAAATAACATGGTGCAGCAACGCACAAGTACTTGTAACATAACAACATCGCCCCTTGAGATTTCTTTCAAGAGAGATAAAGAATGGCTGATTAGACGTATGAATATACTGATTGGATAAAAACTTAAAAAGGTCGAGGCTTTTCTTACGAATTGCGGTGATACATAAGCCGGAAGAAATTGAAATTCTGGATTTCTTTTCTGAGATTGAATATTTTTCTTTTGCTTTTTGATATCGCCAAGAAAGATGTTATTTATTTTTGAAGTATGTATAAAGATGAATGATCTTGGAAAGTTGGATGCTGGAAATTCTTTATAAGTTTATAAAATGTTGAATATTTTTGAATATTTCAAAATATGGACTGTTTGTTACTGTAGGTATATAATGTGTATTTCGAAGTAATTTTGTAATTTATTTGTTTGTTAAATGTATTTAATATTAAAACTATGTGCCGCAAAATTAATTTTCCTGTTTTACTTACGCTTATTAGATTTTTTATGTAGGGGAGAGTGTTGTACCTTGGGACGCTTGTACCTTGGGACACTGACAATTTCTAAGAATCTATTGGCAATATTCATACATTGTTTATTTCTAATAGTAGCCTTAACCAACAGACATCATCATAATAAAATTTAACACTAACATCATTGAATTGATGAAATGGTGACAAAAAATAATATTTCATTACCCCAAAGTAAATATTTTTCTCATTCTAATATAATTTTTTACCTTAGTACTCTTACAAAAAGTCAACTGCATTTTATTTTCTTCATAAAAGAGAAGATTTTAAAATATTTTGGTTATGAGAAAATAATGATAATGCATTTGGATTGGCCACTATCTTGCTTTTATTTAAACCATGTAGTGTGTTGTACCTTGGGACAGTATTAATAATTTGATTAAATTCTTAATAATTTGGATAAATAAAAATATCTTTATTATTTATTTTAAGAGCAATTCCACAAAACATGTAAAATACAACTCAGCTTTGTTTTGGATATATTTTATAATGATTGAAGTTTGAAAATATAATTCTGGCAACACCTGATAATTCTTTTTCCTTCCGTGTGATGGAATGTTCTAAAGAGCACATTTTCTGATGTATTTTGAAATAAAGTTTGTTTCCTGACACAAATTAGTTCAAGGGTATGGCTATTGACTGAATTATAAAGCATGTCCCAAGGTACAACATCATGTTGTACCTTGGGACAGTTTATCCTCTCTACTTTAAATGAGTGGCAATTTTTTAATTTCAAGCTGCCAGAATTAAAAAAAATATATTATAGAGGAATATATTGGTGTGTTGTAATGCTGCTTTGAAATTTTTATTTTGACAATAATTATCGAAGAAAAAAATTAAAATGTAAAAATTGTCCCAAGGTACAACACTCTCCCCTAATTATATTATACAATATTCCATTAAGTTTTGTGTATGGCATATGAATGCTTTTTTTTTAAAAAAAACATGTTTGTATGAAGTAACTCATTCAGGTTACAAAATGCATTAAATGAATTATTGTAATGAGAAAAACTGCTACGTGTCGAATTAAGAAGCAGTAAAATACAATAAAAGGAGAATAGCTAGATTAAAAGTATATATTAATGCTACAGAATTTGATGGATGTATGGATACATTTAACTATAATTTGATGCATATAAATCTAAAAACAGCATATGCACTCACTAAAAAAAATATTTTTTTAAAAACTTAAGTCTAGAAAGGTTTAAACCCGTTTACTTATTATTATGTATTTCTTAATTTAAAGCAGTAATTAATAATGAAAGTTTTGAAACGTAAACAGTATATATAAATTATAAATAAAAGTCTCTTTCCTTAAAAGACCTTCCCTAAAAGACCTCAATGATGCCTTTAATGAATGAGACATCTAAAACATTTCTTGCCGATGAGACCTTATTTACAGAGGGAAACTTCGAGAAAACTTAAGATCAAAGGAACATAAAGCTCATGATAAGAAACAGGAACGTTAGAAATTTTCAGTCGTTACGCTTTTCTAGGAGTTTAATAATCGTTTTAATTTCTCTGTTGCCTTAATTTTGGTTAAACATTTGAACATTTTAGAACTCAAATTTTTTTTAAGCCTTCCATATTCCTAATCACCAAATAACTACGCAAATTCATCTAACTGTCAGAGTTGTCACCAATTTAAGCTTTTATAGCAACATAATAATTTGTTTAACTTTTTTCTCATACAAACATTCCCACTCATCTTTCGGGATATCATGTTTTACCACATAGCGTCGTTAACTTATTTTGTTTTTAGTCTGAGTTTTTACCATTTTGAAGAAGATGGGTCTCTTGTGTTCCCACCGAAACTGTAAATTTTTGCTTAATAAACTATTTGTGCTAAGAATTAACGTTGTTTTCTTCATCAATTTTCTTAGGTATCATGTGCAAAGTTGTATGTGTTCTCTGAATATACGAAGCGTAACGTCAAAATTATTTATTACAGTTGATAATCCTAAGTAAAGGTTAGCTTATATAATAGCTGCCTTTGACATTTGAATTAGTAGAATATATATACAGGATCTAGTAATGATTATATATTGTATGAATTGAATTCGAGTACGTTATAATAACAATCGTTTAAATACAGCTATCCATTCATGGCAGACAGTCACGCCAAGTCATTGATACTTACGAATTTGTGTATATAAACTTCTATTTGATCTTGCGGCTTCTTTTAATAGAATATTTTTTAGTTTTGCTTTAGATTTTCAGTTGTTTCTTTTTCATTTTATGAAACTATTACCGCTACTACCGTTAACTATTACCGAAATAAAAAGAAAGTTAAAAAAATTCTTTTATTACCATTACAATTTAGTTTTGCTAAAGAGATCGTTTACCTTTTAGTTGCTTAATGAAATTGATTAGTTTTAGATTATTGAAGAGGTATATAAGTTGGGGAGACCGGGGCTAGTTTTCAATTTTTTCTATTAGATTATATATTTTTTAGTTTTATGTATTTTTTTTGGGAAAACAGAATATAATTATCTTCCTTACACTTTTATCTACAAACTAGTATTAATACTTTTCCTAAAATTAAATTTAGTTTGTGGCAGCAAATGGTTAAATTGAAAACATGCTCCATATACGGGACATGGGGTAAATTTTTCTAGCCTTCCAAAAATGTGTATCGCAAATTTTCCAAATATTCTTAAAAAGATTTACCACAAGTATATAACTTTTTTTGTTGTTTTTATGAATATGTTGAACATATATGTGTTGTGAATGTTGTAAAATAAAATAATGAAGAAGACAACCACTGGGAAATAGATAAATATTGTAAAAAAAATACCAGTTTATTATACCAAAACGTTAATTTAATAAATTTTAATAAAGTCAATATCTTTGGGCCACTATGAACCAAAAACAAGTGTGTAGCTTCCCCTTTTGTGGAGACATAATTCGGTGTTCGTTTTTTATAGGTCCCCTAAATTATTGCTAAAGGATGAAAAACAAACGGAGTTATACACTGAAGCTTCCTACACTGTAAAAAAATTCAGGAACGTTACTGGGAAATAATGGGCAGCTGAGCTGCCCAATTTTTACCAGTAATGTTCCTGGAATATACCAGTAACCTTCCCCAAAAATATAGAAACTATCCCACTTAGAGCCAGTAACGTTTCTGGAAAATAACTGGAACTTTTCTGGAAAATACCAGGAACCTTCCTAAAAAATACCTGGAACCGTTCTGGAAACTGAGTGTTCACCCAACGGAACTTCGAGCGACATCGTACGCCGACGCCATTGGGACTTTGGACTCCACATATTTAACAAGCACGTCTTTCCCCGTGTACTCGGGCCCATCCGTCACGAATTGGATTTTCTACTCTTTCCCAGTACAGATATCCGATTTATAGAACAACTGGCAATAGGTGGGATTCGAACCCCCGAACTCTTGAAAAGGCTGAATCCTGAGGCGGATGCCTTAACCACTCGGCCACATGATAATGAAATTCGCTATACCAACACCGTTACAAAACAACTGATTTTGAGCGAAGCGCCGCGAGCAATGGCGGCGGTTCATGGCAAACGTTGCCAGATTTGAAAGGGAAAACCTGAAAATCCCAGAAACTTATCACGAAGCGAAGGATACTTGAAAAAGCCAGGAAAGTTCCTGGTATATATGCGGAAAGTTAAGGAAATTTTTTACAGTGTACTCCTTTTAGCCAGCCCATTAACTCCAAATTTTGGTGACACATGACACATTTATTACTGTGCAATCATTCACAACGTATAGGGAATATTTAAATTCTTCGATGTTTTCTGCTGCTATCCTTTTCTATTTACTAGAGCGGCATATATTGTTACAATGCTAACTTTTTATACATTTATGCAAATATAACTTCTTACAGTTATAATTTCAAATATAATAATTATATGTTCGATCGTATATTATAATGATTAAATGTTCGTCATATTAAGCTTAGTTTGCAAAGGTAGGGGTGCGTTTTTACTAGAGGCATTTATGGAATTCGTGCACCGCAAAATTATGGAAAACTTGTCGCGTCGCTATATTTCGATTCTAATAGTTGACGAGTAGATGTTTAAGTTATTTTTAAAATAATCACATAGTTACGTAGGAAAAGAATCCAAAAAAACATTAAGTTCCTCAACGAAGACTTCCTAGTTGTAATAGGAGAAACAAAAGTATTTTTGAGGTATGTTCTCACATTTATGAATGAATAATTGTTTTAAAGGAAAATTTAAAAATTTCATGTTTCAAATGGCTTCTAATGGCCTCACTGATTTCCGACAGTGCAGTATTTTAAGATTATATCTGGAAACCATGATGCGATTTGATCAGTAATCGAAACTTACAGTTCCAAGTCACTTTTAGCTTGAAGTTAATTTATTTCAAACAACACCTCCGACTTCCCGACACTTTTTCACAAAGGATCTTCCCCCTCAGTGGACATCGCTTTTAAGTGCAACAAAACCATATGAGAAATGGTGATCGACTGTGGTACGGTACTCCTTACCACACCGAACAAAATAAAAAATGCTTCCTATAGAAAATATTTCTTTCAAACCACAATTCTTTCATACTGAGTTTTTCCCACAATCGCTGGCCATTGACTCGAAAAAAGGCCAGGATAAGACAGCAAAAAAAAAATCTCGGAATCTAATTCTAGCTAACGCGTTGTAGCGTAAAGAATAAATGTTCGCTGGTCGAACGCAGAAATAATGACGAGATTTCCAAGGTTTGTTCTTGTTGCAGCTAAGCCCGTTGGATGCTTTATGGGGTCAGCTGTCCGCTCTTCGCAGCTGGAAAGCCAATAACTGGCATAGAAATAAATGAAAAAACAGGAAGAAAAATCGAAACGGAGGATGTTTCTCGGATCTTAGGGTGAGAGAGGTAATCGTTATTGCTGTTCCTTAGAGCCAGAGAGGTGCAAATCCAAAAACGATTACTTGTTTGCAGAACTGGATGTAAAATACGACATGCCTTGAAAGTAGAGCTTTATATTTATTTAAAATCAAAATGCAGTGTAGAATTCCTATAAATCAATTTTTGTCGTCGATCGATTGAGAGTATGTCTTTTTTTAAATCCAATATTTCCAAAAGGCGTGAAAAATGGTGGAAATAAGCCCCACCCAAAACACATAAAGAAATATCAATAACTTTTAGAAAGAAAACGCTGAATAAGTAACCATATTGAAATTGGGTTGCCCACTATTCCAGAAGTAAAACTTTTGTATTTGAAAATGTCTCCACTTTCGTTATTTTGTTTAAGTCAATCTTCATATTTGATGAAACATAAAAACTCTCACATTCTGTATTAATGGTTTGTGTTCATTATTTCAGTGCATTATTCAAGTTTAACTTATTAAACTACATGGCATTTTTTGATCACTAATTTGAGCTTCTTTGATGATTAGAAACTGCGATGATTAAAACTCAGCCAAGTTATATTGCTATTGAACAAGAAGGCATTTTGAAAGTATTAGATGGGAATATATTAAAAAAGTAATAGAATGAAGTTCTTTTAAATAAGCTAAAGTATAATTGAATCAAACTGAAATATTTATTTTATTATGGCATAGAAATAATTCTCAATTCCAAATAAATTTGTATATTAAAAGGGAAAAGAGTGGAATGCTTTTATTTGGCGAAATATTCGTTTCGAGCAGTTTTCAAGAAACAGTTTAATTGAAAAACGATGAAAACTTCTTTTAATTTAAAAATCAATTTCTAAAAGCTTACGAGGTCTTGTGTTGGTTTTGCATAATCTTTATTAAGTCAACATTGATGTCACCCGCTTTTTTAAAAGCTTTTATTGAAATATGAAACAATGGGGTTATTTCTCTTTAGCTCTTAGATAGAGATTTCGTCAGTATTCTCAGCTGCGATTCTATGCAGTGATTCTGTGTTTATTATTCTCTTATTCCCGCATTGAAATCTCATTTATTTGGGATGGAGAAAAGGCAGATGGGATGAGGAGACTTAAGCATGATGGTTATCTTCTACATGTTTCAGTTTACAGGTAGTAAGAAGAGAAAGGGATGCAAGATAAATAAATATTGAGAAACATATTACAGAATAAGAAAGGGCGATAGTGCATAAAAGAGAATCAATTCAATTTCCTTGTGTTTTCGCTCCTTGTGAAATATTTAATGTTATAAACTATTGGAATAGCTATTTATTTGAGAAAGATTTATTTCTATAAACATATAATACACTTCAGTTAGAAAGAGAAATATTTGCGTCGTACATATTCTTGAATCGATTATAAGATAAAAAAAAACTATCTGAAATATTTGGAATATTTTTCTGCACTATGCTTTAACTCCAGTTTAAAACATAGGTAAAACTTAAATAAATGTTTCATTCGTTTACTAACAATCGGTTGTTATACAAACTCTATTTATCTTTTTCAACATTTTCTTTTTTTTTCAATAGTGGTTGGAAGAAGGAATGTTTGCATTTAAAACTAAAAACTAATGTATTTTTTCGTCAGAAGCCCAAGAACATCGATTTAAAGTTTTTTAAGAATAGAATTCTAATAATCAAAAATATTATAACAATATTTTCAAAATATAAAAAGAGTAATTAAATAAAAATGAATCATAAAAAATAGATAAGTTAGGGAAACCTTAGTAAAATCGAATCAATATGCAATAAAAAAAGTTATAAAAAAGGGGAGTGATACGAGCCCGAAGAACAATGACAGAAATTTTTGATTATTAGCTTAGAATAAAGTGATAATTTGGTAGATATTGATGACGAATAGATAAAAAATTTAATGCAACAATGGTGTTATGATACATAAAGGCGAAATCGAAAAAAAAAAGGTTACCGTAGAAATATTTAACAAAATGAAAAATAGCTAGTAATTTCAGATAATAAAGGAAATAGGATATACAACAAAAAAATAAAAAGTATCACACTGATTATTAAAACGCTATTTTTTAGGGTAGTAACAAAAGCAAAAGTATATTAATGGTTATAAATGAAAAACTGAACTCTTTTACAAAATATCTTACTTTAACTATCGTAATTAACAGTACAAAAGGTTTCATTAAAAAAACTGTGTGGACATACTTTATTGTTACAAGTGTATTAATTGGAGAAAGGTTATAAAAACATTATTTCTAATACAATACATATTTTTTACCAAATAAAAAAAATCCTGAATAAAAGTTATGTAATAAGTAATTTACGGGGCTTAATTTTAGATATAAAAGAAACTTAGTTTGATATCAAAATGAAAAAATAATTGATTAAAAAATAATTGAATAAGGGACGAATTCCATTTTTAATTCATAATTTTGTAATAAACTATACAAAGCAAATTAATATTTTTAATTTTTACAGTTTGAATAACAGAAAGTGTTTCACATTCCATATACATTTCAATGTTGCTCTCAGAAAAAATCATATTTAAAATATTAATGCATTAGTCAGTTCGTCAAAACTAATTCAAATTGCTATTTCAAATTGTTACACATATTAAATATCACGAAAAGTCATTTATTGACCAAAATTGACTTTTTAGTTTACTCTATTGTTGGATATAAAATGTCGATGCATTATATAAAGCACCTAGCTACTTTTGTCTTTGATGAAAGCGGCAGTGGATTTGTAAAGCTTGAAGTCGGAAAGATATTCATTTTTATTTAAAACACTACTTAAAGAAACTCTTTTTAAAAACTATGTTTTGTAGGATTTAGTATAATTAGTAGAAAAAGTGGAGAAAATATATAAAATATATGTAATATAATTACATCAAATATATATTTTTTGACTGAACATTTTAGATAAAATAATGCTTTAAACTTGTAATTTCCAATTTTTCTGAATGATTTTAAACTAATTTCGCATAAAGCAGTTATTAAAAAATGCATAAAGAACCTTCTTCAGAAAATAAACGATCGTAAATCGTTTTTGCTTTGGTGGTAGCTACTATTTTCCGTTTTACCATTGTTTTTACAAAACTGTTTTGCATTTATGATTTGGAAGTGTTTATAATTCAACTTCTAATACGTCAGAAATTATAATTCCACAGAAACCAGAAGTTTTTTCTTCTTACCATTTCATGTTTTAAAATTGTTTCGCTAAAAATGAAGTTTTATTAAAGTTTGATGTAAATTAACTACTTATGATTTACTAATTAAATATATAGTAAAGTAAAAAAAATACTTTAAAAATAATTGTTCATTTTATAATAATTTATGTATTGTATTCCTTAAGTTAAAAAAAAAGAATTTTCCACATTTTTCGCGATATGTTACTTTTCTCCGAATGGTGCGGCATATTTCGAGTTTTGTTGTACTGAGAGTAAAATCTATTTGATTAATCTTAATTTCTCAATTGGCTTGTTTCACGTGACGTAATCACTCCTGCTTTCATTCCTGAAGTTCATGGGTGGTTTCGGTGTTTGGTGGTCTGACATGGTAATATCTTCCTACTACATTGATTAAACAATCAGGACTTTATTTTCATTCCTGTTGAACTGTTGTCAGTCAAGGGGTGAAACTTTCCCATTATTAAATTCATTCAGGGCCAAATATTTATTGACATATATTTAAAGAGTAAAACGATTCAATTCTATTAATTAAAAAAAACTTTTATAGTTTTCTACCAGATATCAATAATTTCAAATTTTGCATAAATTATTCGTGCCAAAAGTCAGAAAGAGTTTAGTTATTGTATACATCAAAACCTTACATATTACGGTGTATTGCACATCAATTGGGAAAATTACGTTTTTCTCTTGAGAGTCAACGTGTCAGAAGCGACACTTCCCTATGTACTGTATTGGTCCTGTTAAAAATCTAACATTTTCCAAAATATAACTTAAATATAGGGTCCGGTTCATTGCCGATATCTTCCAATTGAATTAAGAATAGTCAAAGAGTAGCCAATGAACGGCCTGATCCATTTATTATCATTAGTTTTCCCATTAGCATTAGTTATACTTTGGAGAAGGTGAGATTTGCAACTAAACATTTCATACGATATCCATTTTAGTAGTATGTAAATGTATGTGAATAGCAATACGAGTTAGCCTATACAATTTCGAAAACATACACTATAATTTATAACAAGTTGATTTTTAACTAAATTTAGTACTTTCGAGTTTTGAGCTATCCCACACAATCATATGAAGGTTCTGAATGCAAAACTTCCATTTTCCATGTAATATGGACCGGTGCGTTAATTGCCGAACTTGGGAGATATCAAGAAATCAAAGTAGGGTTGCCACACTTATCAAATAGCATAGAAACATTTAACGAAGGCATACGTTTATATAACTTATGATCATAACAAATCGAGACCTATATCCGGACCTATATCTTAGCTTCACTTCGGAGAAAGTTAGTTTTGCTGTTTGGGCCCTCATATACAGGGTTAGTTAAAATGAATAGGACAATAATTGATAGGTTGATAGTTTATCTGTCCATACGGTAGCTGTAGTTTGGTTTCAATAAACATACATTCGTCTAAAAATAGTTTTCTTAATGTTCTATTCATTTTTACTAACCCTGTACTATACTAAAAGCAATACAATTATAACACTTACCATCAACCACAACAAGCTGCTCGGGCAAGATCCCCTGAATCGGCAAATCATTCTGGTCTCTGATCCTAAACGACGGGTCATCATTCCAAACATAGGTGCCCGTCACTTCCTTCGGCGTGAGCTTCCTCAGACACTGTGTGTCCGCAGCACAGCCCGTCTTTTCCATGAAGTGCCCCTTGTTGTGGTGCGATGAGTCACTGAAGCTGCGGTTGAAGACCATGGCAGGCCCCAGAAGCCACGCGCTGCGGAAAGTGCTGCGGAACTTGGGGGAAGTCATCATGACCAGGATGGAAGCGGCTCCCCCGTCAGGCCCGAACACGGTCACCTCCAGAAGGAAAAGATTCTTAGGAAACCCCATAGATTTAGAAAGTAGCAGATATGCCCATCGATTGCGCAATCCCGTACAACGCAATACAAACCGTGCGGTTGTGTGATGAAGCCACGTTTCGTCGTTTTCGCAATGCATCACGGGATACTGGTTCACAAAAATGGTTTTGCTGAAGAGTTACATGCAATAAAAACTGCATTTTTAATATGCTTCTTTTATGAATATATACCTCATGTCTGCCAGAAATTATCAATACATATCCAGCTATAAACTTATGCTAGCATAACTGGTAAAAAGTTTTAATTAGTCAATATTAAATATATATTTTTTTATCAGTCGAATTATCTCATGGTGCCATATGGCGGCTTATGGCATGCCATGTGCGAGGGCTTGCGAACAGCCTTATGGGATGCTGGTTCAAAAGTGGCTTCACCTTTCCCTCTGGGGGCAGATCTGCTACTTTCTAAATCTATGGGATCCTACATGAAGAGTACAGGGGCAAAACTCCTTCATTGTATAGCAGTCTGTCTGCATCAGACCTCTTTGGCGATAATAGCGAGTTCTCGCCTAAATTGTTGTAAGAAAACCGGTTTCTCACTTTGTTTTTATCACACGGCAATCTTGATTTACGCGAGAGATCAGTGAACACGAGTTCCAAGTTAGTTTGCATCGTGGAAGAAGAAGCAAGAGAGAAACTGTTTCCTGTCGCCAATGGCTGCCAAGCAGACCAGAATAAAGGAAGATTCTTATGCAATAAGGAGTTTTTCTCCCTGTACTATTCACATTTGAAGTTTATCAATTACGAATTGAGTGAAACTACCCCAATAGTTAGAGGAAGTTTCTCTGGGTGATTAAAATTCCCTTCTTATGGACATGATACATTTTTGTATTTAGCCATTTAAGTAAAGCTAGATGATTTTATTTCCAAGCGATTAACGTTAAGCAAACTATTTATTTATTACTGAGGCTACGCCTTATAACTCATGATATTAATGTATTGAAACCAACTAATGCAAAAACTACTTAGTTTTAAAGAAAAAGTTTTGGTCGAAAGTAAGAGACAAATATACTTTTGTCTAACTTCAAAATGTAATATTTCTAGTTGCTCTGGAATTTTGTGACAAGGGCTATAAGAATTAACTTTCTCGGAACACCATTAACATAACCTATATAAACTACATCTCTTTAACGACTTCTAATTATATTATATATTAATAACCTAATATTGCATTTGAACTGTTTCGCTTGTATAACGAGTGTGCAAACATCTTGAATTGATTTCAGCTGCGCAATTGATTAACAGCAGCCCGATTCTGAGTACAAGCCAAACAAAGAGAGATCCACGTTCCCAACTATCTATCAAACTAATGCAATTCATGGTCTGCTTATGATGGTTCTGCGCAGAGTACAGAAATGATTCGCTTCGGACTCCCCCTTTTCAATTGCATGCTTCGATTTAATTGCATTGTCACAGGTTTTCAAGCCTATCATTAGTCAGAATTTCGAGAGGGGAGCTTTAAACAGTTGCGGAGCTGATACTCTGTGAAGTGATCTGTGAAACATTCGGGATTTGGGAACGAATGGCTTGAGGATGGCATTTCGAGTTGTAAATTGTCATGATTAGGCCCCATTAAGATTTACATTTAATTGGCAGATTGGCTGTATCATTGACAGACATATACATAGCTTTACATGGATTACTTCTGTATTATTACTTCATTAAATCCTGAACAGTAGAGAGAATTATCACTTTCCTTTGTAGCAAGCTATTTAATAAATATTTATGTAAAGTAAAATATAACAATGAGGACAATAATAAGGAAATATGTATTAATAAAGGAAAAAAAAACTTAATTGTACTATAAAGCTAATTTAGAATTAATAATTAAATTAAAATTTGGCTAGAGTATTTTCGAATACATCATTTCGAGGCCTTCTGTTTTTTATCTTTTTAAAAATTACTCAACAAATAAGAGTTAGAGTTTTCTTTTATGATAAATATCAAAAGTAGTATTTAATTGTAGTTGAAAAAACGAAAATATGTTTAACCATTAATTATAAGATACTGCTATTTCATAATTATACATTTATGCATGTAGTCTTACAGCAATATTAGCAATATATTATAAATATTAGTATCATAGCTACTTACCAACGAAATAAAATAATTAAGAGCAGCATATATGAATATTGCAACAAAAAGTCTTGAACTCCTCAGTGTTTATTTCAATAAATAGAAAAAAATAATCTCACCTCATATCCTACGAAACCTGTATACATGGGAATAAAAAAATACTCTAAAATATAGAAAATCTTACCAACAAAATGCCAATGCTTGACTTCGAAACCTTTAATGGCTAACGGTTTATGACAATGAAAATTAGTTCTTTAAATATTTGTAATTTTTAAATCCAATTATGTAACTTAATCTTTCGAACTATAGAAAAAACTTTTTGAACAACGCTCTGTTATATTTTTTGTTAATAATTTTCATTCTAATTAATTATATATGAATTCAGTAATTAGAATTTTACAATAATAATTCATTTGACTTTGGTGGAAAAAATATTTTATTTTTGAAGGTAAACAATCAATTGAATTTCTCGCGGACATCAAAGCTGTGTTTTTTAAATATTCTTTCTTTTCTCATTAGAACTCTTAAATATTTGTCAAAGTTATAATTAAATTTAAGTTTGAATAAAAATTTATATTTTAAAAATGTAACGTTAGGAAAGTAACAAATTTCATATCTTTTATAAAAAAAATTAAACAACCCCAAATATTAAGTAACCAATTAAATAGTAAAGCAGCAACGAAATAAAAAGGAATAATTAAATCAAAAAAATATTTTTCACTTAAATAAATTTCCCACAAAAATTAACTATAATTACTCCTAGATTTATTTTGAAATTAATGATTTTTTCCTTGTAAATTTACCTTTTTGGGATTGCCTCCAAAATAAAGAATATTATCTCGTATCCATTCCATAGCCACCAGCTGGTCCCAAGTCCCATAATTTCCCCTACTGTCCTCCATTAGATTACTGAACAGCGAGTCTAGGGCCAAATACCCTAGTACGTGAAGCCGGTAGTTGAAGGATACAAACACAACATTCAGATGGCTCGCTAGATGGCCGTTGGGACTTAGGCCCTTCTGATGCCCGCTTCCGAATTGTAAGAAGCCACCGTGGATCCAGACCATCACTTCTAAATTGGCCTAGAATGGAAATAATAAAATAAATGGTGTGCAGGTGATAATGTTGTTACAGTTTATATACTAGTCAATAAAATATAGTATTTTGTTGTAACCATTAATTATAATTACCACCATTTTTAATTAAACCGTAATCATTAATTACACTTAGTAATAGAGTATAGGGGAGAGAAGGGGAATGGCGCCACCTTAAGGGAAATTGAATTTTCAAGCAGAATTGTGTTGCAATTTATGTAAATTGTATTGATTATAGCATACTACAGTTCATTACCTATCTTGTAGTGATTTTTTAAAATTTAAATTTTTAATAGAAACTGAATAAAATTGTATTTTTCTAAAGCTCGCACAGTGGCGGGATTACCCCGGTATCTGGGGTAATGCCGCCACATCACTGGGGTTAAGCCGCCACATCAATAAACGAAGCAAATAATCTATAAATAATGGAAAATTACATAATAAAGCAATACATATAGAACTAAAATAGTTTCAATTAACTTTGGAATGGTAAATTGTACAGGGTACAGTTCTTTTATTAACTTTCTGTGTGCAACTTAACTATGCAGGTTTTTTTAAAGCTTCGTTGGTCTATTTGACCAGTTCAATTATTCTTTTTCGAATAGGTGGCATCTCTAACGAAAACTAATAGGTTGTAGGGCTAATATATGAAATTTCTATTTTACGTATTATGCCGCCATCCTTTTGCATGTGGCGGCATAATCCCAGAGTGATGTGGCGGCATTACCCCAGTAAGACAAAATGGCAGAGACAGTTGTTTAAAGAAAGGTAGTTAGTCTAGCGTCCAAACTAACGACGTGATAAAATAGCCAAATAATTACTCTTTTAAATGATATATAACTGATTTATCTAACTTAGAGATAGCAGTCCCTTATCGCTTAATTTCAGAAGGCTCAAGATTAGATGAAAATCACTAAAAACCGTATTTTTTAAATAACTTTACACCAACTCACCGCACGGCCATTAGCGTCTATACTACAAATTACTTTGTTTCCTGCTACAGGTCAGCGCTCACAGCCCCCTCCCACACACACCGCTGGCGGGATACAAAGGGTGGCGGCATTACCCGAGGAGGCGGGATTCCCCTGGTCTCCCCTATATTATATTAATTGTAGCGAAAAAAGATGCCAGATACTATATAACAGTATAAAACCTTAAAAGTTTCTACCCTTCATCGAACTATATGTTATAATGTTTTCAAGCTGTATTTACTTTTTGTAAAAAACATAGAGGAATTGAAGAGCTTAGTGGAAGAACCTGCTAAGTGACAAAAAAGTGAAAAAGAGAAAATCAGCTTTAAACTTTTTAGTTTGCGCTTAAATGCCTTAAAAACTTTACTTTCAAACGGCGTAAAGTACACTTAGCTTTAAATTTATGAAAAAGGGGAAACTTGGTAACTTTAAAGGAGGGAATAATATGTTCATTGACACAAGGACTTCGATTTTTTCAAAAATGTCACTTAGCACGTTTTTCCACTAAGATCTTCAATTGTTATACGTATTCGTTATTAAGAAAAAGACACTTTTTAGTAGAAATTTGTATTGTTTGCTAATATTTTTAAATGTACAATTAACTTGATGTGAATCTCTCTTGGCTCTACAAATTTAACATCTAAATGCTTTGCGTATTATACGTGCAAACAATAAAAATGTCACGATTGGTTCCAAGTCTTACAATGCAAACCACTTTCCCTTAAACTCCCACAAAACATGCATGCCGCCTAATTTATTAACTTTACAATCGGAAATTAAAATGTCTTTGAATATACGGTGACCGTTTTCCTACAACCCCAGAAAAAAATTTAACCTTTGTATTCTAAATAAAACATAGTGGTTTGAGCTTCCTTTATCTTTGTGATACATTTAGGAGCTTAAGTAATGGATTTTAGTTGGAGTAATTTTCGAAATGGGACAACGCAATTGTATTACGTGTTGAGTATCAGGTCTCTTGGATGTAATCAGTGTAAAGTATGCACTAAATTATTTTGGATAAACAGGGAGAATGTAAGGATATTTAGTTAAACTAACTAAATCACACATGTTCAATGTGCATAATTAATGATGGAGTCCATTTACAGATATTAAAGTGGATAGTTTGTATTGTTAAGAAGAATAATAATGTAAGGAAAACTGTTTTTGAAATATCAGTATTTTTACAGTTTTTATTACTGCTAGTTAAAATTCTACCACGAAGTAATCGAAAAAGAAACATCAAGATAAAAAAAATCGTATCAGAATGTGGATATCAAAAAATCCCAACATTTGTATTTAGTATGCACTACATTATTTTGGATAAGCAGGGAGAATGTGAGGATATTTAGTTTAACTAACTAAATCACACATGTTCAATGTGCATAATTAATGATGGCGTCCATTTACAGATATTAAAGTGGATAGTTTGTATTGTTAAGAAGAATAATAATATAAGGAAGACTGGTTTTAAAATATCAGTATTTTTACAGATTTTATTACTGCTAGTTAAAATTCTACCACGAAGTAATCGAAAAAGAAACATCAAGATAAAAAAAATTCATCTCTGAATGTGGTTGTAAAAAAAGCATCTGTAATATTTTTAGATCACAGTAGAATTTTCAATTTTACTGTACGCAATTAATACTTTTAGAGAAAAATTATTTCGTAAATAATTTATTACTTTAGATGATCGTATTGAAATCGCGTGAATAAACCTCCGATCCCATCATACGTTTGGAGCAAGATAATAACCCTTCTAATCTTTTCTTAGCTAATTAGAACGAATTATTAAACAAATTGTAAAAATAAAACTTTAACTTTATCTGAAGTCATCAAGAAAATATCCTTAATTGGATTATTTTGAAAAGCTTTATTTTAAATAGGAAATAGGCGATGTGTTTTTGAATTATCTAAATGCTGCACCTGCTCACTTTAAGATTTTATTATTATTATTTAAAATTAATTCTAAGTTTCTAGAAAGCATATTATGAATAATACATTTATACAACTCATTCAATTTTATTCACAGCAAATACTTTCACCAAAGTAAATATTGAATATTACCATACAAACTTAATTTAATCTCATATAATTTTTTTCTCATATAACCAGTTCTTACAAAATTTATTTCACATACATACCATAAATCTTTCAATACAAAAATACCCTTGAGGTTCAAATCACGTCTCCCTAGGTTATTTAACTAAAGCTGTGCATGTGAGACACTACAAACGTCTATCCAGTTTTCTTTTGCAGAGGGATAAAAGTGGATTGGGCCTGTTGCTGCTTTCACTGCTATAGAAATATCGCTGGTTAAATTTGACAAAGCTCTAATGGAGACTAGATTTTTTTCATGAAGTAAACTTATCCTATAGAGTCAAAAAAAAATGCAATAGGCTCTTTGTTACATAAAAATTTGTGTCAAATGTTATAATTCTTTAATAAATGAATCTGCAACATTAAATTATTTAACGTTTTTTATTCTAAAGATATAATGCTATTTATAAATGGAGGGCTCAGAATACAAGTGAACAAAGTCCATAAAATGCTTCTTTGTGCTACAGACCTTTAAAGTTCAAGCCGCTAGGCAGTAGGAATTGAAAACATTTTTTAATTGCTGTTGCCTAGCTCATGTTATCTGAACAAGGAATTGTTTCATTATCGCACTGATATTCTACATAGGTAGTACATGCAATTCCGCTGCTAACTCGAAAATTCCCTATTCTGAACCCTCCAAATATAACTTTCGAAAATTAGTTTTAATAGTACTAGTTTAGCTCTAGTTCAACGTTAATTCAAACAAACCTAATCTAAAATAATTTATTTATGTTTTCTCATGTGTCTCTAAACACAAAGATGAACCAGTTTGGCATTTAATTTCTTATGATATATAATTGTTTAGAAACTATTTGATAGTTCAATTTAAAATTCAGTTGATAAAAACAAGTTTAAACTTATACCTGCTTCTCAGGACAAATGTTTTTGTAAACTACGTTTTACGAAACTTACTTGAATAACTATTGCATTGTTCCTTTGAAGATGAAAGTCAACAATAGTTTGTCGATATTTACAAAAAAAGAGGCTACTAATATTTGTATACGAATCATTCTACAACACTAATATTTGAAGTGTCGTTTGATCCTTGCTCCCAAGTTATATACTTTTCTACAACTAAGGACCGAAAAAGTATTTTGAAACAACATGTTTAATGTTATTTCCCAGACGTTGAAAATACAATTTCTTAAAAAGAAACCCCAGTTAACATATTGTCAATCCAAAACAGTGATATATATCCAGGGAATAAAAGGGGCAGGGGTCTATAAACGTCTCCAATAGATTCGGATGGCAGCGAGTTCTTTTCGCTTTTTATTACAGCGCTTTCGATCCTGCTGGGATATTCATTTCCAACAAGATTCTGGGTTTAGTAAAGTGGAAAGAAAGAGAAAATTGTCACGCAATCGTCATTCGGTCTTGGGGTAAACAAAGAGAATCGCTGAAGCTTAGCCTATACTGGTAGCAAAAATTCGGAAATACCTCAAGCTGGCATTTCCTTACTAATTGTATGACAAACGATGATGTAAAACATATCCAGAAATAATTTCCTCTGTGTCTTAAATAGTCAATAATAAAGACAGTTTCATAATCATTTTTTCTCTCGTTACGTTGATTACTTATTTTGTTTCATAATTTAATCATTGAATAACTAAATACTTAAATAAGTATATAAAATACTTTTTGCATCGACTAATAGTCTTATAGTTATGGCAGGTGAGAAAATAACGGTTGAAATGAAAGTGGAATGTCATGACTTTAGTTTCTACTCAAATTTTGCACCAATCGGTTGACTCAAGATTCAAATGCTATCAGTCGAATTAACGGGTATTTTACTTATATCTCATCTTACCGCTTTTGAATTTAACACTAAACTTGTACTTTTGTCACATTATCCATGAGTTACAAATATATGCGTTTTAGATTAATTTAAATCCTTTATATAATTATTTACATTAGAGAAATGCAGTTCTTAAAACTTAGTCTTGGTTTCACTAAAAATATGGTTCCTAGTGGCTGCAACTGCTTAGTGGTGAAATTTTTCACCATATTTTCAGTATTAGCTTGAACCATTCTTCTTGTTTCTGTTTCTGAAACCTGAAAAATGGTTCAACCTAATACCAAAATTATGGTAAAGCATCTTACCACACAGCTGCCGCAGCTATTATTAAATTATTAACCATTATTGTACGTAGTGACCCAAACACAAAACTTTTAGCAGTGTAGATTGTGGACATATTATTAATTGACTTAATGTTGTGATTACTCTCCGACTTATTGATTCTTCATGTATTTGTGATGAATTAAGCAACTCAATGAATGCTGGTTTTGTATGATTTTTTTGAAGTACCAAAACGTTGCAATTAGGTATAACTCATTAGTTTTCAATTTTTAAGTCAATCGGCAATAAAGAACTACCACGCTTTATAACTTAAAGAGTGCATATCCTGTATACATGTTTAAAGTAATGAAATTTTATTCAAAAAAGTGGTGACCAGCTATTTCCCCCAAACAAAAATTCCTATACTTCATTTTTAAGAAACCCCATTGGTTCTTTAAAAAAAATCTAAATTAGATATAAGTACTAATTTCTAAAATTAATAATTTAATTATTATCGTTTTGTAAGCCAAACTATGCTAAGTGTAAAATATTTTATAATTACTTGCAACACTTTGATAAAAATTATAAAACAAAACCCAATACCAGAAAACTTCCTAAATTGAGCAGTTTCCCAACCAATTTATACGCGTGTGGTACTCATAAAACAAGATACACAGACTTACAACACCAGGGACTTATAAAACTTATAAAGTAAAAGGCTCTCCTTTCTAAACCGGCAATCTCCAGTGGCAATTTATTTCTCGATGATATATAAAAACAGAATCACGTCCCGTCATTAGCGGTGACGAAAAGAAACCAAGAAACAAGTCTGCTTCTGATTAATGACTAGCAAAACGTTAACGATTCGAAACAAGTGACTGCCTGTTTGACTTATTGACTCGAACAGTGTAAGTTAGCGCACCAACTGTGCAACATATGGCGATGGCTTTTTCGCCGGACAGATTGTTTGAGGTAGGACAAATGGGGGGGACATAACATCGAGAATGTGTTCTCAGAAAATAGATTCGTTTTAGGAATTGATGTGGTTTGGCACACTTCCACTGTATATTTTGGGGTTGTTAGTCATTCCCAAATAAAACTTCGAACAAAACTTTTAAAGCCCATTTTGGCGGTTGCTTTGATATAAATGTAGGTGATATTTTTCTGCTAAATATGATTTTTATGAATCTGTAACTATGGGCCAGAACGGTAAGGCCCCAAAAACGCCAATTTTCTGATTTCCTAATTTTTCAGTTTTTATTGTACTATTAAAATGCTTACCTGCAATTAAAAGTACAAGTTTATGAAATTTTTAGTTTAATTAAATTGCATAGTTAAACATTAAATTGTATGTAATTTTTAAGCTTTCTTGTAAAAATTGCAAATTCAAATATTTTAATATATTTTAATATATTTTTATAGTATGTGATTTCTGAGAGTGAACTAACACTAAAATATATAAACGTGTAAATTTTTTGGTAATCTTCTGAATCTGAGTTACTACCTGAGTTCTCTCTACACTAATAAAATGAATTTAAAACACACATGTTCTTTTTTCTTTACACTTATAAAATGCCTTTAACCTTTTTAGTCCCAGTGATGCAATTTGGCATCATCATGTTTCTTATCATAATTAAAAAAATAATATTGCTGACATCTATTGGGATTAATAAAAAATATTTTCTAATAGAAAAAAGTTTGAAGAAACGAATGATGTGCTTTTTGATATCATAAATGGCTATGGACGATCAGAAAAAAAATTTCTAAGATGATGATGCCAAATTGTCATTGGGACTGAAAGGTTTAACGAACGTGCTCTTTAAACTAACAGTGCAAAATTACCGGGCATTTTTCGTAATTGTATTAGTTTATTTTACTTTAGTTTGAATGATCGTCGCACTAGAGCTACAGAGGGCTATTGGCGATGGGATCAAAAACCACTCGCTCTTTAAATTAATTTTCCTGTTTCACGTTCTTCCTTTAAAACTAGTATTTTTTAAAACTTAACATAAAACTCATGGCGATTACCCCTCTGTCAAACGAACGCTGTCGCAGCGATTTCTGAAAATTTACGCTTTAGGTACGGGCGAGTTTGGGAAACAATCGCTCTGTTCCATATGTATTCTGTTATCTTGAAGTTAGCCGTTTACAAAGGGTTTGTGCGTTTACCGGAAACGTATTCTTTGGTAACAACTGGGGATGTTTTATGTTGTATTTGGTTTTGAATTATATTCCCATGATATTATGTGGGACTGAAAGTGTCTTGGAATAGCAACAAATCTTAAAATAAAGCGAAATGCATCATAGATAAACGAAAATAGCATGGTGCTATAAAATTCTGTAAAGTATTTTGGAAAATTAATAACTATAAAGGTTATTTCCGTTTTGTGTTGCTATTAACTTTGTGCTAAAACGCTCCTTGTTATCATACGCTCCCTGTTATCATACTTGCTATATCATTAAAGTTTTAATTCAAAATTAATTTTGTATTTTTTTGAACAATGTGTATCAGAATTTAATTAAGTTATTATGTAGCAAGTATTAGATAATTAAATAACTAGTAATAAGATTCATAATCGATTATATTCTATATTTAATTATGGGAACACTAAAATGGAGAATGCTCTAAAAAATCTTGCTAAACTAATGGCATTTTTTTTCGTAAATTGTATTAGAACTTGATAAGCTTCTTCATTAAAAATAAATTTAAACAACACCTTTATTCCAACATATTGCGTCTATCAAAATAACAATGAGTTTATGATGTACTTATAAATTATATACTAATTACAGATGCTGAAATTATGTATCAAATGTTATTTTTCAATAACCTGTACGAAATTATCTAATATGAGATACATTTAAATTGAAATCTCAATATTCATTTTTCCTTTTCAATAATATAATGATTTTAGTTATTGTTTATGTTCAGTGTATATAATTATCCAGATTTATGTCATACCGTAACCTAATGTTCATATCAAATCAATAATCTAAATCATGTAAAATTAAATATTGAGACAGTCTATAATCAATCTTTGTTCAAAAGTGCATGATAAAAATAATAATTTAATTATTTTGTATGTAGAATAAACTTTGCGAAATTACAATTGACAAATTTTTAATAAATGCAATATATATATATTTTGTATATTCAAAGAAGATTTTAAGTATATCTTATTTATTAACTTTATAAATGAAATAACGTATTTTACAGCCACATACTTTTGAATATATTTAATCCCCCATACTTTTGCAGAGTACTTCAAGCTGTCCGTGTATTACATTAACTCTTTATTAATGAACAATATCCATTAAGCTTATTAAACCCCACTACAGAAATTTTCTCCGTTTCCTCTTATGTTAAAGGGGAGCGCAGTAAAAACATAAAAAAGGGCTTTTTCATCTTTATTAAAATAGATAGACTATGCTTTATTAAAAATGGACGAGAGGCTTTAGCCCTGGGCAAATGAAATGTTGATATAATTAAACAACGAGTTTCATTTTGACTTATTTTATATTTTTAAAAGCTGTTTCCATTCTTTTTGGGGAATAAGGGGAGAAAAATTCTGTAATAACTTTTTATAAGCATTTATCACTGACAATTTATTGCACTTTTTTGCTCAGCAAAATGTGAAATTACTTTCATATAAAAGCTTTGCTTAGAAGCCTTAAGTAAATGAATGTAATAACTGTCTCTTTGAGGTTGAAGTATATTAGTTTACGTAACTAATTTAATGCAATTTTGCAAATTTTGCTTACGTTTGGAGATAGTAAGATTTAGCAGCATTTTTGTAATTTATTTCATAAAAGGTTTAGGGAATTGTTATGGTAGCTTATAAAGTTTAACGTGTGTTGAAAATAATACTATATTTGTGTTTTATTTTTTAATATTACTTATTTGCGTTTTATTTTTTAATAAATTGATAATTTTTTAAGGACTTACAAATTTGTTTAAAAAATATTACTGATATTATCAAAATAAACGCTTGTGATTGTTGATTAGTCGTGTAAAACTTAACTAAATTTAATTGAAGAGGCGCACAATATAAATTTATAAATGCATATACGCCGTAAAAAAATAACAACTTATCCCGCTTGTATGAAATAGGAAGTGAAAAGGATTAACTGGAGATTTGTAAGACGATTTGCATGCAAACTGGATTTTACGTTTTAAAAATGCTTGCAATGTAACTCTTTCTAAAAAAGGTGGTGATAAATAAGAAGCTTAAAATCAAAATGTAAAATACCTTTTAAAGTGGCGCAAGAACAAAACTTTTCTTTGAGAGTCATTTTTAAATCATATTATATCTGAGTTCTATGAATATATTTAAAAGTTCATTTAAAAGTCATTAGTTTCATGTACTTGGACATATAGAAAAGTTAAAAGTTGAATTTGCCAAGGTGGTTGCGTAAGGAACATTTGCTTTTTTGTGCTTAAAATTACTGTTATTACTTTCTTAGACCAAAATAGAACAGTAGTTTTGGGGTAGATTAATTTGGCTTAATCTCAAATATAAAAGCTTTAAGGTTCAAAAGATTTACTGCTTAAAAAAATTATGGTTTAAAAAGTTTAAGTTTTGAAAAGTTTAAGGTTTTTAATTATAAAGATTAAAAGGTTTGAGGTGTAAAAGATCTTACGTTTAAAATGTTTGACGTTTAAAAATTTTATTTATTGACAAGCAGTCTGAGTGGCTACACCGTATTTAATACTCGAGATTTATAAACTACAGCCAAGTCTTACCCGTAAATCAAACACGAGCGTGGCAGTTTGACCATTACGCTATAGGAAGGCGACAAAATACAATAGAGCAGAGCTTTGAACTATTAAAAATGATAAACCAAAAATACAGCAGCCAATGCAAACCATGTCAACTGTAAAGTAACTAAGCATTGACAACTTAAAAATATTAAAGGTAGGCGAGTACCCAAAATTCTAAAATTTTTATTGTTACTTTAATCTTTTCCAAATTTGGCATAGTGATTTCAAATATAATGAACAATGCTTTTTGGGCAATTTTTTTATTTAAAAATAATTGATTTATTTTAAACGGGGTTTTTCAACAAAAAAATGGGGTTTACGCTAACACTTCTACACTGAGAAAAAAATTCTGTAAACATACAGAATTTTTTTTAGTAATGTTACAGAAATAACCAATTTTACAAAAAAAGTTTTTGTAATACTGAACAGAAATCTTCATTTCTGCAGTTACAATTTTTTTTCTAGTATTTGCAATTTGTTTCAGCCAGTCATGCTCTTCTACATGAAATGTCGCGCTCATTGCCACTAAAGTTTGGTTAGGTTAGGTTTGAATTATCGTCGCACTAGAGCTACACGAACTAAAGTCTGAAATCGATCGTTATTCAAGACCAATCGCTATCTTAAATTTATAACTTAGTTGATTGTTTTAAATGAATTTCACTTCTCATTTCTTGACATGTGCCGACATGGTACAGTTGGGAGAGCGTTCGATCATACATCTAAAGGTTCCTGGTTCGATCCCGGGTTTCGGCAGTCTGCTATTCCTCGGTAGTGTAGTGGTCAGTACCCCCGTCTGTCACGCGAGAGACCGGGGTTTGATACCACACCGGGAAAGCAGACATTTTGTTTTATTTACAATTGCACGGAAAATGCAGTATCCATAAAATTTTCTTGTATAGCTACAGAAACATTACTCTTGTGTGGTATACATAAAATAGTCCTGTAAATCTGCATGACATAAACATGTAATGTTAACAAAAATATATTATGTGTTTTTACAGCACTATTTTTAGTAATTATTTACTAGAAATTTTCTAGGAAAAGTTTTTTACAAATTTTTTTTTGTAATGGTTACAGATTTTTTTTCACAGTGTAGCATAAAAAGTTTTACATTAATTCACCTGAAATTTTTTACAGATGCTATTTCAATATATATCTGTGCCATGAACTCTAACATCTGGTGTAAATATACAAGTTTTTTTTTTTAATGTCCAAGTGTAAGTTAATCGAAAAAAAATCTTTTTTTGTGTGGTTAATTTGTAACATTTTTCTTAATAACTTCTTTTCTTGTAATTTGTATATAACTCTAGAGGGCCATTGCATGCATCAGTTCAAAACGAAGAATTTAGCACATAATTAATGTTTATAGGATGAAAATTCAATGTGGTAGACTTGTTAGCGTAGACCTCTTTTTTAGTAGAAAAAATACCGTTTAAAATAAATAAATTATATTTAAATAAAAAAAATGCATAAATAGTATTATTCATTATATTTGAAATCACTATGCGAAATTTGAAAAATATTAAAGTAATAGTAAAAATTCTAGAATTTTGGGGAATTTTGGGTATTCGCCTACCTTAAATAATCAAATCTTTGTTACTTACTTCAGGATCCAATGTTGGCGTCCAAACATTGAGATACAAGCAATCCTCTTGCCCCTCAAACTGCTTGAGAAAAGGATTGAGCTGAAAACAGGCGGATCCGAAAGTGTGAGCTTTGAAGTGGTTTTTGGATCGGCACCAGGACGCGTTGGACCACAGTGCTTGGGGCTTCTTCCATCTTAGAGGGCCCACTGGCGGCTGGGCGTAGGGGATACCCTAAAAAAAAATAGAAATAGTATAAATTCAAAAGCAAAAAAATAGATAGCTAGAAACAGAACTTTCCCAGAAGCAGAAATTATCCACAATATAATCTATATCCGAAGCAAACCATATGAATGACGTTAAGGTAAACGTAAAGGTAATTCTTTGCAAATTTATCCTGTCTTTAGTGAAAGTCACGCTTGTAAAAAGTAATTATCACTTCAACTTTTAACATTAAATGAAACAAAATTTGGAATAGTTAATCTAAACTTATTATAAATAAATAATGTAATGAACGTTAGGTAATTTGATTTATTCTTTAAATTTAAAAAGCTTTTAATCTCCTCTTAAATCGTGACTTACACTACAGTTACATGGCCATTAATTAGCCATAATAATATTATTTCGAACATTAAAGAACATCGCTAATTAGTCAATTATATAAAATTACCAAGTTCTATAAAATTAATATAAATAAATTCAATTGAAATATTTTTAATACATTTTTTAGATAGATATTACAACGCATTACAATGAACAAATAATTAGGTATGTTAAAATTACAACAGAAAACAATCAAAAGCAGTTATGTAAATACAACTATTATGCAAGGGTTGTTGTTGTATATTTGAATTTATTGTGAACAATTCAATCACAATATCGAGTTAAATGAAATAGTAAGGAAATTTAAATGAAAATTAAAGCAACACGTTCTTGGGAAATTTTTAGGAAAATCGTTAATTGGGTTATGTGAGGATTTATTTTGGAACTCAATAATTAAAAAAAATATAACAAAATTTTTCAAGAAATTCTTTCATTCGTCGTTAAAATATTATAATTGACATACTATTTTCTGATTAAACGTGGTAATAATTTGAACAAAATGTTAGTAAAAAACTATTTCTACTAAAATAAAAAGAAAATGATAATTATTTAACGTCTCTTGAGAAATATTTCACAATTCTACTATTACTGGTGTGTTTATTTTTTGCGAAACTTTTAAATTTTTTTAGAAATTGTAATTTTAGCAATATAATTTAAGTGCAAAATATTATAATATATAAAATTACATCATGCAAACGTTTAAAAATATGGATTATAACAAAGGTTATCTTAAGAAAATACATTTATTGAATATATTTATTAATGTATAGTTAATCAAAGATAAAAATTGTATTTTCATGAAATTTATTAATAAAACAAATAATTCCGAATTTAAAGCATTCAGTTTGAATAACTTTAAAGAAGTTCTAATAGCTTTAATTTATTTACTCGTTTAATTTATGAAGGATTAGTTCTAATGAATTAGTTTAAAAAATAGATAGTAAACACAAAACCAAACATCACATCACTCTTCGGATTAATCTTAGCGAAAATAATTCTTCAAAGCAATTCTAAAGAAGATATAAGTTTTTATATGGCACTAAGTATATTGAAAAATTAATTAAGTCCGGAATAAGACAATATTTTCGAACTTTTTATGAATAATTTTGAATAATGTTTCCTTAAAAACAAATTTATAGTTTCTAGGGCCAGAATGATAATCACCTTTACTGTCGAAATATTGTTCAATCAATTAATTAGAAGGCTTATTTTAGAATGTTGTTTAAAAAAAAATACTTCAAGTAAAATCGTTAGTTCTAACGCATTAAAGTGTCACGTCGTTACGAGCATAAAAAAATGGCTTTATACGGTTAGAGATTCTAAGCCAAGAATTATTTATGATTCAATAATCATTTGTCTGAGGTTTATAGGAAGGGGGATAAAAAATGCAGTAACTAAAAAATAAAACTGAACGTTATTAAAAGCATATTAAAGATTAAAGGTGATTTTGTTAATTATTATAATGTTTTTAACAATGTTTTTCTACAACGAGAATGTTTCACAGTATGCACGTTATCGATATATCTTAATGACAAAAGTTATACACTGTAAAGCAACTAACCAGTATAAATTCCTGACTTTTTAAAAATATGTTCAATGAATTATAGATTTAAAATGAATTATGGTAACGTATGTTATACAGTAACTTTTTTCAGGACTAGATAATTAATCACATAAAAGGTATTTGTGCTTTCGTAATAGTTTAATATAATTATTGGAATGCCCCTGATGATGTAATAATTACCTTATTTTCATTCTCTAGCTTTTGATTATCATTAAATTGATCTTTGAAACGAATTTAAATTCCAATTAAATTCAATGGTTCCGTTTACGTATTTTACACTCAAGCATTTACCATTCCTTTGATAAAAGTTTATTTTTTCATGGCTTTCATATATTTCTATAAAAAAAGATTTTTTCCTTAGTCGAAGCATTAAAACAATATATCTAACAAAACATCTGTACAGCATAAACTAATAAAAACATATGCGATATTTAAAATTTAATACGCAAATATAAACGTAGAAATTTATTTACTATCTTACATTTTTGCACAAATATTTTGTTTCCTATTATAAGCAGTTTAGTAAATTTATCTACTATTTTTTTTAAAAAATTTCTTAATGGTTTGAGCTTAATGCTTAAGTCCCTTTGGTTGAAGCAGAAGGGATATAAAATTTATTTAAAAAAAAAACAGTTGGAAATGTTGATCCGGAAGCATAAAAAGTTGCTCGAAATGAGTTTAAAATTATTATTAGAAGAAAACACAAACCATCATTAAAAGAAAAAACTCTCAAATGATATTAAAGGTAATCTTAAGGATTTTAACTTTATTAATGATTAGGGTAACGCTTTAAAATCATTTTAAGATAATCAAGGACACCTAATGACGATCTGAAAATGGCAAATATTTTGAATAACTTTTTTATTAGTATTCAGATAATATCCACAATTTTGCACATAGAGATACAGGAAGAAAATAACGTTGATTGTGGGAGCAAATAGCTTTATTATGTAAAAATTGAAATGTACATATTACGGGAGAAGTAACTGAAGGACAGGTGTGTATTTTTTTTTTTTTTTGATTTTTTATAACAGAATGTTATTCGATTAATAAAAACCCTAATGAATCACCTGGGCCTGATGATAATCCTCCTACAATTCTTGTAAAATGTGCAAAGAATCGGGGAATGTAGTTTGTAGATGAATTAAGGGGGAATGGGCGCGCTATACCGGGGGTCTCCAAACTCAAGTGCACCAATGTTAATCCAATGGGAAAAAACTATTTTCGCTGCCACATTTCTCCGGCTGTAGTGCATATTTTTACAAGCGGATTTTTTTATGTGGTAAATGTAGCTGACTTGCAGGTCTCTATAATCCCACTTTTTGAAATTGCTTCGAATATTTTGTGTAAAAGAATTTATTGAATATTAAAAAAAATATTCGTACCAATTTCAAAAAGTGGGATTGTCGGGACCTGTAAGTCAGCTACATTTATCACATAAAAAAATCCGCTTGTAAAAATATTCAATACAGCCGGAGAAATGTGGCAGCGAAAATAGTTTTTCCCATTGGATTAACATTGAGGCTTTGAGTTTGGAGACCCCCGGTGTAGCGCGCCCATTCCCCCTTAAAGGTGATAAAGCTATGAGTGCCGGGAATTCAATTGAACAAATAGAGAAATTACATAATGATCTTACGAAAATAACTGAATAGGAAACAAGATGAGGCATGTTGTTTATTGTTAACAAATGCCAAGCTTTGCTTTTGAGTAAGAACAATTCCAAACACTCTTAGGTTTTAAAGGGAGAAAACATCGAATATAGTGAGTTAGTGAAAGATTTAGAAGTTTACGTTAGTAAAGAATTTAGAATGAGTAAAGAGAGTATTGAAGCAAGTAGGAATCCAATAAAATGCTGTTATGCATTAGAAAAGTATCACTTCTAAATCTATGGATATTATTTTGTCGTTGTACAGGATATTGGTAAGGCCACATTTAGAACATTCTGTTCAGTTTTGGTAGCATGTCCTAAGAAAAGATATCGATTTGCTGAAAATGTACAGCAAAGGACATAAAAAGGATACATGGCTTATCAGGTGTAGATTACATAAGAACAGATTAAGATCTTAAAACGTATATTCCCTGAAAAAAAACAGGAAAACAAGGGGAATTTGATTGAGAAATTGAAATTCATCAAGCTGAGAGACATGGAGGGTTTTAGGATTAAACTTAAAAAATCGAAAAAGAGAATATTAAAAAAAAACAAGTAGTTAACAGAAAAATCCTGCTTAAAAAAGGAAGTAAAAAACATTATTTTATCAATGAGTGGAACCCTGAACCAGAATATGTTGTGTATGCAAAGATGGTATTCAAGAAGAATCATTAAGTTATTGGAGACGGATGAAAAACTGGTAAACTTTTGGACAAAACTTTCTATGCGCCTAGCCTTTTATTGGTCGTCAGTTTTTGTATTATGTATGTATTTGCAATGTACTAAAACTTTAATGAAAAGAGTTAACGATAATTCAAAACCCTTATAAATAACTTGCATCGAAAAAATAAAACAAAACAATAAACATTAATGTCTCTCCATGACTTTTTAAAATGTTATAGAATGAGGTCTTGTGTGTGCGAGAATGTGTGAGATGGAAAAAAGCAACTTTTTTTTCCACCCGGATAGGTGACATTAACGTCCATACGCAAAGTGAAAATCAAAGCTTCAAAAATATTTTTTTAAAGATAAAACATAATAAGTATTACTAAATTAATGAACAGCAATTAAAAAAATACGATAACAGTTTTACAACAGAATTGAAAATCTGAAGCTAGCTGAAATGTTGGACTTTAAAACAATTAAAACAAGCAGAACTCTGAAGAAAATAGTTTTTCTTCATACATATACATTTACTTTTCATAACAACAAAAACCACACCCATCTCAAAGAAACTTTTTAAAAACCATTTAGGTACTTAAGGTAAATTTCGCAGCGGGGAGTTTCAAGCACGTGCGAAGGTTAATGTAGCGTCAAAACCTTAAAACACAAAATTAAAAATGTGTTTTCATTTTATCGTACAACAGCTGTTATGTTTAACATAGCGTGTGAGCAGCCTGTATCATCTTTGAGTGGCTTTTAAACTAGAGCACTGGAGAATCTAATGACAGATTTGCAGCCCATTATTAGCAGTGTTAGTTAATGGGAGTTTAACTTTCGTAGCTCGTTTTAATGCAATTAAGGTTTTTATGTTTTGGGGTGTTTATGAAAGACTGGCCTAATTATTATGAAATTGTTTTGAAATGTGACAATTAACACAGGCTTTCTTTTGAAAGAATAGTTAAACATGACAATAAATATACTAATATTAGGATAGTTATGTTAAAAGGAAAATAAAAAAATCATAATTTTTTAATTATTTTTCTTTTGAAGATGTTGACTATTTTCACTTAGTATTAATGGAATGATACTATTTTTTATTTACAAATTATTCTTATTTTATTTAGCTAGTTGTTTGTTACCAAAATTAAAAAACCGAATTTATCAAAATAAATTAAATATTTTTTTAATAAATATTTTAAAAGGAAACTATAAAATGACAATATTATTTTTCACTGCCATTAGGGTTAAAATATAAATATATCGTCTTCAAACAATACAGAAAAATGTTTCAGGACATACTTAAGTTGCTGATAAATACAGAAAACTGTAAACACATTATTTTTTTTCATAAAAAAAGTAATCCTTTCATTTTTCACTAAACATCCCTATATATTGACGGAAAAAAACACATAAAATCCGCGATCCGATTGTTGGAGTCTGTTTCACCGAAAAGACGAAAAACATAACCACTGAAAATAGTCTACTGCATTTTGAGGTGCTTTTGTTGGAAATAAACGGGAAAAGAAACACAGAAAAGCCGATGGTAAAGTATTTTCTTCGGCTAAGAAGTCAAGAAAATCTTTCACAGCTCGATAAGAATGACAGCAGACTGTAGAAAGTATTTCTCTACTGAATATAATCATTGGCTGTTTCCGAAATATGTTCACCCTCATTTTTGATAGTTGATACTTTCCAGAAAAAGACATTAAAAGGAGGATATAGTAACAAATGTAATTTTTTTATTTATTATATTTGTTAATGTTTTTTAAGCTAAGGATAGATTTTAGATTATGGAATAAAGTTTACTTAGAAGTAGTATTTAAGATTTAATAACGTGTTTCAACAAAACGTCAAACACAATTCTACAAAACTATTAAACTTATTTTCTTTTCTTCGGCGTAACATTATGGTATTTAAATATTGTCTGATAGATTTATAATCTTGTTTTAAACTTATTATTTGTAACCGATTTGTTATGTGTGGTATGTACAGATAAAAAAAAAGATAGTTTAACCAAACGCACTGCAATTAAAACAATTGTTTAAAAGAATCGACAATAGTAAATCTTTTCGAAAAAATTATTAAATTTTTACTTGTTCACTTGCAATCTTAAAATATGTAATTCGTTTGTTTTGAAAAACTAAGAAATAAGCTTTTAATAGCATCCCATTTAACACTTTATACAAAACGCTATTTAAATGAATATCTCTCTCGATCTACTACAATACACATTATTTAATAAGTGATGTAATTAAGTAAACAGGATCATAAACACGTAACCATAACAATAAAGTCAATCCATTAATGGACTATTTCTTTACTTACTGCCAAACACTTAAGGCCTTTCCCAAAGTTGATGCTAAAATCAATTTCCGAAGTTAAGACATCAGAAATTATCCTCTTAATTGTAGATAAACATTAAGAGATTCTTTAAGAGGATTCAAGACGCGTTGGTTCCTCTGTTGAAGTCCGTTCCCAAAACTATAAATCCTTCTTTTATAGGTCCCTATGGTCCTATTTCTTTCATTTTGCCGCGTAGTACCTTGAAGAAGTTATGGACTTGTAATATCGATGAGACAGAACACATTAATGGCCCAATACGTTACGTTATTCGAATAGTTATTCAGCAGAAATATAGATGTAAGACCTGTTGCAAGTAAGCTGGGACATAAAGAAATCCATTACAGAGGTAATGGCCTTATTCAATTGGGAAATAATGTTTCTTTAACGTGTTGTGAGAGATAAATTTTATATTTATGGATGAACTACAACTAGACTTATTTTGTTATACTCTTTTTTCTGTCATAGATCAACAATTGTTAAGAAAATGATTTTTTATCACACAAATTACAGCTGTAAAGTAGTAGACCTTTTTAACGTTTTCTATTAGTTTTTCAGAGATTTTTTTTAAAAATAGAAGTCAATGTACATGACAGTACATTCACGTTGGTGGCCCAATCGTTAGAATTTTTCGTTTTGGCCTTTGGAGCTGCTGGGGTATGGTTCGAATCCCTGTCAGGCATGGATGTTTGTGACCGTCAATAAATGTTGTTATTTTTCTCTGTGTTATTCCTTTCTCTTTCTTTTCCTATTTCTTTGTGACTGTAAAAATTCTTTAAGTGTCTGTCCCACTTGATGAAAGCTTATAAGCGGTTCTCTGAAGAGGCACACAAGCTGGAATATATATGTACATACCATACCATGCCATACCATAACATTCACGTGTTACATCATAATATTTCGAAAAATAGAGTTATCTTCGCGAAATACTTTCTTTTAAAAATACAAAAACCTTTCCCCAGTTTAGCAAATAGTAATGTAATAAAAAAAATAAAGAAGTTTTACTGTTCAACTAATACTTTTACGTTTCGGTCATGTGTAATTAATTTCTATTATTAGAACATTTTGTATAACTAAAATTCCCAAGGTTGTTTTACAGTTAGCGTAACAGTGATAGTTAAAACATTGTATTTAGTTCAATTTCAAGACAATAGCTATATCGGGAAATTTCAGTTTAAAACGGTCGATAAAGATACTTTTATAAGCAATATATTTTGTTTACACGAATTATTTCGTGAACCAATTATTTAATAAAAAATAAAGATGTAAGATAAAATCGTCTTATAGTTTTATATCTCTACATCATTCGATATACAGTTATAAAAGCATTCAAATACTTTTAAATATATAACTACAGTAATATTACTAATACACAATATTTAATTACTGAAAGTGTAAGAATTAATCTTTCAACAATACTAAAAAAGTGCAATTTACTAATTGTAGAATTCTGTTACTGGTTCTAATAAAATAATTGACAAGAAAAACGAAAAATTCAGTTAATTCATTAATTTCAGTTTAAAAAAAAAGACATTTTTAATAGACAGTACAAGTTAAACAAATTACCTAAGAAAAACGAAGGTCTTTTTTAAAGGAATGATAAAATATCAAGTGATTGCTTTGGGGGTGCAGAGAGTTATTAAGTGGTTTATTTCTCCATTTGAGAGATATCCGGGGCGTAATTTATCTTCATTTCACCTTAATTTGAGTCTTTTCTGCTTGAGACAGAAAATACTTTTATAAGAAAAGCCATCTTTCTTTTAAAGTCTTCGATGTTTTCCCCGTTAACTTCATTTGTTGCTTGAAAATTTAAAATAAGTGTTTTCATTCCATAGTTCAGTAAAATATACAATAAATTGTATGATAATCATAATAATTGATACATTATTTATTTGGTTTTTCATGGACTGAGTTATTTTAGAATTAAGATTTTTTTATTTCCATTATTTTTTCTGTAATTAATTAGTCTTACAAACCAAATATTTCTGTAAAAACTTCCCCAATTAAGTTTCACGAAGTTTAAAAAACACATTATCAAACAGTACTATGAATACAATACAAACAGTGCAATGAATAAAACTATTAGCTATTAAGTCTCCGAAAACTAATAATAAAAGTATTTGAATAATTAAATAAACGTCCCTCCTTATAAATATCATGTACAATGGTTTAGGTAAGAAAATTGAATATCAACCCTGTAAGGTTCATTAGTCTTGGACGTGCATTTAAATAATAAAATATCATAAGTAAAGACATTTCTGTTTTCTATTTCACAGATGAAGCTATGAAATATTACAACACCAAGAAAAGGGCATTTCGTATGTATGAACTGCAAAGAGTATTTCTAATTTGTTTTTATCAAGGCATTAAAATATATATGAAGAAGTTTTTATGAAAATAACTTAAAGCGTGAACATTTTATTGTAATGTTATGTTTAACTACTAAGTCAAATCGATTTGGCACATAATAAACTGCTGCAAGGTACAGTTTTTTTCCTACCATAGTTCTATTTCTTTAAAAAACATTTAAAATAATACTTCAATAGCTTTTTATAACACTAAAAACCGACGTTAGTTACTGAGGAATAGATTTATTCCACGTATTTCTACGAATTCTCAGCACAATCTTATAAATCTAAGAAATAGCCGTCATCTTCGAATAAAGGCCCTGATATCAAATGCATCACGGTCTTTCTGGCAAAGGCTTATGGACAGCAAAACAGGAAATATCAAGTTGAGTAAAACAAAATAGATGTGAGCAATGCAAGCCATTGTAATTTTGCGCTTCAATCCTATTGAGAAAGCTTAGGTTGCGAAATTGCAGCATCAAAATGAGCATTTCGTATTCATGTCGTGTACCAAGTGAAATAATAAGTTTTGCCTCGGATATGGAGAAATGCCTTCCACGTTCGAAAGATTTGTTCGAATAGTTACGTTAAGACTTATAGATTATTGTTTCATAACCATTTGGATGTTAAGTGGGAAGGTTGAGAAATATTAAAGCTTGAATAGGCATGAGTTGCAAGATTGTATTCTGTCTTGAAAATATAAAATTTAAATAAGTATTAAGGTGATTGAAAAAAAAATCGTTGAAGGCATATGGGGAACAAAAAAAAGCATTTAATGTAAAAATAACCAATAGCGCTGAAGAATTAATTTAAAATTTTATATATATTATAAATTGTCATATTTATATTACTGTATTATATTTATATTACTGTTTATATTACTGTGTATTATACTGTGGTTATTTAATACATAAAGAATTTTATTGATGACATACGAACACCAATTTGTGTTGTTCCAACACAACTGAGGATCGCTAGAAAAGTCGTTATTGGATCAATGTGTAGTCGACAACAAACTGTAAGCTATATTGATTCCTAAAAAAAGCATAAAACAAATTTAACATTCATTTTATAGTAATTGTAATATATATTTTTAAGCTAGAGTTTAGCTATTTTTTGAAACATTAAAAAGCAGACACTTAGCCACATTTTGGAAGAATAGTTGGGTGCTGCGCCTTCATTACAATTTTTGTGCATTGTTTTGCTGTCGCTATACAACTTTTGTATTGTTTCATCACAACTTAAAATAACTGTAAAAAACACAGTTTGTATTGAAAGTCAACACAACTTTTTTCTCAGTATAATCCTCTTACTATGGGGAAAACAAAAAAATCCAAACCAGATCTTTTCAAAAATATACACAACAAACAGAAAGTCGAATAAGAAAAGTAGTCAAACGAAAAAAACAGCGGTCGGTATATAAATTCCTATTTTGAATAATAGAATACAAAGCCTACACAAATTTAATCTAAAATTGGACTAAACTGTTGTACATTTTAGAAGACATAAATATTCAAAACAGTTCTAGAATTTAATTCTAAAAGTCTTTTTTTCACTGGTAAATTTATCGGATAAAATGTTTCTAACATATTCCCAGCTAAAAAAACAACTTAAATTCCTTTTTTCAGTTTTAAAGAAAGAAGCAAAATAAACAACCTTTGTACATTATGCTAACAGATTACTTTTTAAATTTACTTAAACGTTTTGATAATCAAAAGGCAAAAGTATGTGTGCGGATTAGATGTGATAATTATTTAAAGTTATATTACATCATTATTTATTTTTACTATTAGTAAGTAGTAATACTTTTAAATATTATGCTAGACAGTCTCGGTGTTTTCTGACGTAATTTTTGTTTTAAACAGCGAAAAGCGCAGAAATATGATATACATTCGGTAGTTAGTGGCGTTAAAAAGAATGATGATGAAAGTTATTATTATTTTTTAAATATTTATAAGATTTTCTTCACTCATTTTCCCGATAATAATCCATAAATGAAGTAAGGAATAGAAATAGGATATTTTAAGTACTCCAAAAAAATTACTCGGAAGTTTTGGTATATCTATGAAAGAATATATTACGAAGCATAATTGCTCTAGTGCGACATTTACAACCCAAATAACAGTTTCGTATCATACAGAACTGTCATGTATTTTTATGTTTTGTTTCGTATTTTAAAGAATTCCCGCGTATTTTTATATTTGTAAACTATTACTATTTTAGTACTTATGCTTTATGTACGGAATGATAAGACTTAAAACATATTGTATTGGAAATTAAGCATGTTAAACTTTACATAACAAGATGCTAGTCATATTTAAAAAGTTTTCAAAGCTGGTCTGATAAGCGGTTCCAAATATGTACTGAAAAGTGTTGTCTAGTGCTTTCGTAAAGTGTTCTAATGCAAATAGTGCTCAATATTGTGCATCAAAATATGTTCATAAATACGTTCTTAGAATGGAGGCAAATAAAGTGATCAAAAATAGGTACAGCTGGGGAAAAAAACCCGCTCCACCCCACGTTTCTCAGCTGCTATTGGACAAGGAACTTTGTGAAAGGTGTCATTTTTTAGGAAATAGCGTAAGGAACTGAGAACTGGCAACAAAATTTTATAAGGGGTTGTCTACATATTAAAATGTGTACCAACTTTGAAAATTTCAATGGCAGCACCCAATTTTTTTTTACATAAAAATGTTCAGCACCTTCAAAATACCCCACGTGTAAAAAAGAATTCTTTACTTTGCATTATTTGCTAAGCTATAAGCATTCAAAGTTGAACGCCCATAATGTTAAAAAAGTTTCATAAACTTTTATTCATATCTCCACAAATAAAATGAATTAAAGAAAGTTTTTTTTCATTATATACTTCTTAATCTTCCAAAAACAAATCACACAAGTTTTTTCATCAATTTTTCAGTTTTAATAATTTTTTATTTAAATTTAAATAATAAAAAATAAAACATGAATAGCAACCCCAATTTTTTTTACATAAATCGATAAAATAGATCAAGTAGAACCAAAATCCCAAATTTTTTAATTCAAAAACAATTATTTGCCGAGTTATTGTAAAAAAACTGAAAAAGACGAATTTTAGGGATCGTGTAAAAAATTACTTGGCAAATTAGATCCTAACTTGCATTATATTTTGGTGATTGAAAAGCATTTGTTGATAAATGTTTATTTAAATTATTGATGTCTGAAAAAAATCTAAGAATCTTTTCTTTTTTCAAGTGCATGCAATGTATTTTGTTTGTCGAATTAACTTTAAATTATATCGAATACTATGTTTTTAAATATGTGTTATTTCCAATACAATTTCAAGAAGTGAGTATCAAAAATAAATATGCTAAAATATAATTGGAATTCGATTTTCAGTACATTTTATTGTTAACATTGCTTATTTAAAATTATTAGTGCCCACTTTCCTTGATTATAAATCATTGCCCAATCATTCTGAATAATTTTATTTTGCTTTCCTTAAATATCGTGTTAAGGTTGTAACCCTCGTTTTGAAATACGTGGTTTATATTACCGATAAAGGGCGACAAATTTTTAACAAACTTTTTGCAGCAATATTAATGAAACAAAAATTTGCATAAAAAATGTGAAACATTAATGCAACAATCATGTTAGTCAATGTAATTATAACTAATCGCATTTGAAAATCTGTTCGTTATAAATAACCGTATATGCGACTTAAATTAAAAAAACTTTTTATCTTCTAGTCTTTATTTTATTTCTGAATTTATAATTTAAAAATAAAAAAACATTAGAAAAAATCACAATATTAGTGAAGAAAGTTAAATTCTAGCATCCGTTGGCGAGATTATGTTAGCCCAGTAAGTTTGTTGTTTTGAAAAGACACAACCCAAATATTACTGTTTTCACTTTAGAGATTTCCCCCTAAACGAGTTCAAAATTAATGCTTTAATTATCTCAGCAAATAATGCAAACTAGATAATACTTTTTTATACATGGGGTATTTTGAAGGCGCTGAACTTTTTATGTAAAAAAATTAGGTGTTGCCATTGGAATTTTCAAAGTTGGTAGTTATTTTAATATGTAGACGACCCCTTATGCAATTTTTGTTGCCAGTTCTAAATTTCTTACGCTATTTCCTGAAAAATGACACCTTTCATAAAGTTCCTTGACCAATAGCAGCCTAGAAACGAAGGGTGGAGCGTTTTTCCCCCCAGCTGTACTGCAAAACACAATTCATGTGTGTTCTTAAAAGTGTTCTATGTTGGGATCTAAAAAAGGAGATCAATATAGTTCTGAATGAAAAAATAATGAGAAATGAGGACATAATATACTCAGATATTTGCTGTATTATTATTTTTTTTTTTTTGAAAATTAGGAAAGAAAATTGCTGATATATTTTTACAAAACTTATTCAATGATTTTCCCTTACATATTTAACTCGAATTTTTTTGCGTAAATAGAAGAAAGAAAAATCCTAGCATTCCAGAATTTCGCATAGAACAATTCTAATGTCTATTCAATGCATTTTGCTTATGAATAAAGCAAAGAGGACTTGCGAGTGAAGGGGTTCCTTGTAAAATTCCACATTTAAATTTAAAATTCCACCCTCAAAATTCCGCACCTACCTTTCCATTTTGATTTTCGCGCTCCTCTTCTATCCGATTTCTATTTTATTTTCAAAGCCACATGTTATTTCACATTATGATATCAGTTTCGTTCTTTGCGAAAGCTGCCTAGACACCAGCTGTCTTGAATCTTAAACAATCGAAAACAAACTAAAAAGCATTTTTTAGAGTATTTTTTGTTTTGTTTTTGTTGCGTGGAATACGTCGAAAGGCATTCACATACATTCCTGGCGGTAAAGCACTTCTACTTGTGCCTAAATGACGGAAATATGTAAAATTCACTATGAATCTTTCCCTACCAGATCTCAGCAATACTGGTTATGACACCGGTGTAATCGACAATTTCCATTAAAGAAATTGTGTATATTTAAAAGCAAGGCATAACAGGTTAGCCATTTAATTTACGTTCTCAAAAAAAAAATCAAATCAATTCAAAAAATAGGTTTAAAAGTTGGTAGATTTTTAATTACATAGATAAACACAGAGCCGAGTTAAAATAATTACAAAATGCAAATAGTTATTAAGCAAAATGCAAAAGTTATTAAAGAAAATACAAAACTTTATCAAACGCAATGAAAAGGAGATTTGACGTAAAATGTACGAGCATTAAAATGAATTCCCATAGGTCTACTTTATATATTTTATAAAACTATATTATTTTCCGAAAAAGTCTTTACAATTTTGTTAAACTAAATGACAGATTTATTTTTATCCAAAAAATAATCCTTATTACAATTTAACATAAAGTATGCAGTCCTTTATACAGAAGAGTTTGATGTTGAAGATGCACGCATGTCTTAAGCAATATGTTTGTCTTTAAATAACTTTGGGTTACTGTGTTTAGTCATAAATTTATTCCAACCTGAATATTAAATTGATTGTACACATAAAACAACATAATGAGTAAACAAGTAATAACACTTGATATTGTTTTGATACTTTTTATTAAAAAATTTGTAACCTCAATTTACATAATTTATATAGAGTTAGAGGAATTTTATTGATAGACTCTATAGAATTTGTTAGTTAAAAGTCAAATAATTGTTTATGCGGATTTCATTGAATTGCTATTGATTAAAAATAAAAAAAAATATTGTTAGCATTTATCTATTCTTGTCATACGAAAGAATACGATGGAATTTTCATTTATGCTGACAGTTTTAATGTTTTCAAATAAAAGCAATAATTTAGCATTTTTATTATATAGTTTTATGAAAAAAATTATAATAAATCATACTTTAGTTTTAGGTGGAATCCATTACATTTTTGAATTAAATTCAATGCTAAATAAAGATAAATTCAATGATACATATTTTTTTACGTTTGGGATATTTATAACAAATAGGCAGACTCATTTTTTAACAAAAAAATAAATACAGCTTTGTTGAGCCATCAAGCCCATCAGCTACATTACATTAAAAGAACACTAAGTGTAAAAACTCTAATCCTATAACACTCACCAGTTCAATTTCTTCAGCAAAAACAAAATGAAAGTTTTGTTTTTTAAGAAAAGCATTTTAAGGCTTATTTTCCAATCAATAGCAATTCTTTTCTAAACTGCTTACACGGTCCAAGGGATTACTCCTAAAAGCTTTCTACCCACTGACATTTCTAATGCCCATACTAACTCTAAAGTAGACATATTCTTTCCATCATAATCCCCAATAAAAACATATAAATATATAGCCACAAAAATTATTTTAGAAGAAGACTTTGATATTGTTACATAAATGGGGTTTTACTGAGGAAAGAAATCCGTCTAGTCCAATTTTGTGTTTGGAAATATAAAGCAGACAATAGTTGAATAAAAAGAACCTACACTGAGAGGTGTAGCTTTTTAAAATGGGCATTTAACCTTAGTATTATGATTTATTAAGATTGGTATTGACTTTTTTAAAGTTAAATTGTTTAAATAAAGAATAGCTTTATCAATTTATAGTTTTGAGCTAGATATGTAATGTATCATATTTGTTAAAAGCTTTTTGGAATTTATTTTGATTTTTCTTTTAGTTTGAAGGTGAAGGTAACTATTTTTATTGTTTTGAACTTATCTTGAAATTTAAAAGTTAGAAAGTTCAAAAACAAGATTATGAGAAATTGCTTTTAAAATGTAGATTTTTATGGGAAATTCTACAAATCGTTTTTTTAAATTAAAAATCACCTTTCGAGCTAGTATAAAACAGTAACAAGATGAATCTGGTGACATTATGTTTCACAACATTATGTACAACAATAAATCATCTAAAAGCATCAGTAAAAACAACTTTATTGTCCATATATGTAGAACATTGTGATTTTCAGTTAGTAAGAACATATTTGTAATAATTTTGAAAAATTATTTATTTTCTTATGATTTCTTTATTTATATCAATTCATGTATACTTTAAGTTTTTATGTATGTTTAATTACTTAAAACTTACAAATATATTTTTAAAGCTAACATACTGTTAAAATTTTAACAACGAAACTGTAAAACATGTAATACACTGTAGTTTAAAAAAACCCACACATTTAGCATATTTAAAAAAAATTAAATAAAAAAATGTCTTAAAAGATTTTATAGCTCTTAAAGTAATTATTTTTTTGTAATTTTTACGCTTGATACAAATAAAGAAACTCTGCAAGCAAGATATCTCTTATATTTTACACTCACAAAACAAAAATTAATTATCACGGCTTGTTTTTAAATCCCATTATAAAATGCGCTAAACTTTGACATCGTTTGTTGTTACTTCACTTTTTTAGATTTTAAAAATCTTCTGTTAAAAGATAATAAGAATTAAATATTGTTATTCAGGAATTAATGTATTATTTCTTGCATTTGCAATGTATTTGTAGACTGAAGTTGTTTTTCGATTCTTCAAAATAAGTAATTAGAAAGTAAAATATGTTTGCATCTCTTAATTGATTAAACAGTTTATTATTTACAAATCCACAGATGTTTAAAGTAAATATATTAATTGTGACACGTAGTAGTCCAGCACATATTCAATTTTATATAAAAAAAGTAATATAAATTTAATAAATTTATTTTATAACACAATTATAAGATTGAAAAAAACATCGAAAAATACTTCAATTAAATATCCTAATAAATTTTTATGATTATGAATTATGATAACTTGCTGTCAAAAGCTTCTTAGGCCATAATTATAAAAAAAAGCCTTTAGATTCCCGTCTTTGGCTGTACTCCAAGTGACTCGGCTTAATTTTACACAACAGCGTCAAGAAAACTTCGATTTATAAGAGCTTTGACGCTAGAAACGATGAAAAGAGGTTTTCTGACTGCTTTGGAATTGTATGGCGGGTTTTCTTCGCAGTAGGGGGACATTCTAAAGTAAATCGAACAAAACAGTGCAATTTCTTACTTAAAGCCATTTAGTGTTCCAGATAGCTTTAAAGCTGTGTTGAAAAAACGGGGACTGGGTAGGGATTAGAGAAAAGGAAATTGATATTTCTTGGAAGGATTATCGGATGAAGAAAAAAGTAGAAAAAACACACAAAAATACTAAATGTTTTTCAAATCCTTAGTGGGATAAAGGGTTGCAATAAAACGTTTAGCTCTGTAAGTTAGTATCATTTTTCAGTTGTTTGACATTTAAATTGTATTAAGTTAAACGTTACAAAAGGAAAATACATATTTCTAGTTACAATTATTGGTTAAAAAAACGTAATACTCAATATTTTGGGTAATACGATTAAACTGCAAAGAATTATCTCTTTAAGCATTTAGACCATTAATTATCATTGCTCATTGGCTTTGGTATTAATATTAGATATATTTAAAATCGATTTTGGTGTGAATTTTACAACACATATTTATTATTTGATAAGTGGTTTCCTATGCGTTCAACCATAAGACCTTTTAAACTCAGTAGCTTACTTTATTTCATGTTTTCAATAGTGAGTAATTATATAAATACGTTAGATATACAAAAATTAATATAATAAATAATATGATATGTTAAGAGGCTCTTGTGAAGGTCTTAAAGTGTTTCCTGGGTAAACGTGAGGATTTTCAATTCTTCAATTTTAAAAACATTTTATTTTGCAAATTGACTAAACGAAGAACGTTATTTTTTTTCTCAAATAGATCAACTTACGTAGGTTGCTGTTTGCACAAAAAATAACAGAACCAAGCTTTTTAAATCCGTTTAAACCGTTATTCTGGCAGAAGTAAATTCTCAAAATGCATTGAATAACCTTTTTTTGTGCATTTGAAAAGTTGAATAACTCAAATATTTTTGTAAAAAGTATATAAAAAAATTATTTGACATTAAATGTAGATTCAGGCTCCAATAGACATGAAATGGAATCTCGTTTTTTTTTAAATAACTTAAATTCTAATACTTTAAATACATTTTTCTCATTCGTTAAACTGATACGCTTAGAAAAAAACGCAAACAAATCTTTTATGATCTAATAAAATAATTTTTAAAAAATTACGGAAGTTATCAGTTGAATTCGAGAGGGAAAAATCTTTCTGATTTGAAATTAAAATGTTTATAGAAATTGAACTTGTGTTAATAGTGTTAATATATCTACTAGAAATATGCTAAGTATTAACTTCTTGTTTAATTTTTTTTACAGAAAACCATAAATGAATTATGTATACTAATAAAAGTGCCTAACTTTTGGAAAAGTTTATCATAGAAAAATTAGCAGTACAGTAAAGAAATACTTAACATGAGTTCCATACTATACTAATTTTTAATTTTTGAAAACATAAAGTTTGTGCCCAGAATTAGAAAATCAAACTTGTAAATACTATTTATGCTACTCTCCTTAAAAATTATATTTGAATATTTTAAAAATTGTCATGACTCATAAAGAAACATTAACATTATACCATACCATCTTATATCTCAACTCTAGTACGAAAAAGAGCTAATGTTAAATGCGGGAGGTAAAAGGGCTTTCTAGGCACTTATTTACACAAGCCACATAATGAGAAGAAACTCCGTCTAAGAAATCTTCCCATTGACTTGTTTAACTACTTAAATGTTGTAACCGTGAGCAGCAAGTCAAATAACTTTTGCAATGCTGTAGTTTGCGTCAACTTCTATTAGGTGCTTTTAATCTTTAGAATTCCCTGGAAATTGCTAAGCTCAGTCCTATGATCTTTCATTTGGCATCTCCAAAAATCAACCAAATTCAAATCTAACCACTCCAATTTTGTTGATTGATGGAAAAACCATTTAGTGTTAACTCTTAAGATGGAATGAGGCCGCTGGTCCGCGGGTTTCCAAACTAAAGTACCTCAGTGTTAATTCCCTAGAGAAAAACATATTTTTAAGCCACATTTCTCTAGCCATATTGTACATTTTTACAAATTTTTTTAGTAATAAATATAGCTGACTTACAGGTCTCGGCAATCCCACCTTTCTGAAATGGGTTTAATTTTTTTTAATTTAAAAAAATAATTTTACGAACATTTAAAAAAAGTCGGATTATAATTATCTGTAAGTCATTTACATCTATCACTTACCAAAAAACCCTTTGCAAAAAAATATCAGTACAGTTTGAGAAATGTAGCGTTGGATTAGCATTGAGCACTTTGGTTTGGAGACCCACGATACAGCAGGCTCATTCCCCCTTAAGTTGACTATTTTTTACTGCTACAGAAGCAATTATTTTAACTTATTTCAAAGTTATTATTTCAAATACAGAAACAACAATGAATAAACTTACCTTAAAAGCAAACGCCTTCCCCTCTTCTACACCCACAAACGCACCGCAGTTGGTCTGTGCAACTGGACTCAGATTATCACTAGGATCATTCGCTTCAGCCGCCCTGGTCTTCCCTAGTATATCAGGCAGATATATCAGCACAATGATAGCCGTCACAGCAAGGGCAGCCAGCAGGATCAAGACAAAGGCTACAATGGCTAGGTGCTCGGTACACACTTTGCACCGGTCCTTGGTGGTCTCTCGCCCTGGTGTACGAAAGTCGCTTTGGGACTCGAATAGTTCATCTTCGTCGTCTCGGTTGTTGCACTGTTTGTAGTTCTTGCGTAGCATTGACATTGTTTAGTTATAATAGTACTTATGATCAGTTCTAATAATAACTAGTATTAGTTGTTAAGATATCTAATTCCGATTTTCTAAGTATCTGTTGTAATGATATAAAGTATCAGTTATGCTTGTATTTTTTTCAGTAATGGCTTTTAATGTAATAAAAACTTTTTTATAGCATATATTTTTTAGTTATAATTGCTATTTTGTACGTGTCACAATCATTTTAGTTTTTTTTTCTTCAAACAATGTAGCACAATTTCAATGCTCTAAAAACTGCTTCAGAAACTCTTCCAAATATTAATTGCCTAACACATTCTTTAAGTAAAAAAGATCTCACATCCCCTGTTATTTTCGAACACCAAAACTCTTTAACACAACTGCTTAGCAAACCATAATAAGCAGCTTTTTAAGAAAGCACCTTTTTTATTTCAATCAAGAGAAGTGACATGAAATAGCTTGCTCTTTTTCTTCGTGCAATAATTTAAGGCTCAGTTCGCCTTTTGTAATCGTTTTTTTTACTCTGTTGTAATAGGTGTAATTAGCTGCTTCAAAACTTCATCATTAAATTCCTACTCGCAAGGGATTAATGTGGTTGGATCCTTAAATACAATTCCTTTTTTTATATGGCAGCGTTTTTGCTGAATTTCCAGTCTTCTAAATCATTTTTTTTTGGCTTGTTCAAATATTCAAAGATTCGAAATCAATGTTTTTTATGTCTTTCACAATAGGGTAATTTGGCACTTTACAAAGGCTTCATTGATTCACTTGCAAAGGATTCATTTCGTAAATAAGTGAGTAAAAAATGTTTATAGCAGTCAGTTTTTTTAAAGTAATATTTTGGCTTTTTCAGATAATATTATGTTTATTTTATAAGTTTGATCATATTTTGTGTACCACACTCATTCCTTTAAACCTGCAAGAAATAGGAAAATATTTCAGATGATATGCATTTATTAACAAATATAATCATATAAATACATCAAATAATATTTTAACTTGTAATATATCTTTAAAATTTTATAACTTATAAATACTCATATAACATAATAAAACAAGCATGTGTGGATTTGCTATGTTTAAAACCGCGTTATTACCAACTAATTAGTTCAAAATTGAACCGCACTCTTCATATATTATAGCTGAAAAATTATTTTGCGAAATAACTTTAAAAAATAACATCAAAAATATTATCGGGAAAGTTAAATAATTTGCAAATGAACTAGCTCACAAATTTATTACTACTCCGGAATTTTTCATATCGCCACTTACATAAAAGCATTTTAATGGTAAAATAAATAGATACTGCATCAAATACAAACAAAATATAAATTTAATACAAGAGGGAAAAATGAAACAAAATATGGATCAAACTAATCGAGAAACTATTTCAAAATGGATGTCTCTTTTTTTATAACATTTTTCTGTGATTCACAGTAAATGCGTTTTTCATCGACTTTGTTTTTGATGCTGAAATCCAATGTTGTTTATCCAACTATTTTACCGAGCTTCTGATGATTTGATAAGCTACTTCAGTTATATATTGGAATCCACAAAAAATACAATATCAGAAATAAAATAGAGAACTGAAGTTTAAAGGTTAAGAAAAGTTCAATCCCTGTTTTTGAGATGAAGAAAAGCTTAAACTTTATTGCTTTGCGATTTTATTGCTTAATTTTGAACTGATTTATTTTTAAGTTTAAATATCTATATGTGTTTTATTTGAAATGTTATTTAATTTATAATAGATAGAAAATATTATAAATTACTTTTCAATTTATAGTTTAATCATTCAGTTAAAGTTAAATTTTTATATAATTCTAATACGATTTGTACTGAAAAATAGTTTGTATTTTAATTCGTACTCATCGTGTAATTTAGATTGTATATAATCCAGACTTACATCTGCTAAACTTAAGCCACCAAGCATTCATATTAATAACACAATTTATATGGAAGCTGACAATCAGTGTAACTCGTTTTGGGTCTTTTGTTTTCGATGCAGATTGAACACCCAAGTGTCTTGCTAGGAAATCTTTATCTTATCTTATGTATAAAATTAACGATTATGCATTTAATAGTCCTTCTATGCGTCCACTCTAAAATCTTGATGTAACGTTACGCTAAATTTATGGAGTAACGTTACACAAATAAGTAGTTTACTTAGTAAAAGCTGTGACAGTAAGTGCTACATTCAGTTTAACGGAGCAACGTTACATTAAATTTATGTAGTAACGTTACAGAAATAAGGAGTTTACTTAGTAAAAGCTGTGACAGTAAGTGCTACCATAAGTTTAACGGAGTAACGTTACATAAAATTTACGTAGTAACGTTACACCGCGAAATAGAAAGGAACTTGCGTAACGTTGCTAAATAATTTCGGTCTAAAGTTACTCCATAAAACTGGAGGGAGCTAGATTTGCAATAGTTTTATGGAGTAACGTTACACACAATAATTTTACAGTTTCATCTAATAGTCTTTTTAGTTTTAAAAGAATATGGAGAAAGGTATTTTAATGCATGTATTCAAAGATTTTTTTCAATGATGAAAAGTACAAAACAATATTGTTTATCTTTCGAAGTGAAAGAAGTGATTGTACAATCGAAGTTATTGTGTATATTTCCCTTAGTCCTGAGGGAGATGTACAATCACTTCGATTGTATTTTATATCCGTACGGCACCGGTGTCCAAGGTTATAATGTTAGCGAAAAAGTATTTTTTCCACTGTAGCAAAAGTATTTCAGAAAAGAGCTTGAAAAATAGTCCAAGCAGGCTTTTGAACTTCGTTGTTGTTTTGTGAAGGTCTGTGATTACAAATATATCTCGCTTAAAATCAAAATTCATAGTGGAGTTTTAAATATATACATTATTTCTTCTGTACAAAATATTATATTAATAACAATAACATATGGTAACTTATAGTCGGCTTCAATACAATATGTGTTATCCTAATTAATATAAATTTCTGTGAAAATATTATAAAGAAATAATATTTTTTTTAAACTAAAAAAATATTTTTTGTGAGTATTCCGTATATTTATCTTTAACTGCGCTTTCTACTCTTTAACTGTGACTAAACCAACGAGCTAATTGGATCACGTGATTGAACTTTGGCTATATAAACTTGTTATCTACAGTTGTAATAAAAACGAGTGTTTTTTCTACCCTATGACTTTGGTGTCCATTTTTAGTGTGACAATTTACTCTGCTCATTAACTTTACAATTTTGTTCTTAAATTACATATTTTTTTCAATCACAAACCCTCGCATAAACATCATCGAAGTTCAATAGCCTAGGTGAACTATTTCTCAACCTTTTTCCGCAATACTAGAGTAGAAAACTGTATTTTCGCTAAACCTTTAGACCACCGGTACGGATACAAGATTGCCAGGCGATTGTATTCTTCTATATGTATCTCTTCTTATTCTGTCTTTTTACTGACGGAAAGAATAATCGTAGCTTATCTCTTATGACTTCTTTCATTGTATTTTTTCTAATTAATGAATTGTATCATGTATCTTACGTATAGTATGTATCTTTACAGCAGTTTCTAGAGTTTTAGTTTGACAAAATTTGTATTATAACTTTTTGTCAAAATTGAAATCTTGTTGAAACTTGTATGGATGATAAGACCGAAAACGTTTATTAAGTGAAAGAAAGATCCACAAAGTTTTATGGCATATTCGGAACTGCATGCGGAAGTGACTAATTTGATTTTATTTTGGTTCAAAATGCCATATAAATGCATAAAATGTATTCTACAATGTATATATGTAATTTTACAATATATTTTTCGATTAAATAGCTGTAAATATTACTTCAAGATAATTTAAAGTATCCAAATTGTCACGTCTGTCATTAGCCCCCCCCCCCCCTTTCCCACACTACTCACAGATTTTATCGACTTTTTTTTTTACTTATTTTACTGCTCGATATAAAAATTTGTAAATTAGTTTTTCAATTAAACAAGCAATTCTGCAACATAAAAAGAATTTTACAAATTTATTCTCAGTGATAAATATTAACCCTTTCAGTCCCAGTGATGCCATTTGGCATCATCACTTTCAATATTTTTTTCAAAATGTTGATGTCCCGCTATGACATCCAAACACACATCATTCGATTCTTCACACTTTGCTCTATCAGACAAAATTTTACTTTAATCTCAATAGAAGTCAGAAATACTATTTTTTTTATTTAGAAGATAGTCAACAAGCGTTTCTCCTGATTTTTGATCAGTTCACTTCAGTTCCACATATTTAAAACACAATTTAAACTATTTCGGTTAAAATAATTACTAATTTTTTTTTAATAATATGGTCAGATACCTTAAAATATATAACTCGAAGTGTTTTTAGGTAATATATATATTTTTTTATTTTGTTGTTTTCCACAGTTAAAGAATTTTGGCATTGTTTCAAAAACCATATAAAAAATTTAAATAGATTATTTTTTCTTATGGAATTCGTATATTTGACCTAATATAAGCTTATTTTGTGAATATCAGATGTTTCTGTAGTGCAGTAAATTTTTGGGACTGAAAGGGTTAAACCCATAGGCTATGGTCATGTGACCACCAGAAGACCAGTTTAGGTTACGATTACAGTTTTATTTGGCAAAGAAATTCATCTCGAATCCTTACAATATCAGTTTGGTTTCTAATTTGTACTTCAAAATGATTTATAATACATATTTTTATACTGTTATGGGAGAATCACTCATTAAAATAATATAATAATCATTAGCATGGATCAATTAGCGAAATTTTTTGATTAATATCCAATAATCTAATTAATCCTTAATGAAAAGGATACGCTTTGGTTGGTTCGGCTTAGACACTACGCCTTCTGGTCAATATTGAAGGTGATCCAACTCGTTATTGTTCTTTTATTTCCATATTAGCCGAAATTGTAAACGCCATAACTTGATGGGTGTTTTCTCGTAACTTAAGGTTTTAGTAAATAATTTCAAAACCCTGACGCTTCTAAACAAGCACGTTTAAGTATACTAGAATCAGTTGCTGGATATAAGAAGAAAAAAAGAGCTCGACATGTTTGTACATCCATCAATCACGAGTCTGATTCAAATTTTCCATATTGCTACTTGTTTCAAAATCAGTTAAACATATATAGCTATGTTAACCAACACAATTTGTTATAGGATTTAATATAATTTGATATTTAAGGGCAAGACTCTCAGCCTAAGAAAAAAAGATAGCTTCTTTTTTTATCCTTTAGGTTTAAAAATAGCCTTGTGTGTTGATGTTCAGACTTTTTGTTTCTTGAACATTTTCCTTCTAGAAAAGTTTAACAATTGATTGTTAATTATAAAACAGCTTTAACTGATTTGCTATCTACACACGAAAATTAGAAAAGAAATTCACTCAACGCTCTGAAACTGTTATAAATAGTGAAGATGTTAAACATTTATACTTTTAACTTTAACCTATTACAAAATAAAACATAATGGATGTCAGCTAATGAAGAAGCATGAAGAATTTTTTTCCATATTCTTCATTCATGTATTTGTGTTTAGCGATTTCACTCAAAACACATTCAAAAGACATTTTATGGGAAACGCTTTTGCATCCATCATTACCAAACAATGCCAAATGCCCCGACAGTGACAAATACATCTATTAGCTTTCAAAGCGAATAAAAAGCCGAGCATTTCTTATATTCATTGGACTGTAACGACAAGGAAATAATAGGGGCTTGGAATACTTTGTTGTAGTCCTTATGAAGAACTTATTTTAAAAGTGGTCCAGATATCGAATTGTTCATTTCCCAAGTTGCAGCTTTTTAAAGATTTTGAAAAATGTAAGTCTTGGTTTTGTAGTTAAACTTTAAAACGAATTAACAGTTTCATTTAATGTATTTAATTGCTACAAAATCAATTTATTTTAATGCCTATGATGTGTTTTGATATGAAGAGTCTAAATACAAAACTCACATTCTCCAAAGGTATGACTAAGATATGGGGTCCGACTCTTTCATTGACGCCGTTTGACGATGGTAAGTTCAATTGAACGAAGCCGCTTATGAACAGGGCGGACTCTATGTCTTAGTCATACTTTGGATATTGTGAGTTTCGCAACTAAACACTTAATATTATGAACCAGTAATTGAAGAGACTAGAGTAGATAAATGCAATCTTTTATATATGATGATATTTTAAAATTTATTTATGTTATAGTACACTGTACGCGGGTAAAGTTGGATTGTAACACTTTGACTTTTCCAATTTCATTGCGATAAGACCAGTTTCATTCCATACACTGATGAAAAAAATTACCTCGACATAATTGGTACAGTTTGAATTTTTGAACCCATGAAAATTAAGAGACACAATGTGCTTTTGGTATTATTATGGGGCACAAAGAGACACAAAGTACCTTTGGTATTAAGAAGCATATAATTTCTTGAAATTAAATTTAGATATTCAAAAGGTACCTTTGATTTCGTTGTACCTCCAAGGTTTTCTTGTCTATGTGTCTAATAATAAAAGGCATGATGAATATGTGCCTTTTACATAGGCGGTGCACTTTTATTAGCGTACAGCTAAAATATTAAGTTTTATTCTCCTCATACCTAAGTTGAAAACTACTTGGTACAGAATTCTGGTGGTTACATAGCATTGTTAAATCTTAAAGAATGAAAATTTTAAGGTTTAATATATGTTTGGCCTAATATGTCTGGAGTTGTAATTTCGATAAACAAAAGTAAATAGCTCATATTTTTATTGGTAAGTTAGACCACTCTTGCAAAAACGCCTCTCTGTATAACCTGAGAAAACAAGAGGGAAATGCGCATTCGCGTCTCCATATTCGCTTTCTTTTCACATTATAAATATATAGAGATATATATGGACGCGAATCGTGAAGACTTCGAATCAAAAGATGACAAATCGACTGTCAAGAAAATGTAGCACATTTCTCGGATAAAAAATTCCCCAAGAAAACTTCACGGTAAAGCTCCCTAGGATAAATCGATTTTTTTTATTGTTGTTATTATTTTATTATCATTTTATTTTCCATTTTTATGGGTTTTTGAGTCTCTTCCAAGTCATATCGGTTTTCATTGCGCTATTGTCGTATCCTGAGTATTGCATACATCGTGTTCTATTTTGGCTACATATACGAGTTACTTAATTCGAGTGTAGCCTGCTCAAAATTTGGCAAGTTACAAATCGACTAGTGTTTCACAGTTGAAGCTCTACTCCAAAGCAGACAAAAAGCCTCAGGAAAAGTAAAAAGACTTTTCGAAAAACTTTTTCATTTTGTTTCAGATAATATGTTTAAAATATGAAATATTATGTTGTATTTTTCTCTTTTCCCTTGCTAAGTAAAATTCGATTTATTATTTTAAAGTAGTACATGGTTAAATACACAATTTTTCTTGAAGAGTATATATTTTGCAAAAATATTGTTACGATAGACTCACTAATTTAAAATTTTATCCAATAAAATAATATTATATGTACATAGTTGTAACTCATTTGGAAAATAAGTAAGAACTTTGGAGATTTTAACTTCATTATAAAGCACAAAACTTTCTTAAATATAGAGAATGCATTAGTTTAAAAAATCTTTTTAAAGGTTGCGTAAATATTTAGTTGTTTCATACATGAGTTGTTTTTCAAAAAGGAAAAATTAGTTTTTTAACCGGAAAAACTTTTTGACGAAATAAAGTAAAGGTGTTTGATTTAGATTTTAGTCGGGGGTAGTTAATGCAACCATTGCAGGAAAAACCATATGAGGTGATCCGTGTGAGGTTTTTATGATACAATATAGTGTGTATAATACAACCTGATATCTAATGATAATTTTAGACTTTTTTGTGCAAATTAACTTTACAGAATTGCGAAAATGTTATGTGAATACATTTAAACCATAATACTATTTCCCCTGAAATAAAATGTATTTATATAAATAGATTTTGTACACTGAAATAGAGCTTGTAAAACTAAAAATAATTATTTAAAAAAAATCAAAGTTGACTCAAATTTGAGTTTCTAATTTAATAAATCATATTCGTTTAGAAAGAAAGAAATTTTATAGAACAATTTTTTTAGTTTCTGGAATTTAGAATATACTTAAATAAATCGCTCGAATTATTCAAAGTACCAGAGAAAACAGCAAAGTATTGCTTAGAACTAATAATGCATGCGAAACACGTTCTAGAGTATATTTAAAACACAGTTATTCTTCCCATAAGTGAAAAAACACGGCAATAAGAATTTTAAAATCAACACAAAAGAGAAAAAAGTTCAAATGAATATTATTCCGATGTTTTTGCTTTCAAAATTTGCATTACTTAGGAAAATAAAGAAAAGTGGCTACATAGCACTCCTCTTTGAAGGGCAGCACGTTTTACTTCTTTGTAAAAAGATCATATAGCAGTTTATGGAAGAGTGAGTTTTTTTCGTTGATTTATCGTGTCGGAAGCGTCATTTTTCCACGTATGATGCGTCATATCATTATTCATCACGTATAAATAATTTGAAATTTTCTTTTATTTCTCTTATGTAGGAAAATATTTCAAAAGATACAAAGAAATTTCTTTGATGAAAATCTGTTTTTTTTTTTAAATAATGGTACTCATTTATTTGTAGCGATTTCCTTTCAATATGGAGAAATGAAAATTTCTTTCTACTTCCATTCGTTTATGACAATGAAATCTAATTACTGTTTTGGAATTTATTTCAGAATTAATATTTATGGAAATAAATGTAATTTTTAAAAGCACGTGCACCGAATATTTCAAATCATACGAAATGTATTTCAAATGGTTACTGAGTTGTTTATTTAAGAAAATTTCTGAGATTACTTATGTGAGGTTAATCTTTTCAAATCTCAGTTGTTTAACCTCTTTTTATTATTCTTATGTAAAAATAGCATTATTTACATTTTGAAAACTACTTCACCATTATTTTTAAAGCGTACCAATATGCTTATGTTTTCTTTGGAGTAAAATAATAACTCTATAAATGTATAATTGCATTTTAAAAACGTATTTTTATTATTTATATATCAAATTCAGTAAAACATGACAATTTTATGCTGACAAAAATATTAAAAATTTTTTAATCGTATATTTTCAAATTATTTTTAGTACTTATAAACTATCATATTTATTATAGTCAATTAAAATTTGCACAATTCAAATATTTTTCATACAATAATCAAAATACAATATTGGTAGTTAGTATCAGAAATTTATTTGTTAACTCTTTTAGCCCCAGTGATGCCATTTGGCATCATCATGTTTCTGATCATAATTAAACATAAATAACAATGCGGATATCTATTACGATTAATAAAAAAATATTTTCCAATTAAAAAAAATTGAAGAACTGAATAATGTGCTTTTTGATATCACAAATGGCTTCAGTCGATCAGAAAAAAATGTCCAAAATGATGATGCCAAGTTGTCATTTTGACTGAAAGGATTAAAACAGTTATTTTAATTATATATAATAAGTAATACTTATATATCCTTTTAAATATTGTTTATTTAAATCAAAAAGGTTTTTTTACTTGGTTTCTTTTGAAAGGTAAAGTTTCAAATGTCACATTCTCCAAAGTCTAACTAAGATACAGGGTAAAGAAGCGACATTGGCGACATTTGACGGCATAAATTAAACAGTACGAAATCTCCAATAACCGAGCCGGATATCTTTATCATACTCAGTTTAAAGTGAGTTTTGCAACTACAACCTTTAATCGTGCGTTGACTTTTTTCCTTACCATGCCTAAGCGTATTTTTGTGTTTAATATTTATATAATTTTACTTTTCTTACATTACCGCAAGCATAACACCATCTACATTTTCTTACATTAAACATGTAGAGTTAATGCGATAACGAAGTGGTGCAAGCAAGACAACAAAAAAATTACGTATAACATTTTCACTTCATTAAAAGCACTAAAAAAGCCCCACTCTACATTTGCGTGTTTGTGTTTTAATAGAAGGTGTGGGAGATTTCTCTCCCTCAATTGTAAATTGTATCACGACATTTAGTAAGAAAAGCTTTTTGTTTAAATTAGCTGTACATATATTATAAAAGTTAATTTAAAAGATTTTTTCGATTTCATCTTAATTAGTTTGAGAGTGATTAACATTCATTTTAAAAGCGTATTAATTTTAACTAAAAGGGAATAAATGTGTCAGGATATATTTACATCGTGAATTATTTTACAAAAGCAACAAACAGAAGGCACTAAAATAAATGTTTCGATTAAATGTATTAGAAGATTGTTGCTTATTGTGTTTTTTATTTTAAAAAAATTCTTGAATATATAAAAAAAGCACACATTAGTTTAGGTAATTCTTACAAATGGATGGGGATTACGAATTTAGCGATAAAAGTTACTTAATTCTTAAAGCCTTGGGAATAAATAATGATATTTCAAAATAAATGGCAATGAAAGAAAAATATTGAATGTGTTAAAAAAACTAAAATTCAATTTAAAGAATGAAGCTGACTATGAACTAAGACATTATGTTTCTTTTAAAACCTTTTTCGAACATAAATACAAATATGTTTTGTCTCTTTTTAAATATGTATTTAAAAATGGATATTTTGAATTGAATACTACATTAAACTTGAATATTCTAAATATTATGAAATAAACACGTAATGGTATTTCTTTTTTGAATGAAGGATAAAAAATCAAGGAAAGTCTAAAGATAAAGACGTATATTTGAATATACATTAAAAAATGTTTTTAAATTCAAATAAACCAAAGTATAACTTTAAAATGCTTATTTATCTGTTCTGCTTAAAAAAAAAAGACAGTTTGACATCAAGTAAAAAAATTCTATCGATCGAGTTTCTTTTTCATGATTTAGTAACTTCATAAAAATTTAAAACTTTTAAAATCTGTTATCTTAAAAATGAGAAAAAAATTAATATTAGATTCTTCGTAGCAAATTTTCATCTAATAATAAAAGACGTGTTAGCACAATACGAATAAGCATTTTTAAGTAAATCTTTTATCTGAGTATGAATCGAAAAAATATTTTTTAAAAATATTGTTTCTCCACAATAAGACTAAATTATTAACAAACGAATCCTCTACGAATGCAAATAGCGTATCTTTGTCTAAATGATATACTAAGAAATTTCAAGAACTTCTTTTTCACTAGCAGTCAAGCAGAAACAATAAATGTTAATAAAAATATAATTTATGAATGTAAACTCAAAGATAGTGGAGAAACAGAAAGAAGCGAAATATAATCTTGTTTCTTGGTTCTCTTTTTATTTCTTCGAAAAATGTATCAAATATGTATCAAATACTAAGAGATTTCAAGAACTTTTTTACTAGCAGTCAAACAGAAACAATAAATTTAATAAAAATATAATTTATGAATGTAAACTCAAAGATAGCGGAGAAACAGAAAGAGGTGAAATATAATCTTGTTTCTTGATTCTCTTTTTATTTCTTCGAAAAATGTATCAAATATGTATCAAATACTAAGAGATTTCAAGAACTTTTTTACTAGCAGTCAAACAGAAACAATAAATTTAATAAAAATATAATTTATGAATGTAAACTCAAAGATAGCGGAGAAACAGAAAGAGGTGAAATATAATCTTGTTTCTTGATTATCTTTTTATTTCTTCGAAAAATGTATCAAATATGTATCAAATACTAAAAGATTTCAAGAATTTCTTTTTTACTAGCAGTCAAACAGAAACAATAAACTTTAATAAAAATATAATTTATGAATGTAAACTCAAAGATAGTGGAGAAACAGAAAGAAGCGAAATATAATCTTGTTTCTTGGTTCTCTTTTTATTTCTTCGAAAAATGTATCAAATATGTATCAAATACTAAGAGATTTCAAGAACTTTTTTACTAGCAGTCAAACAGAAACAATAAATTTAATAAAAATATAATTTATGAATGTAAACTCAAAGATAGCGGAGAAGCAGAAAGAGGCGAAATATAATCTTGTTTCTTGGTTCTCTTTTTATTTCTTCGAAAAATCTATCAAAGCTTTGAAGTGTACTTTTGTGTGATGTTAGAAAGTTTCAACGCAATAATTATACTACAGGTATGAAATATCAACGCTAATAAAAGGCCATAAACACAATATTTATGTTATAATCATAAATGCAAGTTAAACATTCCTCTCCAATTAAAAAACACGGAACTTCGCTATATAAATTAATTTTTTTACAAATTACAGAGAAATTATGAAACAAACAAAGATAGTTTTTTTTATGAATCCTGTTTGTTTAAATGTATAATATTAACAATAGTATTACTTATCCTTGTTATGCAGACTTGGTATGCAAAAGTAGCGTTTTTTCGTACTTAAATATGTTTTGTATAGCCTATAATTATTTATTTAAGTGGATAATCCTAAATTTTGAAATTGTTGAAATTTAACTAATATTTTCTACAAAAATCATATAGTTAAATTATTCAAATTTAATGTTCTCATGCAAGAGCTTTCATTTTGCACGTTATGATGAAATAAAAATAATAATGTGATAATAAAATAAAGTAATTAAGTTAATCTATGTAGAAATGTATTTTGCTATAGTGCAAAAATACAAAAATTCAAAGTACTTTTAATTATAAGAAAACTAGTTGCTTTAAGTAAATGATATTTCAAAGCGCTAATGGTAGTTAACGTCTTGTTTTTATCATGCACACTTTTATTTAAATGCCTTTAAATTCATTCACTAGCTTTCTTAATTGCTTTTGGCGTAGTATTCAAGCGGTTCTAGAGACTTATATTTTTTTTACAGATCTATAGCATTTAGTTTTTTAATCTTTTCGAAAACACCAACTACTCGTGTAGGTTAGTCAGGTTTAGTAATAAAGTTTTGGCTCCTTATTTCGATCCAGAACCTTTTTATTTAGTAAATTTCATTTAGCTATATTTCTAACTACAAACCTTTTTCTGATTGAAAACATTTATTCAAATATTTTGTCTCCATATGTAAAACTATTCAAATGAGAAATTTACATATAAAACGCATGAATAATAAAAAGCACATCCTCGCAATACCGTTCATTATGAAAATACACACTCTACATTTTTATTAACTGGTCAATTAAATTAGAGATTCCTGTAACGGTTGCAAAATTGTAATGTTATCAATTGTGAGACCACTGTGTTCAGTCACATTGCCAGTCCTATTCACAGTTTCATCCCCAATCAGAAACGGCCCCAATATAAAGTCTATACGACCCACTTGGATGGCAGATCGTAAAATGAAATTGTTTCTACCTTTCTTTTACAATGCTCATCAAAGGCTCCCAAGTCCAGTTACAACCCGCGAAAAGTTCCCAACCGTTACTGGAGCCCGTTATGAAAAGGACGGTTGGTTCGGGAACTTTGCCTTGGATGTGCGATAATTCCAACGTTAATGAATGTGAGATGCAGTTTACGGTGTTGGTGACTGTGTTTCCAGTACTTTTGGTGATTGCAAATAAGGTAGTAACCTCTTGAATAGGGGTGTGCAGTCAATAAATAAGTTTTATAAAACTAGGGTTGGGAATGCGAGTAAAATAATTTTGTGTCCTATGGTACTGTGCTATAAAATAATAACTAAATGAATGTCAGTGGCAGTTTTAATGGGTTTAGATGTTCAGATTGAAAGCATATGTAACATTTTCAATCTATTTGTACAATTTATAGGGAGCTTGCTTCCATATTTATATATGTAATAGTATTATGTCTGGTTTTGATGTTATATTGAAGAATTAGGAAAACATTAACGTCTGTTTGCCTAATTGACAGGGATTTTTCTTTTTATTTTTGATAGTTATTGTATTTTGTAAGGTTTCAAACAAAATACCCGACGGAGTTTTATTTAAATAAATTAATAATTAGCTGTGTGTCTAATGTGTGTAGTTTATAAGTTTATTTTAGCTAATTAACATATTATTAAAGGTCTGTTAAAAGTTCACTTGAATACATTGTTGGAATGTTACTCCGTAAACACTGTAGCAGCACATTTTTCCAGCTTCCTTTTTCCAATAAATTAGCATTTTTTACAACATTTATTTATTTTTGGAGTATACTCATCTTTGTTATTTTCTCACAATAAAATGTAGAAAAAAATAACAAATCATTTTTTTACGTACGTTAGATTGTTTTTAAGAATCTTTGGAAAATTCTAACCATTCATATATGGCAGGCTGGGAAAATGGATCTCGAATACAGGTCACGTTTTCCAGCTCAAAATGCTTAAATTTAACCACTTGCTGTCCAAAACACAGATGTAGTTTTTGGAAATGTAGTAAATCTGGTTTGTAGTTAAAGGGTAAGGAAGACAATAATATCGTGTCTTCTCCGAAATAAATAAAAGCAAAAAATATATACAACCGAAGAGAATAACATGGAAAACTAGCTCGATCTCTCCTATTTTTGTATTTTTTGTATTTTTAAAGTGACAATTGAAAAATAAACTCAAACAGACCAAGTTGACAACTAAATAGAAAATCATAATTAAAAAGGAAGGGTTGTAAACATGGAAAATGCGGGTAATATGAAGATCTAAGGTATTCTGGCTACAGAAGGCTTTTTTTACTAGACACCGCATTTTTCTAAATCTACACTACCGGAAACAACTACTCACGCCTCTATTTGTTAACGTTACAAAGCTAGGAATGAGACAGGAGTAATAAAAGTTGTGTGCTGTTTTGTGCTTTGACGTTTTCGTTTCGTAAGTTTTTTTTAAATGAATTTTGTGGTAGATTTAGTCTAATTATTTTTATAAAGATGGGAAATTCGTTTCATAGGAATAGAAAAAGGGGTAGTTAGAGAGGTAGTAGGAGTTAAAAAAAAAGCAACGTATAAAAGAAAAACGAACAGTTAAATGATCTTAAAAACATACAACCGTTTCGTAACTTACACGAAGTCTCGTCTTTAGTGCATAAAAACATGAATGAATGAAAAACTGAAAATGCTAATGCACCTAGTGCAGAATTATTTAAGTAATTTAGCGAGATGGAAAGTGATTTAGATGAAGAAAAAAAAGAAAAAGAACGAAATTCGAAAACTTTAACTTTTGATTGATTTTTGATTTTCACAGAGTTTTGGATATAGATGGACTAATTGTCTTTTTTAATATCGAATCAATAACATTTGGGGAATACTCCCGATCTTACTGCTTTTACTTACTCCCGATCTTACCGCTTTTACTTACTCCCGATCTTACCGCTTTTACTTACTCCCGATCTTACTGGTTTTATTACTTTAATACTTACTGGTTTCCCCATTTGCACGCCCTCAACTACCCTATTATTATTTCTGAACATTTACTACTTTTATTTTAAAGGAATACGTAGAATGCTATTTTTCGAGTTAAACACATAAAATACAAATTTTACGTTCCAACAAAAAATGGTAATAATAACTATGAGTTGGTCCATTAAAACCATGTGAAAAGTTAAGCTTGAACTAATACTTTTGGTTTTGACTTTTAAGAAAGTTATGTAACATTCATTCAAAGATTTTAGAATGATTTAAGTTCTTAGAATAACTTAAAATGCTTAAAAAAGTAAATAATTATGTAGCTACAATATTAGTGAAGGAAAAAAGTTAAAATAAAAAATTAGCTAAAACACTTTCTTCTAAATTAAATAAAAAAATATATACTTGTTTAATAATTCACATTTACAAGAAATTCTTCGAATTCTGCAAAAAAATTAAAATATAATTTTAGTCTAAGCGGTATTTAAAACAAGTGTACAACAATTGTTTTTTAAGTTTTGTGACGTTTCGAATAGAAGTGATCTATATTTCGAGGCGGGTTTCAAATTAAGAGAACCGTCGCCAATATTCCTCGTATAACTCTAGTGCAACATTAATTTTGAAAATTAAGTATAACTTTTATGCCATAAAGTCAAAATAATAAAATAACTAATCTTAAAAATAAATAGTTTGAAAAACATTGTGTTAAATATTCTAACAAATAAAAAAACAATTCGAAATTAGGAATTATTACTCCTTAATTAGTAGAAATTTATAAAATTTGACTTATTTTAAGTTTAGCAAAAGTGACAATATAAAACTTTAATTATGCTTTATTTATGTCAGTCTAAGCAAAGTGACACCTCCATAATGCAATTAACTTGAAATTCTTACAAAAACTAAAAACTGACTTATTAAAAATATATGTTATTATGTAAATATATATTTAAATATTCATTAAACAACATGATTACCAAAGCATACTTACACAGCAGATACATTTATAATAAATCAGTCTTTTAACATCACTTTTTCTTAAAACTCTTAAAAACTAATTAATGTCATGTATTTATTTAAATATAAATTTATTAAAATATTTAAAACAATTGCCAATATAACAAATGAATAATATTTTACAGTATGCATCAGCGAAACTAACACATTAGCCTTGTCAACTTACCAGCCAAGCAGCATTTCAAGAGCAGCTTGTTGAGCGGATCCCACTCCTGTTTTTCCCGGGAATTTTTCCGGAGTCGCCAAACGGCTTTCCCGAACTCTCTCGGATAAGCGCCAATTCGCAACTAAAACACGAAGCGTAGCGTCATAACCAGTCAGAAACGCGCCATAGGATTTTGGGCCAATCGGAGAGCGGTCTTGCTTTTTGGGGAGCGTTATGAATTCTTATGTATCCGATTTTCGGTTTTTATTTTTTTATTTTTCGCAACTTTTTTTTAAAAGTCTGTTTGGTGTCAGTTTTCAGATTTGATTATGTTTTGCCTGGAGAAATTGAGAATCAAGATTGGGGAAGAGATTTTTTTTATTGGAATAAAGTTTAAGAGATGTTTTAATATTTCGACTTATCTTTTTCAAAATTCTTTTACTCTTTATCATGAGATTTCGGAAAGTACTATTTCATATATTTATTTGATAAAGCAGATATAATATAAGTATTGAGATTAGATTAGCAGATTATAAGATTTATGATATAATATAAGTGTCAGTAAAATATTTTTTTCTACTGCAGTATTTTCTCAGGGTTTAGTTTTGGCAGTCAATGTTTCAAACACCAAAATGCAGTAATCGAATTGTAAATGTAAGTAGTGATATTTTTGTAGTTGTGTAATAACTTTAGCTTAAAATAAATAGTACGGATGTGGTCCATAATAACTAAAATATCATGTGCTTAGCTTGTGGTCAGCAACCTTTTGCATTCAAAGAACCAGAATGTTAGTTTTTTTAAAACAAATTTGGTGACGTTACGAGCTTCACAACTTTTTTAAGGGGAAGGGGGGGGGCAGTAAACGTTAAAATACTCATTTAATCCTTAACACTTAAAAGTATTCATACTCATAAAATGCTGTTGTTCAATACTTTAAACAAAACAGTATTAGAATTTTTTAAGGAATGTATGGCTTTCAAAAATAATTAGACATAGGTTTACCTTAACTGTTTTGAACAGATAAAACAGATCAAGAAGTGTACCTCTGTTTTGAAAGAAAAATATTGATTGTGCTACAAATAACTCGAAAATAAGATCCTTTACCCACGAACTTTGGAAACCCGGCTTTGTGAATGTGTCATAGGCACCTTCATATCAATTCAATTTTTTTGTTATTTAATTTGTCCTTCATAAATTGTTTAGAACTTAGGTCTTTATTTTCGTATGTTTTGTTTATACTTACTTTATTTTGCTTTAGCCAATGCCCGTCGGTGGCGGTTGAGACATTAGACTGCGAGCCTCCCAGTAGAGAGAAATCAAGTAAGGAGAGAGGTGTTAAAGTCCATTACACGACAACAGGTGGCCCGCAACCATAATTTCAGACGTGCAGAACTGGCAAATGTCTGTGTCGGTCACACCAATGCGGTGGAGATATGCCTGCATATAATCGTGTCCGGTGGCCATGCGAAAGCGGGCTATTGCAGCACTCCTTATTCCAGATTGTGTGGGATAAAGCCGGGTACCATCAGATCCCGCCATTGCTTGCCGGAGCTGAGGATCTTGAAATTGGCGAGGTTCTCATTGCTTGGGCGATCAGTCGCTTGGGAAGCTCGATGAGCTATCGCTGTAGTAGATTCTGCGTTGCCCAGGGTGCACCAGGGTTACCCAGGGTTTAGACCCCAGTTTTGCTTATTTTGATATACTTAAGCAGAAAGCTAATTTTGGAGTAGCAATTTTTTTTTTTGCCAATCGCCGTTGATGGCTTTTGATAACCACAAATTGCAGGAAATATTTAATTTTAGAAGTGAATTTACTATTCAAATAAAAGAGAAAATTTCGCAAATTTTAATTCATAACTACCTTCGGTCTCTTTCATTTAGCTCGAATTGTGATAACTTTTATTTGATTAATCAAACAACAATGGGATTGTTTCACGTCATGGGTGGCAACAGCGCCAACGGTTTATTTTTTTATTTGGCTGGAATTAGTTTTGTTTTGGTATTCGAAAATGAGTTTTCAGGGAGTATTTTTCTTATAATTTTTTTTAGATGCCAACTTCTTGATGTACTGTTGGTAATTCAAGACATTTATTAAAGAAATCTTGCATAGAAAGAAAAGTTTCTTTTCATCTATATCTGTTATTTTGAAAGTGAAATTGCAACAACCAATGAAATTGCAATACGAAAAAAAAATGAAAACACAAATGTTACATCATCTGAAACACTCCAATTAAATATTTATGCAATAACAATATGTTATCCATCAGCAAAATAAACCCAATTAAAAAAGTTTGCATTAAACATTTATACACTCTCAGAAATAACACTTTCATTTTTGACGATTCGTGAATCCTCAAGCCTCATTTCGTTAATTTTGAGGATTGTTTCCTCAAACTATCACGTGACTTTTGATTAAACGCCAATCCTCGCTTTTACGATCGTGATTTGATGATTCTGAATCTTGATTTTGAGGAAACTGACTCTCATTGTTGTACTCACATGCACAAAAATGACGAAATATTTCTTTAGATTAGACGACATTCAAATACTCATAAAAATGACGATTCAAATTTCCTCACTTTGAGGAAACGAAAACTCGGAGCTTTTGCCAAATAACCGAATCGTCAAAATTAAGGAAAATTTCGTCGTTTTTGAGCATTCATTTTTTAGAGTGTAGAGAGTTTTGTGTTTTTATATTTTAAAAATGTTTTTAAGGGACTTGTAATTTTGGATTTGGCTAGCGGTCTACAGGTTGTCGATGAAAGTTCTAAGAGGCGCCCCCAGTGGCGCAATCGTTAGGACTCTAGCCTTTGGAGCTGCTGGGGTCGGGTTCGAATCCCGGTCAGGCATGGATGTTTGTGACCGTCAATAAATATTGTTATTTGTCTATGTGTTGTTCAGTTCATTGTGACTGTAAAAAATCTTTCTGTGTCTGTCCCTCTTGACGAAAGCTTATAAGCGGTTCTCTGAACAAGCACTTAAGCTGGAATATATATGTACGATACCGTACCAATTTCTAAGTTAACTTTAAAAAAGTTATACTTTATTGATATTGCTACTGATAAGAGCATCTGATTGTAACTAAAACTATTTTATCTGAAAGATGAACTGAAACGTTTAAAAAAACGTGTTTTTTATTTGCTAATATTTTAAGCATCGAATTTTTAATTTGAGATGCACACAATTTTTCAGTAACTTGTCTTTACGAAAAATGTATCGCACACTGATTTCAAGTGTGGCGAGTTCAAAACCAAACAGAAAAAAAAATTAATAATTGTGTTTTGATTCTTAAGCACTTTTGTCGCTTCACTTGTATACGTTAACTGCTACCCAACTACAAACACGGAAATTACGATCAATTTTGTGATACAATGTGTGCTTTAGAGCAACTTACAAACAATACTATATATTTTTTATTTTACAAAAAATCATCATAAATACGATTAATCATAAATACATTTTAATCGTTCTAAATAATATCATTTATCATTTCATTGGGTATATTAAAAAATTAGCTTTGACTTAAATTTCTAAGGGTATAGATACTGCTCAAAACAATTCGTTGAGCACTTTTTTAATTTCAACTTTAACTTCACTCCCAACTTTTTAATTTTTATCCTATAAATCTGAAATTTGTTAAATAGGTTCACTATGCATTCAAAATGAAATAGTAAAAAACAGGAGAAAAAATCTTAAGTTTTTAATACTTAAATTTAAAGGGGGGAAATGGAATAATAACTTTTTAATAAATTATAACAATATTTTTTTTCAAAACCTTTTTTGTTAAAAATAGTTGAAATATATTTTTAAACATCTAAAAAATGCAAGCATGAAAAATTTAGGGTCAATTTATTTTCTAAAACTGTTTTAAAGTGAAATTTATTTTACCATATTTTTCATATTTTCATTAATTTAAAAAATATATATTAAATTCTTCAAAATACGTTATTCTTCCATATAATGATGTATCTAACGATACATAAGTTGCGAATTTAACTTAGTCAGAAAAAAATCACAAGCTGATGATTCCCAATGGAATCATTGGGAGCGAAAGGGTTTAAAACATGTGCTCCCCTAATTGTTTTGAGCAGTGTAAAAAAAAATTCAGTTTAAAATATATATTTTTCAGTCAGAATCTCAATAAAATCATGTTATATGAAAATTGTAGTGTCATAACTACTGAATAAGAACCAAGCTAGATATTTTTTCACTAAAATAATAAAGCAAACTCTTAAAAAAGTAAGGTCAATTGCAAGTAATACAGAATTACTTTTGTGCTTTAGTATTACTGTGTTAGAATTACTTTTGTGTATTTGTTTTTCATTCGAAGAACTTCATACAGAAATTATTGGATTAAAAATCAAAAAAAAAATTAAGAAAAAGGTTTTTGGGTAAGCCTTAAAGGGTTTTGTTATTTTTCAAAACTAAAAGTAATAAAAAATGTAATGGTGTCATATACCATAACTTCTCGAAAAAAAATTCTATTTTTATGAGGAACATACCACTAGTTTTTTCGTGTGAATATAGAAATATTTTCCCCAAATGTTTTCCAGTGTAACAATGTATTCTCTCCTGGGGCTTCACCGTCTTTACCAAAGAACATATTTCAAAGACAAAAAAGTTTATTTTACTCTAACATTCTTTGGAAGGCTGTTTCAGTTTATTTCAGAGTCTAAATAAAACGTGAAATATATATGTTAAGAAATTATTGATAAGCATGATATATTATTTCTGAAGAGGTGACATTTTTATGTCTATGCTACATATAAATACACGAATAAAAAATAAAGATTTTGATAGTTAAAAAAATGGTTGCTTAGACCCAATTGAAAAACAAAATTGAGAGATGTTTTGCACTCAGAGTAGACGTTCACTAGAACATTAATATTTTTTTTATATAAAGTGTTTGTTAAGAGCAAAAAGTAACACAAGAACAATATTTAAACTAAGCATAAGCAAATGTAGCCAATATTAAATTATAATAGAATACAAAAAAAATTCTATCATTACTAACACTAGTTAACAAATTGCAAGTGTACTACATTTAAATAAACTCTTAAAAGGAAAAAAATCGACTTTATTTTTTAAATTTTGCTCTATTATAGTGAGAATAGTAAGATTTATATTAAAATTACACCAATAAGTTATTTTATAGCTTATACTAAATATAAAATATAAATTAAAAATTTGAGAATAGAATAGTTTTATTCCATAACATAAAAGAATTTCATTATACTTCAAGATAATGCACAACCAGTATTATAAACATATAGCAACAAAGTTACAATGAACTTTAACGATAATCAACTTAAAAATATTTTGTAAACAAGGAAAAACCACTTTCAATTTTAATGCAAACCTAATTAGCTATTACTTTAGTGCACAAAAATTAAAATCTCCTTTGTATGAAAAGAATGGAGGCTTAATTAGAAGTTATAAATATGAACTTTTCAAAGAGTTTTCAAGTGATGTTGAGAAGTTTTGTCATTGTTTGAAGGAGATATGATAGATAATGAATATAATGGGAGGAGGGGTATGCAAACAAGACGTGTTTACAATGACGTTACTTGACAGGCTTATTATTATTTTTTTTAAATAGTTACATATTTACTTTAAGTTTATAGAAATAGCATTAATTCTAAATTTGCAAAAAGTATTTAAAATAAATCGTTTATAAAAAAGTAATTTACTTATATGAAGTAAAATAATTTATGGCCGGCCCACCGGCGCAGTAGTTAGTGTACAAGCCTTTGGGGCTGCTGGGCTCGGGTTCGAATCCCGGTAAAGGCATGGACGTTTGTGCTTGTCAATAAATGTTGTTATTTGTCTTTGTGTTTGTGTCGTCCTTCTTTGTGTGTCTCTTGTGACTGTCTTTTCTGGCGAGCTGGGTAATGATCTATAAAGCATACACTCTCCCTTCTAGAGGGCGCATTCACTGTCATTTGTCATTTTGTCAAAATAATTAATGGTTGTGATAGAATCCAATTCGGTTATCACAATCACCATTTTGTTTTTAAACACAAAATCATTATTTAAACAAAGCAAAACAAGAAAACAATTTCCAAACTGACCCTTTTTTTTCTCATATGATGAAATTTTTGTGCTTTCCTTTTTACTGCACTTGTAGGTTACAACTTTTAGGCATAGGCTTTACGGCTATACTTTTTTTATGACTACCACGAAGAATCTTTCTGAATGTGATTAAATTCAGGATGTAAAAGATTTTTACCAAATGATAAGCTTTCATAAAATAATAAGACAACAATAAATCAACTAGGAATTCATCTGGATTTGAATAAAGATATTTTTTATGACCCACGCTTAGCGAACACATACTAGCTATTAGTGGTCATTATTCCAATTATATAAATCTAACGACGATCTAAAAGTTTCTTATTGCAATTTCATTAATTTATAAAAAAAAAAGAAGAAACACGAAAAAGTGGGAGTTTTGACAACATATATCTACAAGAGTCATTTGCAAGAAGAAATAAATATAAATTAGAAAAAATATAAAGCATGTACAAATGAGGGGAGTCATTTTCTTCAAAATTTTGATGTAATTATGATATTGCCCTTTCTCTAACTACATTTTCAAGGAAAATAAAGTTAGAAAAAGGACAGAAAATTAAAGGAAGGATAAGATGAGATGATGTAACAGTACACATTTAAGAAGTGTGTACACTCTTAAAACAAAAGAGTGAAATCCACTCCAGTTGGAGAAGTGCATTTTCGACACCCTAAAGGCATGCATATTTTCTCAGACTGAGTTAAAATCACTCGTTTGGAGTAATCCTGTCGGAGGTTTAACACACAAAGGATCCACTCGAAAAGAAGAAGTGCATTTTCCAGTCTGGAGGAGTGAAATCCACTCAGACTGAGGTAAATTGGGAATGTTTGTTTTAAGAGTGTAAGAACTGTAGAAGTGTGTAAGAACTGTAGAAGTGTGTAAAAGTTAACCCAAACCCATCGTTCTCGAGTAAACGAAAACTTTAACTTTAAACTTTACTGAAATTACTGGGGCCAGGATGTCCGAGTGGTTTGGACCATTATGCTAGCAGTCTGCATGCTGTAACGGGAGCGGGCTCGATTCCCGCCATAGCCCTGGGTGCATTCTTTTCTCTGTGACAGTAAAAAATTCTAGCTGTGTCTGTCTTACTTGACGAAGGCTTCATAAGTGGGTCTCTGATCAAGCACACAAGCCGAAATATATTTGCAACAACCCCCTAAGCCCCTGAAGTTAATTAGTAAGTAAAACCCTAATTACTAAAATGTGTTATTTTATCTTAATACAGCTATTATTTTGACCTATCGTTTTCACATTTATTGCAAGTAATGATGTCGAAACATTAGGTTCCCTGTCTAACCCCCTTTCCTCTATTAGCTAAGATAACTTATTCGTATATGATTGAATTTGGTATACTAACTCCTTTAATGCTTTAGTATATTAACTAACTATTTAGTAACTAAATTAGGTTTATTTTGCTAAATTCGTATTGTAACTTATTACATTATAACATTTATAGTGTCATGAGATTTGGATATCTCGTGTTAGTATTTAAGATTTTAAAGCTAAAAAAATTCCTAATTCGAAAAATTCGAAACCATCTTCTTTTAAATATATCCGAATTCCTATTTGGGAATTCATATTTATTTTTATATACCATTACTACGTTATTTTTCCTCATAAGATATTCAATGCCGATAAACATAAAATTAAGATTATTTCAAACACAAAAATTAAACTCAAAACATCCTCAAAACCCTCATCCCACTCAAAGATATTACCTCATTTTTACAAATTCAGATCTTGTGTTTTATTCCATTAATGCCCTTCTCTATATAACTTTGAATACTACATAATTTGAAAATAAAATATCGAATAATATTCCGAGATCTCTCCACCATCCCTATTGTTCCATCACAAAACCTTAGACAAAGTCCTCTAAAAAAATCTTAAGACGTCAGAAGGTAGGCAAAGACTCTGTTTACGAGAGATAAGAAAGCCTTTGAGGAGAGGCGCCTTTGTTCTCACTTTTCCGACTTCGGAACTCTTTTGTAGTAATAAAACTTATTTTTGATTAGGAAATTATTTGGCAAGCCACAACCTTTCGAAACGCGGTATTTCGTAGCACATCTATGTTAATTAAGACCATTTGGCTATGTTAGTTCAATATTACACATGAATATTTATTGTCATGGAAATTTAATTTGTTAGAATATTTTAAACTTGATTAATTAATTAGAAAAAATTGTTTCTCGGTTTCAAGCCTACCATGAGATTACATGTGACAATTTAAACAGCAATTCACTTTATTATTTATTCATCAATTCAGTTTAAATCCCAAATAAGCTTCATGTTAGATTACATATGTATCCAATGCCATTTTATTTACATTTTGTTCACTAATTATTACTTTTTTTATTAAGAAGTAGTTTTTAAACGCATTTCTGTGACAGCTAGTCCTGTAAACGCGATCTTACGGAATTTTGCGAAATTTCTGTGTTTGCGCATGCTCAGTAGCCGTGACTTTAAATTCAGTGTTCAATGTTCATTGTTCTACCAGTAAAAACACACAAACTGTGGCCATGTGGTTTCCGTATTGCACATGAAATTGAACCTTCTCTTTAGAGAGAAGCATAATAGAAGATAGAAGAGTTTCCAATCTTACCTATACTACCAATCATCCTAAGAAACGTTCTGAAAAATATTAAAAAAATCTATAAGTAATTACGGGGTTGCTGGAATGTTTTGGAATGGATATTTGATTGAAGATTACACGGAGTTATATTACAGCTAACTGTAAAATTACAGCAACAGTTTAGGTGTTACGTTTACCAGCACGGATGCTATAATTTGTTTTGCATAATTTATTTACAGTCCTTAAGATTTAGTTTGGATATGTTATTTTATAACAGCAAAAATCATTAAACAAATAACATTCAATAATATTTCTTGCTTAGGCATTTTAAATTGTTATATTAGCATTTCTTTATTTCATCCTATAGTTCGATAAAAAGAGGTCACTTCCGCGATGTTATTTCAATCTAAGAAACTTTATTTTTCCTCGTATATTGCAATATATTTTTTACTTAACACTTTTGCAATTTACATAACTTTTTTAAAAATAAAAATAAGGAACTTTTAATACTACTCCATGTTTAGACAGAGCTTACTTTGGGAAATCAAATGCTTCAGTTAGAGACAATAAATCTCTGCAAGTGCCTCATTATGTTAAATGTACGTACTTATTCATCTAGAACAATATCTGTCAACTCAACAAGAAACAATGAAATAGTGAAGATTTCTGGTTCACGTACGGCCTATACATACACTTTAATTATTACCGCCGGACACAATTCCGCCAAACGGAGACCTCACGATGAATTATACATTAAAGCGGCTAATATGACAAGGAAACTGAATTTATAGGTGAAAAGAACCCCATCGCGGTTCTTTTAAGGTATTAGGACAAGTATCCAATCTTCCAACTGCACATTACGCTATCACTCTTATGATACCAAAATATTCCTTTGACAAAGGTGCATGTGATATTTATGATAACATTCAAGGGTTTTGCATAGATCTACTTTTGAGCGCTATTAGAAACATTCTTTTAAATAAATAAGAAAACTTCGTTTTATATTTGGATTGAGATATATAGAGTTGAGAAATATTGTGTCTGCTTAAAAAAACTGGTAACAATATTGTGAAATTTGACGTCAAAGTTCTTGGGAAAATGGAATGTTGTTGGAAAGCATTGAATAACCATATATCAAAAATATAGCAAGGTCAAAACATACAAACACCAAAGGAATTATATTAAAAAATAATTAAGAATTTTTTCAGCCTTAACTAAAATGTTTCTAAAAAAATATATATAGGAGAACTTCAGTCAAAAAGACTTGTTTCAAATCAGTTATGAAATGTGTTCTTTGTGTTCAAAATTATGAAGCTGAATGTTTCTGATGCATTCGCAAATGATTCCATCCCATCTTTGTTTGTGGGAGAAAGGGAAAAAACGATATTATGACCTGCCAGTGACCTAATGATTTAAACATCCGCTTCGAAATTGGCACTGTTCAGGAGTGCCGATGTTTGAATACTACCAAATTTTCATCCATTTTATAAATTGGATATGCATTGAAAAACAGAATAAAATAATTTTTTGAAATGCTCAAAAAGGTTTCTTATTATTGCAGAAGGAAGTTTCCGAAACACTCGAAACGATTCTGAAAATTACATGTACAGTAACTGCCCTATGTATTCCGAAACATTTCTGGATTTTTTTTACAGTGTACTCTTTAGGTGAGATACGAAGTAACCAAATCCACGTGACAGATTGCTTCTGGATTTCCGCTAGACAAGTCATATAGCCTGAGTATTTTCGATGTTACTCCATTGTCCCATAACTCCATTTATTTTTGCCAAACATCATTCCTTCGCCTCAAGTGTATTCTTGTTAATTTATTCATGATTCATTTTACAAACTTATTAAATCAGGACATAAATCACAATCAACCAACTGAAAAAAATACATATTTCGTTTTTTTTTTAATAAAATCCATTCCATTATGATTAGTATTTGTAACATTTCTTCAAATCAGTCTATTTTTTGTTAGAGTTTTGTCAAATTAACTGAGAAATATCTTGTAGTGATGAAGCATCAGATTTCTCTTGCTTCTGGAAAGAAAGAATAGATTAAATGATTTATGGAGTGCTGCAGCTCCCTCATGAATTTAGCGAAGATTGCAGCTACTAGACATCCCGTAATATTTCTTTGTGCATGAATATTTCAAGCGGGTAACCAGGGTTGGGTCTAGACAAATCACTACAATCATTTGACAAGCCTTTAACTGTTATTTTATTATATGGTACAAATGAGTTTTAAATAAGTAAAGCAAAAAGTTATTTTAAAAAATAAAATTGTATAAATAAAGTAATTTTTTTTTAAATAAATCAGTTTTTTCATATTTCCAAGACCCTCATGATGATGTGGACTACTTTGAATAAAAGTCTCATTTTAATTGAAGAATTATTTTGTCTTAATCCTGCTTATACTTGGAACAATTTATGCTTCTTCTAAGTAGAGAAAACGATTGATTTGTATTTAAAAATCCTGAAGATTTTAATTGGAAATAAAATTTCTAGACTACCAGTTTCTCTTTCGATTCAAGTATTAAGAACTTAAAAATCTACTAGTTAAAATTGCATTAAGTACAGCTCTTAAGCTCATTTGAAAAAAACTTGGGAATTTATATTGCTTTAGCCAGCTTTAATATTGAAAGCTCTCTAAGTCGAGGACCTTAGTAACACAATGCTCTTATGTCAGTTCATTATTTGTTTAAAAAATTGACATTAACACTTTTAAGTTTCCATACACTACGTTTATAGAGAAGCTGCAGGAGTATTATAAACGTTCAGTCTATTCTCAAATTGTATTAAAACGTTAAATTAGAAGTATACTTAACATTTAACAAAGTGAAAAATTGATTATCAAATTAAAAAAAACAAGCAAGATACTTTCATTAATATTTCCACTGTTGCCACTTCAAAATACTCATAAGAAACTTAAAATGAAAACTTGAAAGGATATTTTTGTGGTATAAATCATTTTGGAGTGACGTCATAGTATTTATATATTCTTTTGATGGTTCATTACATGTGCATTGAGAAAGATACAGAGAAAGTTTTAACTTTTTCCGTAAATGATATAATCATTTTTAATTTACTTTTCAGCGTTTATTAATGAATAAATGTATAAAGAGTACAAAGACGTTTAAATATAAATTATGTATTGTTCGTTGAAAATTAGAAATTCTTGTTTGAAAAAATATTTAAAAAAATGATTTTATGATAAGTTTCGCTTCTATTTTTACAGCAAACATTATTACTAAATTGCTATTCTTCAGATGCTAATCAACTTAGTAAACGATAAAGAATCTGAATTGATTGTTTTTTTTGAAAGAAAGTTAGTAAAATAGGCTATTTTACACATTGTTTAAATTTGAACTAAATGCTAAAAATCTTAGTTTGGAAACTTTGTTTCTCAGATTTATAAATCGTGCGGGGAAACGAATTGCAGTTACTTAGTATTAAAAAATTCAATTGTTTTATATTCATAATGAGTAAAATCCAGCAAATGGTTAGTTGTAATTTTGTCATACCAACAAAAAGCAGCGAAATCGTGTGTTGGGTGGTTGATTGAAATTCAAATTGTCACTGAAAATATTAAACGTTTGTAGGCTTCTGATTAAAGACTTGTTGGAGAAGACTAATGTTACATTAGAGCTTTGTAAATTTCTTATCAGTATTCAAATATTCAGTAGAGTTGTTCGTAATACTCAGTGTAGCTTCAGATAAATTGTCTTTTGTGCATAGATTTCAATACGGATAGATATTAAGGGGGTAGAAAGTTTTGTATGAAGAAATTATATTTTATGAGAAAATTTTGTAGTTTAAAATAAAAAGTATTATTAACATTTAAAAAGTTTATTTGAATAACAGGAAACAGTATAAGGATTCTTTTTAAAGAAAAAGTGTGAGTTAATTAACAAACATTTTTAATGTATTTAAATATTATTTCATATTAAGTTTTTAGCAATTAAATGTTTTGTAAAAATAATATTTAAATACATAAGTGTTATATTTAAATACATAATGTTGGTAAAAATAATATTTAAATACATAATGTTGTCTTTAAATGTTATTTCATGTTAAGTTTTTAGCAATTAAATATTTTGTAAAAATAATATTTAAATACATAAGAGGTTGAAAAAATTATTTTCCTGTACTTTTTAGCATTCTACAAATGTTACGCATAACATAAGCTTTTCAAGTACAATTAGTTTTAACAAAATAAATGAGTAAGGACAAGTTTTATAATGAATTGTGCAATTGCCTGGAATTTGTAGCACTAATTCTAAATAAACAATTCTCATTATTGATGTACTGGAATTAAACACAGTCTACAAAAGAAAATGATTTAATTGCATCCCATTTACAAAATTTGCTTTAGTTTTTATACATTGCAAATTACTAATTTCACTAAATTAAAACATCAAATTAAGTACATATCACGATATTAACAACAAGCATCATTTGGTCGCGACAAATTACTACAGATTTGTTTAGTTACTCTACTTAGTAAATTAATCCAGGAAGTCATTTTAAAGAGCCAATATTACTCTATAACACTTCATTAACATAAAGAATCAACATAACTATTTTCCATTTCTAGTGATCCTGTTTAGCCCGATCACATAAATTTATTAGCATTCCCGAATATTCACTCTAAAGCAGCCTTATTTCTCGAAGTATTGCGCCTTTAAGCTATTTATTGCATCATCGTGTCAAACCGAAGTTTAATTTCCGAACTTTTGGTGCATAAAGGGAAAACATTATTATATTTTTCACTAGTTCTTTCGTACATGAAACAGGAAAGCAACTTGTTATTTAGTTTATAGAAAAAATACTTTTTTCAAATAGTAGTCGAATGTTTTTCTTCATAACCGCGTATTCATGTTTAAATATTTGAATTTAAGATTTCGTTTCTGTAGGGCAGTAGTTATTAAATATTTCAAATTTGTGAACAATTTTACTTAAGGGTCATATAGTTGTACCACAGAATGAAAAAAAAATGCCTTCAAATAATCCGACTAGCCATTACACATGGAAACAAGCATGTAAGTTTAAACATCTAAATTAATGTTAGATGGGTTCAAATTAAGAAATGCCAATATAATTAAACATCATTTTTTATAACTATTTTCTAGTGGTCGTGAAACTATCTTCAATATGATGTTTTAGGATTTAGAAAATGCGACAGATTCAATAGGTAATACAAAAGAAATCTTAGAAAGCAATCATTTGACATTATTGTTGAGAAATAAAAGATGGTGTAATGATTTCATTTAATGGATGTTTAAGTTATCAAAAAGTAGTTTAAGGTAGGCTCGAGGTAGGTACATATATATTCCAGCTTGTGTGTTTGATCAGCGACCCGCTTTACGAGCCTTCGTCAAGTGAGACAGATACAGAAAGATTTTTTTTTACTGTCACAGAGAAAGTAAGTACACGCAGGGCGAAGGCGGGAATCAAACCAGCACCCATTACACACCGTAGACTTCTGGTGTAATGGTCCAAACCACTCGGCCATTTGGGCCCCCAGTTGAAGGTAAAGGTTTGACATAGTTAATTAACCGATGGCCACGTTTTAAGATCAAAAATATCGTTTAATACGCTTTTTTCGATACGACTTAATGCTTAATGTGGTGTTTATACAGTACATCGTAACAAAGGGCTAAATTCTGGTATGATTTTAGCAATTAGGGGAATAGTAGGAATACCTAACAACTATTCTTTGGAAACAGCCCATGTTTAACATTCATCCCGTATTCTCATCCAATTCCCGAAAGGGAATCTCAAGAGTTTCGACGAAACATTTAATGGGAACATGCCTCTAATCAATTGCATTTTTATCCGTTGTTTGCTTTACGTCATTAGCAGTCGCAATGTCGACAAGGCTTCGATCAGTGCTTCAAAAATGGATTTTCTGACTGTGTATAGAAATAAGATATCGGAGACTGCTGCGAGGTTAATTACTATGCTTCGAGTGATTCGAGAACTACTTGGGTCTCAGAGCTCTCTGCTTTTGCAGCTTCTTCTGGAACGAATTTTAATAATTTGTATCGTATTTGTATGGTTTGGGTGAATACACAAGCTAGAGTTTTCGTAACTATTTCGTTTTGATTGAGTTCCTTTGACATTTGAAATTCTATACCTTTGACGCATCTAGTATGGATTGTTGATATGTATGTAAATGAACTAATTAGTACAAGTGAAGTATTGTATATATATGATGAAGAAATAATTTGTTTTGAGAATAATTAAGATAGTTTTGAGATTCATTTTGAATCTTTAATTTCATTTAAAGTTAACATCATTCAACAACGTACACAACCCACATTAAGAGTTATAAAAACTTCGTCTAAAGCTTCTAAACAAAACATATAGTTTCAAAAATATGTTTTACGGTTATATTTGTCCCTAAGGCAATTTACACAGCACCATTCACAATATAAACTAAAAAATGCTAAGGGAAATAAAGAAAGCGGAACAAAAATAAACCATCGAAAAGGTGCGGAAATTAGGCACCAAGAGACCTGTTATCCCAATGCTAACATTTCCCGACCTAAGCCTCAGGGACCGACCAGAAATACTTGCGTGAGCGGGGCTCGAGATAGACATGTCTCAGGAGTAAATCCTTACTCGTTCCCATTATCTCGGTGAAAACGGGTAATTTTTATTGTACAATGGCGAATGAATCAATTGTTTTTCCCAGCGGAATCACTAGAGGAGTTATTGATTGCTGGACATAGTAATGAGGGCAATTGGGATTCCTACAAAGGAATTCGGACTGCCGTCTATGGATCACGTTTGACTCGATTGAAGAATATATTGACTCAATTTTATCGAGTATTAACGTCTATTATAAGTAATAATCCCAGTGGCATTTACTGTGTGTCTGAAAGAGACCCATGAGCAAATTTTAAAACTGGTGTTTTGTCTTTTGTAACAAGACTTTATGTTGGAAAGTACTTTGCGTTAACAAGACTTGATGTAAACAGAAGAGCTGCGTTAAGAGACTTTAAATTTGTAATATTTGTTTATTGAAAATGGACACATACTAAGGCAAGAAACAATTTTACCCCCCCCCCTTTCGTCAACGACTTTTATTTATTAAAATGGGGGGGGGGGGGGGGGCTACATTTATGTGGGCATTTAGTTTGGTAATCATTTTAATAAGGCATTCCCTCTATGAGGTCTTAGCAAATTTAAACTCTATCAGACTTTCTGTTTAGTTTAAATAAAGCAATGCATAAATGGAGTACATTTTTATATTAATATATCGTTACTTAAGTACCCACAAGTGCTATCTCACTTTGCACAAAGGGTCAAATTTGCTGTACGGTAACCCTTGGCGCGATTTTTTCGGATTTGGAGATAAATAATTTTTTTGCGGCAACCTGTCTGATTCAACTGATGATACGAATTCATTGACTTCGCAACGATGATTGTTTTCCGGCAACCCCATGTGATAATTATTTATTACCGCAGTATAGAGAGCGTGACGTCAAAAGTCGAAAGAATTGTGACTTTTGGCCGGATTTTGGAAAGTTTTCCAAGGGTTACCGTACTGTAAAACTGATCCGTTGTGCAAAGTGAGATAGCACATGCGGTAACATAAGTGACGATAGATAACAGAAACTTTTAAGACAAAATTGAAATGTTCTTAAAATCGTACATTAGGCATTATTTTCCTCTTATGCCTACCTTAATCAATGAGTTACAACATAAAGAAATGGTAATTCACCCGAAAAACTAAAAACTTCCGCAAAAGGTGCCTAACTCCGACCACTTCTAATAAACTTTCCACAGCATATCCTTGATGTCGAAGACCCAACAATTATTTAAATTACCTGAGGTCCAATGAGCGCCAACGAATTTGCTTACGCTTCAATTCCTGGAAGAAAGACTTTAAGACGCGATACATTGATCATCCAAATGGACCAGGATTGCTACAGAAAGTGGTCTAAGTCATGATTATCTAATTCTGGGACGGGTATTAAAACATAGTCTTGATTAGAGGCTACCCAAGCGTGAGTCGGTGTAAAGTGTCAGAAGTTAAGTGTGATTAAAAAACACCATCGTCCCACTTTGGACTTTTCAATTACATGCTTGAATTAGATCCCAAAAAAATTGTTGGACTTAATTACTGCAAAATAAATTTTTCAAACCTATTTATAAGAAGTGACAAAACTTAAGGAGTCTTTTTCTTTCCGGGTGGAGAATTTGTAACTCCGAAACACATTCTAAAAGAAAGTAGTATTTTTCGAATAAGTAAAAAGTTACTGAAGAGGAAGGCAAATAAGGAACGAGGGAAAGACAAGTAAATGTGTGCCTAGTATCTGAAATAAACATTTTGATATGCATTTATTTAAATTTCAATCTTAAATAAACTGTTTTCGAATTCTACTGTAAATAAATTTAAAAAAATTGTAGTTTTTTCTCAAAGAAGTGAGAAAATTTGTTAACATTCATGATTAAATTTAACTGATGAATAATAAAAACGAAATTTTTTAATGCGCTTACAATGAATCTACACATGATGGGTATGTTCTACACACTTACATTATCTTTAAATTTATTGTTCGAAGAAAAAAAACAGGAAAAATAACATGATATCATCTCGAAATTACAAAGACATTATTTGTGTGTTTCAATATTGACTGCAATAAAATTAACATTCATTACACATGTTTCATATGCATGTTTTGCTCACATTTCCAGTAAGCCTCAACGTTTACCTATTCCATGCAACAAAAAATAGCAGATCGCACTTAATTGCCTTCCACGATATTTTTCTTTGAGGTAGCTAAATACGAAACGAAAAAAAATTAAATACTTAAGATATCGAATCGCTAGATGAAGTCCTATATGCCTGGAACTAGGTAATAACCAGAACAGTCCGTACTAGGTACTATCTGTCATGCCGTCAGTAGCACGTGCTGATCAATAGTCTGTATTGAAGGACTCTTAAGCCGCGGTACTTCCGTACTATTCCCATATCAGATGACGGCTGACTTTACCAGATGGTATGATGTATGATTGTTTAGCATGAGGTCAAGGCGTTGAGAACCTCTTTTCGTTACGTGAGGGCCATTCTATTTGCCTACATTGTAGTGACATCTCCGATGCTCTTATTTAGGATAGGCGTTATATATCTTCAAATGTAAATCTGATATAAATAGTTGGGAAAATAAATAAAGTGTAAGAGTTTTTTCTTTACCTATTGAAAAGTTTGGTTTAAAAGTTTTGCTTATTTGAAATGTAGGTATTAAATTGAAAGTAATGGTCATCGTTTTTAGGTAAGATTGATAGTTTTATAATGCTCTTAGTTCGATAGCTATTTTATCTTTAATGAAAATACGATCAAAAATAATTGATAAAGTACAAATTGAACGTGTGGTGAATTTAGAAGGTATGAAGGGGTTTGTTAAGATTTTTGTTAAATTAAAATGTATCTATTACATTAAGAATAAAACGTATTAGTTTTTAGATAATTTCGTAGAGTAATTTCAATGAAGTGAAATGTATTCTTTTATAATTTTAGTTATTAGCTTTTAAAATTCAATGCATTTGAAAAGAGACTGCATCTTTGCTGCCAGAAATTTTCTGAAATATAACAGGATTTTTTTACTTTGCAGGATATATGGATTTTCATTCACATTCATTAACAAATAACTTAACAATTTTCACAAACTTTCATTTATGAGTACCTAGATTCTATCAAACCTAACTACCCATTACACTTAAACATTAAATAGTCAAATTTTTAAGGGGAATTGTTAATTTTCAATTTGAAACAGTCCTTAAGAACTGTTATTAAATCATTCGATTATCATCATAATAGAGACAAACAGTTTGTTTGAAAATTTCGTTTTACAAACTAAGTATCTATTAAAGGTATATATTTTTTACATTGTAAACTAATATTACAATAATTTATTTAGCATAAATCCATCAGTTATTTTAACATAATTGAATTTATTATTGTTAGCAAATCAATTGAAAATACGTAAACTTTTAATTTTTAAAATGTGCAACTTGGGAAAGGAATAAAATTCTAGTTTTTTTAATAAAAGGACTGATAAGATTTATCTACATAGCTAAACTCCATACAACTTACAAAAGTACGGTTAAACACACATTCTGGCTTTGAATATATCCATCTTTTTGACAAACATATTTATATTCTTAGAAAAAACTTTTTATCGTCAAGTGAAACGATTATAAATTTTACTGAAAGTGACGTACAAATGGACGACGAAATCTGCTAACATATTTGTCCCTAAAAATGCTCTTAACATCAAAAAGAAAAATTGTGAAGGGAAGCAAATCTTGAAATGTCGACATCGATCAGTAGGCTTTTAACATCATGACATGGCATTCAAAAGAGTTATTCCAGATAAAGAAAAAAATGTTCCGAACAAATTTAGCCGTTTGTTAAAAATATATTTATTAAAATAAAATTTTGAGAGTAAGTCCGCAATTTTTCAACAGTCATATGATTTTTCTTTCAGAGTTTTCTCTATAGAAACTAATCGCGTATTTTAAAATATATATTTGCATACTTTACATTTGGAAATGATATTATACGTATATTTTAATTATATGAGAACATAATAGGTATACATCAAAAGGTGTTTTTGTTATAATCGAGTCATCTTTTACGCTATTATTAAGGCAGCATTTTTATTTTGGAGAAAGTTTCTCAAAGCACTTTTGATTCTCGTAATAAAAAAAGGTATTTAATGACATTTCGAGGTCTTTGAACAAACATTTTCTGCCAGTCTTTCCACACAATTAGCGTTCCATTTTAATTGAAACAGCATTCCATGGGAAAAGTAATAGAAGTAAAAATCCTTACGATTAAAACAATGTTTAAACTTTTTATCTATAATGTTGTTATTACATGAAAAGTTTCGTAGAACTTTTAACAATCTATTCAAAATGTATGTATAAACATGAAATAACTTTTTTTTTTACAAATTTGTTTATTACAACAAAAAAAAAATACAGAACAACAAATTTGTTTTGTAGTAGAACTTTTAACAATCTATTCAAAATATATTTATAAACATGAAGTTTCTTTTTACAAATGTGTTTATTTATCATATTTTTTCATTAAATTCAAATACTATCAAACACGAAAAAAAAATTCTTCAATTTTTATTATTTACTAAAAATAATTATTTCTAGGTAAAAAAGTATAAAGTCAAAGAGATCTCTAACAGCTTTTTAAGTAAAATTAACTCAATAAGTTTCTAAACTAAACTCCAAAATCTCAATATAAAATTGTTTGCGTCAATATGAACTTTTTTTTATAATAAATGGCTTAACGGTATTCCTGAATTGAACTAAAATCAATTGTAATATAGTTAACATTCTGAAACAGCTCAAAGCCAGTCAATTCAGAAGCACCAAATTTTTTTTTCATAAAACCAATCGAATCAGTTGCAGAAAAGATTTTTCACACTAAACTTCTAAATTGTCATAATAAATTACTTAAACTAAATTTATAAGTTAAATTAGGATCAACAATAATCTAGTTGCTATTCTAAAACAACAGCCCTATATTACACTCTAAATCCTTCTTGGAAACAAGTTGTTTTATCTGGCAGTTTTGGAGGATTTAAGTTTCATCCAAGGGGACGCAACTTTGGTGGACGTGATACCATTATAAATCAAACTGTTTTCTTTGTTCTTGAGAAGAGGACAATGGCGAGTAGAATGTGTTTGTACAAAGTTTTGTGAATTCAACAAAAATTATTCAAATGTGTTTGCTAAACTTTTTCAACAAACAACATGCAGTCAAACTAACTATTTTATTTTAAATTACAATAAATAAAAAAAAAAATATTATTTTACTTCCATACACCCTCAAACAAGTATAAAATGATATTTGTCTTACTAAAACTACAAAAAAAGGTAAGCTGTATAAGGATTAAGCATTAAAATAAAATTGAAGCTTTAATCGGCAGTGTTAAGTTGAAGTCGAAGTATTATAAGGAAATATTTAAAAATATATTTATTTTATGTTTGTATATTATTGCACCGAAGATACGTTTTCATAACCAAAAGGGAAAATTTAACCTAATTCTCAACAGGTTTAATCTGTATCAGTGGTTACAAGTAAAGGCGTCTTGGCAAATCGAGGTGTAATTTTGCAGTAAACTTATAGAGTCTTCCAAAAAATAAGTTGGAAAACAAAATAAATAATTTTGTAACTGATTATGTACAGTGTAGGACCGGATATTTGTTATTAAAATTTTAATTGTAAGTAATTTTTAGCACGTTCTTTCTGTTTCTTTTATTCATATTAATAAAAAATAGAAGAAATAAAAGATATCTTTGATATCGATAAAATATCTCAAAGTGAAAACCATTTTTTCACAGCAATTGTTCTGCTTAAAGTCAGAAAATTAAGTAAATTTATTGGAATAAATTGAAGATTCTATTAACGAATTTTTACCTATACTTTGATAGTACATCGCAGCTGTGGAGGAAAAAGTTTTTTTTAGTAATCGATAGTTTAGTTCTGGATGTGGACATTTCTCTTGGCGCCAGAACTTTAACTCATCAAACTGCAAGCTATAGATTTAGCAAAGGCATTCCTATTCAGATCACGCATAATGTGGTTCGATTCCTCACAAAGGTAAAATAAAGTTAAGAAGCAAAATGAAATCGTTAAGATTTTTGCTTGTTAAGTATTCTTTCTTTAGATTCAATAAAGAAAATGTATTGCTTGCGGTAAAGTGGTGTAAAAATTATGTGAATTATTTCATTATACTTCTAAGCACTTAATATTTGCATTTATGAGAGTCAAAACGGTACATCCTTTATTTTATCTGATTAGAAGATATATCGTTCTGGCTTTAAGTTACAGAAACGTTTTGCAAGTCAACGACAAATCTTTGAAAAATTCCTTTTAAGTAAATGATTATGCAGCTGGAAAAAAATTGTTTAAGACCTAAAAACTCCCGTTGGAAGTCAGAAAAAAAGTTAAAATGCATATATTGTAAAATCAAGAATAAAATCGGAGCACATTGGAATGAAAAGGCGTTCTTTTTGGTTTGTTTGAAGTTTCCTCATCCAGAAAATTTATTCCAACAGAGGCGAAAGCTTTCTGGATCGATGTGAATGAGGTTCCAATTTGCATTTTTATTACTTTGTCTTCGTTCTTTGTCTTATACAGAATCCAGCAATCATCTCTCGTCGTAATTATACTTATACTTCGTGTACTTATTTGTACTTTCAGCACCAAGAGGGAGGGCATCCATGCAAAGCTCAGAAGCGTTTAGTGATGATTGCTTGACTAGAAAAACTTGGAGGTTTGGAAAAGTAATTGGAAACATGGATTGTTGCAGTTACAAGTGTGAGAATGTTTTCAGCATGAAAAGAATTTAAATTATGTTTCATTTTGGTCACTGTCTTAATATTAAAGTTGAATTTGAAAGGAAAAGCGATTCACTATTTCCCTGTAAACCTAAAAAAGTTATGAGTTATATAGTATGGTATGGTAGGTTCATATCCTATTCCAGCTTGTGTGCTTGTTCAAAGAACCGCTTTTGTGTTCTATAATAAAACGTAATAATTTTAAGTTTATATTTGGCTATATAAAAATTTACTATATTACGTGATGTATTATCTTTTCGATATCAAGCAAAAGTTCCAGTTCTACTTCTTTCCGCATTAATTGAAATACTCTTTTAAATAGATAATTTTTAGAACTTACACTCTTAAAACAAAAGAGTGAATTCCACTCCAGTTGGAGAAGTGCATTTTCGACACTGGAAAGGAGTGAATATTATCTCAGACTGAGTTAAAATGACTCGTTTGAAGTGATCCTGTCGGAGGTTTAACACATAAAGGATCCCCTCCAATAGGAGAAGTGCATTTTCCAGACTGGAGGAGTGAAAATTAATCAGACTGAGTTAAAATCACTCGTTCGTTTTAAGAGTGTAGTAGGGTAATGAGTGCATTTGGAAAATACTATAACAAAAATTACAAAAATGAAATTTGAAAATAACCATAACTACATATCGTTTCAAATTAAAACAAAATCATATTGATTGGCATACTAGCATAAATTCTTACAAAAATGTAAACTTTACATTAAAATATGTTTATTCTGGCACTTAACAATTTTATCTGACTCGATCTAATTTACACTCAATATGCATGATACGTCAAACTGCTTCACTATGCAATTTTTCATATTTTTAGTAAATAATTTGCCAGTAAAACAAACCTATCCAAACTTACAAGCATGTTAAAAAGTAATTTGTTTGGCTATAATTGAATATATATGGCAACACTCGTATTAAATCGGCTGAATTTGAATAAATGCAAATAAATTTAATTGCCTTTTATTCTAGCAACACAGAAACCCTGATTCTTTATTTTATTCACGATAATTAATTCAGGGATTATCTTAAGTAAATTTCCTAAAAAGGTAATTAAACATTGCAGTGATGAATGCGCTTTTCAAACAATCGTGTCTAAACCTTTGAACTTGGTTAATAAATAAAACTCTTTCCGTTGCATAGAAACTTTGTAAAATTAGTTTATTCGCATGATTAATTGAGGCACGTATTGTTTGAGTTTGAGCTTACTTACAATATGCAACATAAGTCATCACCACTTTTATTTTAAAATATGAGTTATTCCTAGAGGAGTAATTTTATTAGAATTTTCTGGAAAACAAAGTTTCATTTTTCATTTTAAAGATTCGTAACTGTGATAATATCTTTATTTGCTAACGCATGCTTCATGTGTGATTTATGATTTGGCACTCGATGCCGAACTGAGATTCTTTAAACATTTTCTAATCACCAGCAGCAAAATTTATTTATTTACGGGATTTGTTGAAACTGATTTGATAAGTGTATCGAAAAGAATTTATTCATTTGATTTATTTCAATAAAATGTAAGGTATTACTTTCGTTAGTATTCTCTAACTGAAGTATAAAATGTATTAACGAATTGTACTGAAAAATTACTATACATGTAAAAGTTTATTGTCTATTTTCCTATCGAAAAAGAATTTATGCACTACGTTCAATATTATTGGGAAAGTTTTAATTAAGGGAAATATGAAGAGAAAGTAAATATTCATGAAATGGTCCAGGTGCTTAAAAATATTAACAAATAGAAAGAAATTTTGAAGAATAACCTATGTTTGGAAAATTATATCTCTACAAAGCATAACATTTTCTTCCATCAGTAGATTAAATCGTCTAGTATCTAAGTAGGTATTTGTTACAAATACCAATGAAACTGCAACTGGTTAAACTCATCTGTTTCTAACATCTGGTTAAAAAAAACTCTTGGACCGACATCACTAGCGCAGATGGCTTCCTGTTTTAACCTTTATATATAGATTCAAAATAATAAATACTAGTAAAAAAAGGACTTAACGTTTTCAAAAAGAGCTCCTTGTCCAATAACTCTGGGGCCCGGATGGTCGAGTGGTTTGAGCCATAACGCCAGCTGTCTGCGCGCTGCAACGGGTGCGGGTTCGATTCCTGCCTTCGCTCTGGGTGTATTTGCCTTTTTCTGTGATAGTAAAAATTCTTTCTGGATCTTTATGTCTGTCGTAATTAACGAAGGCCTTTTAAGCACACAAGCGGAATAGAATCAGCCCCCTACCCAATAACAATAACTCTTTGCATCTTGGTCCAGTAGCCAGATATAATACATTTTTTCAATTTTATGTTTAGCTCTACAACCAATGTAAATCAAACGTACAATTAGGATACAAATCAATTTGTTACAAATCGTTCCCTTATTTGCATCAGATCACTTCGGAATTACCTGTTTCCTGTAAACTATTCAACATCATAATCTAAAAAATTATGTACCAATTCAAAGAGCCAGATGTTGAAATAAAAAAAAATATTGTTTTAAACTTTTAAACGCATTTTTTCAATAGCTTCCTAAATATCAGACTTAGAATTGGTATTTTTTTTAAACTAATAATCTTTGAAAAACATGTTGCTCCTCATTTACATATATATTGAATTTTAAAAAAATGACAGAACGTTTCCTTGTGTTTACGGAGTAACATATTCCCCTAATTTTTCAACAATGTTATTTCTGCAACATCTTACTACTCAAATTTATTATCTAATAAATGTTCTAAACAAAATAAACACCAGGGTTTAGTAGAGTTTAAAAATAATCAATTGTAAAACCTTCAGCAAGTTCATTTTTTAAGACTGCCTGGCAAAGTTGCTTGTGAGTACTGAATCTTGCGCAAATGGCCAAGGTATTTTGTATTATCTCTACTCAGATATACCCATAAAAATATTATATTTATATACTCTACTTGCTTTAAAAAGAAGTTTGTTGGAAGTAAGAGGTTTGTAGGAAGCACATAAAAAGCAAATACTTCCAACATCAGGTTAACCTTTAAATTAACTATCTGTAAATTTAGCTTTATAAATAACATTAACAGTGATCAGTACAAGACTGCAATTCAGGCAATGATTCTAAATAAATTATTTCAGCAAACAACTTTTGAAATCAGCAGAAAAACATTAATTTAGACTAGGCATGAGAGGAAAAGTGTCCAATAAAATGTTAAAAGAACTACAGCTTCAAGCTAGAAAGAATGCAATTGAAAAAAATAACGGACAGCCTAAAAAGTTTATTGATCCCATGACTTCTAATGTATATCGCAATTCAAGAGGGCCTAAATAAGTATTGGTTTTACAAGTAGAAAAATTTACTTATTTTTCAATACGTGTTTTTTCTTTAAATACTCGTGGAACATATCGATTGCCTTTTCGTTAAAATACTTTCGCTTAGTTAATTTTTTTTTTGTATGTTGGAGGTGTTTTATTTGAGTATTTTTCTGTCTCTAATGCAATCTGTATTTTTTTACATCTCGTTAATTTGAAGCTTTTCTGATACCCATAAGCTAAATACAAAAGTTAAAATAAAGTAACTTCGGCAGAGTTTTTTAGTTTTTGCAATTTTTATTTAAAAAAAAAGTCTTACCGAAAAATGCTTTATTTTGTAGTACTGTACAATTTTATTATTAAAGTTTTAATTGTAATGTTTCACCCTTTACCTTTCTTTTATAATCAGTCTTCAGCTTTTGTTAAATAGGAAACAATATTGGTCATAATTCATCAAGTTATTGGATAGTAGGATAATGTCGCAGTTATACCTCAACGTATTTAACGTGCACCATCCTTCTTAATCACAAAGAGAACCAGATCCGCTTTTAGCGAACCAAGTAATCTGGCACATGGAGGTTTTATGTAAATACTGTAACACAAATAATTAATAGACGATTACATTAATGTATGCTGAGTTTAGGTATATGAAAAGATGAAATCATTAGCCATAATGGAATCGTTACAACATAAATTTAAAGTGAACGATAACTTTTTAAGTTAACTATTATATATATTTGAGACATCCGGGTAATTTTTTTTTGTAAATTTTGCCAATAACAAAGCCATATTTTACAATCGGAGCTTTAGATTTTCAACACAAGAAAATACATATCTTATTTTTTATATGGTGCGAGTTTAAAATTATAATCCCAAGAACAATTTGTGTCGCAATGACATGGAAAACTGATTGTAAATTATTTTACAATTGACTAAGTTAACTAACAACGCGTATGAGCTAATTGTAAACCCCAAATTTAACATTAATTTGGTTTCCAAACTCTGTATGGCAAATTTCAGTTAAACTTGACACAATTTAATCTAAACTAAATATTGCTATGCCGTGGCTGTTCTATGAGGAATATATTTTTAAAATGAAATTGTAATAATTAAAATAAAACCGTACAAAAATATGCTTATTTTAAATTAATAAAAATAAATCAGAACTATTTTTATTAATTTAAAATAAGCATATTTTTGTAATGCTCATAAATATCGGAACAAAAACATTCATGTACACATATTTCCGTTAAAAATTGCGGAAATCTAAACTAAATATTGCTACGACGTGGCTGCTCTATGAGGAATATATTTTTAAAATAACATTTTCCCCCTTGAAGTCATGCATTCCATAAAGTATAGAAGCATTTGAGTTTAAATATGACTGCCACCATTATTAAACTGTTGCAGAATTTTTATTAATTTAAAACAAGTATATATTTGCAATGCCCATGGATATTAAAACAAAAACATTAATGCACATATATTTCCGTTAAAAATTGCGGAAAATATAGCCTCGTCAATTTCATAAAAGAATTTTCCTCTCAAAAATACTCTTAATGCACATTACCACGGTTTACTGAAATTGAATAATATGCTTTTATGTTTTCCGACACAACCCAGTACTTACAACCGAACTTTATTCGGTACTTAATGGTACACAAGGGATGAGCAACGGAATGTGGAATCAATCGCAAATGAGAAGTTAAAGCAGCATCTTTGGCCTGCAGCCAAAGAAGATTCGCAGCAATTGGAACTGGACTTTTTCAAGCGATTGACAATGCTTCCGACAGAGGCGATTTACCGAAGATTTTACAACCCTGAGTCTGTCTCGGCAAAAACCCCATTAGCCCAAAAATAAGTCGACTTTACACGCTCTGTCTGTCATTGGAGTTTGGCTGTTCTAGAATGCTATCGGATGAAGGGCCAGGGAACGAAATGGGGTTCTTTGTATGTTGTTACTTAAAAAAAAAAGACATGCGACTTGGAAATAGAAGTTTTGATGAAATATTCTTCTCTGATTCTTGAAAAAGGTAGATTTTTTTCAAGTTTGTGTAATTTTATTTTGTGTCATGGAAATTACGAAGCAGTACAAACAATAATTTCAAATGTATTCCAGCCATAATATCAGTTATCTTTGAAACTACTTTTCAGCTTAAATTGTGGATTACTTTTATGTTTTTTTCATGGAATTATATTATTTATATCGGATTCTCCTTATCCAATTGTTTACCAGAAGACAAAAGAAAATACCGACAAAACATTTGTAAACCAAAAGTATATGAATCGCAAATAATTTATAAGCATGTAGTAGAACCGAATAAGTTTTTGTTAAAAAAATATTGTAATATGTTGCTGAACTAATTTATCAAAGTTGTGACAATTCAAATGGAAATAAATCACGAATTTCGGACTATTTACTTATTTTAGACTTCGATCTGCTGCATTTATTTTTTAGTTATATATATATTTTTAATAGCGTGTGATTTTTGAATAACTACGAGCTCTCAAGCATTTGACGGAAGTTATTTACATAAAAAGCTGACGCGGATAGAAAAATTTCATTTGATTTATTTCTTTTAAACTTTCAACGAAATTCGTTTTCTCAAAATTAATTTGCTCAATTTGATCACAATGCTTGGAGCATTTCTCATAAACGATTTCGTCAAAAATGAAAAAAGTTTAATGAAATTTTATATCCCATTTCTGAGTCTAAATTACCATTTTTTGGCACACCCAAGTTCAGTATCTCATAAATTTAAACAAGCCTACTTGCAATATCCAAGCGCAATACATACCCAACCTCTCCATCCCGTATAGCTTCTAAGAATAGAGTCAATTTCCTATCTGACACTAATCTCCCATCTAGGAAGGCATGATGAAAGTATGACCTAGGGCAAATAACTTAGGACTCCCTAGAGATACCGGAATAGTTCCCTTTTCCCATTTAACCTCTCCTCCCACTCGTGTCCTATAGCATGTAGGACTGGAGTAAGCACGTTTCTCAAGGGGAGAAATGAACCGGATTATCTTCGTTGGTTTCCGATTTACGGAGAAATTGAGACTCTTGGAAGGATCCAGTTGCAGATAGATATGTTTTAATTCACACTAAGAGCCCTCACACTAACTATTCATTATCCTCTTAAGACCCGAGCAAAATCCTCAAATATATATATAATCTAAACATACTTTTCATGCAAATACGTGCTAAAAAGTATGTTTTTCAAAGAAATTTTTAAAAAAGTGCTTAATATTTACTAGGAACACGCCTTAAACTCTAAAAATACAAACTTTTTGTGCTATAAATGCAACAAAAAAGACCGTATCACCTATTTGTTGTTACCACACTATTAACACTGTTTTCAATGTAAATGCCTTTAAAATTAAACTTTTTTAAAAGTTTGAAAAAAATTGAATTTTTAAGAACTCTAATATCGTATTTACTCTCTAAATAAATTTGAAATTACCATTTAAGATTTTTTTATATATTTAAAACATTTTAATAAAAATATTTTAAAACCGTGTTACATCGAAATTCAATAATAGGTTTAACAAAAATTTTCGTTTTTGTTTGTGTTTTTATCTTTCGTATTTTACTTTCCTGACAATTTCGTTACAAATTCTTTGGCTAAATATCCTGAGCATTTTTGTTCATTTAACCCCCCAATTATCTAAGATAAGTCATCACTTCTGCAAGCCTTACAAATTTAAGTAACTGATCCAGATTTTGAAAACATAATTTGTTGTCTTCTGAAAGAGTTGTATGACAAATGACAATGAATGTACCCTCTAGAACTGAGGAGCATAGGCTTTATAGCTTGTTACCCTACTCAGAAGTGACACAGTCACAAGAGACACACAAAGAAAGGACGACACAAACACATAGACAAATAACAACATTGATTGACAAACACAAACATCCATACCTTATCGCGATTCAAACCCGAACCCAGAAGCTCCAAAGGCAAAGGCTAGCTCCCTAAACGTTGTGCTACCGGGTCGGCCTAAAAGAGTGGTAACTTAGCCACAAAATATATTATTTTTAGTTAGTTTTCGATACTTGAAAGAATCTGACAGCAATTTTGAATTACATTCCATTTTTTTTTTGTATAGTATCCTTCTTTATACATTTAAATTTAAACTCACAAAATTCAACTAAATGCATTTAAAATCGAACATTTAGTTATAATCTTATTTTAATAGTAAGTAATATTTGCTGTAAGTAATTAAAATAGTTTACGCATGATGATAATTAATTCTTCTTGTATTCAATAACATTTAGGAGTTAACTACCTGCAATCATAAAATTCATTTTAAAGTAAAACTACAGGATAATAATTAATGAATTTCTATATATAATTAGATTTCGTATAATATTTCTAAGTTAACTACCTTTTCCATTAAACATATAATGCTATGCGATAATTTCACATGCGTTTCTCTATTAGATAATGTATGAGCGCTTGGTACAATTAGCCAGCTAATGAAAGCTTGTGCAACATAAGATGATTCAAGAGTGACAGTGAAGCTAATATTAAAGGATATAAAAGCATTAATATTGCACTACCCATTTGTGAGGAGATTATTCATTAATGCTTATTAGAAGTAGAAATGCTAAAATGCTATATCTATAATAATAAAAGAAAGAGTCTGTCTGTCTGTCTATCTGTCTGTGTGTATGTCTGTGGATCGCAAAAGACCTACTTAGACTGCTTTAAAAAATTCGAAATTTTTAATATAGATTCCTTTTAATACCTACGTGTGCACCTGAGGCTTAGTTTTTTCATATTTGATTGTGATTTTTAATTAATATAATTAGTTTTTTAAAAAAACGTCATCCACGTGGGATTGCGGGACCATAACAGGGCTTGAAAACACATGGACCGGGCCGAAACGAGGGCTTGACGCCATCCTCTATTAGTTTGATTGATTTAGTTTGGTTGAGATATGCGATCGCCCTAAGGCTGCTTCATCCTCTATTAGTGTTTGCTTTCTTAAGTGCGCATGTGCCAACACGAATTTAATTTTGTTTTGATTTCGAGTGTATTTTGACAAGTTAGCATGCCTCTAAAAGGAAGCAATGCGAAGTTAACGGGTTCCCAGTAAGGCGGGACCATACTGTTAGTTCTACTATATGTATTGTTACGTTAGTCATTTGTAATAATTGATCAGCGAATAAAGAGAGCCCATGTGCAGCTGATAGTACGAAATTAATTAACAAATAAACAAGACAATTGCTAAGATCGGATCAATTGCTGCAAGTCCAGTGTGAAGTTGCACAGAAAATTTATTAAGTAGCATACAATTATTTTGATACCAGTTATGTAACAATTTGATACATTTGTCGGCTTAAAATTCTAAAAACAATTGCAATGCAAATGCACGTTTAGCATTGTATCTACTCCAGTTGTCATACAATACCAACACTTCAAAAAATATTCTAAAATTAAATTGAACTTTTAATTCTACAAAATTGCAATATGTATTTTTCTAAGAATTGATAATTTTCAATTTTAAGAACAACAGTTCCTTCTATAATTTGTGAAAATAGAATATAATTTTATTCCATTCTTTATTATAATTGGTGTTGTAATAACTCCCAAACAATTCACCATAGGAAAATTTTCTAGTACATTTTCTTAGTTTTATTTTAAGGGGTCATAGGAGTCTTAAAAATGTGCAAAAAAGGTAGTACAAAGTATAGTTTGATCTTTCATGTAATTTTTTAACTACTCAATATATAAGCATAATTTTTTTATATGTAATTATACAAGATTTATTTATTATAAAACAAATTTTAAAATTTATGAAACTTTAGCCAAAACTAAAATAAATGATATTAAACATAAGGCTATTTTAACACATTGGGATTAGGCTTGCGCGGCAAATTTTGAGGTCAAAATTGAAAAAATGACCAAGAAAAGGACTTTATATTGTACAAATATGTACAAACAAAGACTTATGCCTAAATTCTCATCTCAATTTTAATTAGAAATTATTTTTAAAAAATTTAAAATCAAAATTTAAGATTCATCTAAAGTACTAATTTGTTTGCATTTAGCAAATAATGGCTCAAACCTAGTGAAAAAGATATTTGATATAACACATTTTAATTACCTTTACAAGACGTTAATTTCCTTCAAAGTACTACATTATCCATCTAAAAATCAATTTTACTCATACTTGCCATGCAATAATCTGACTTTTTTTTGCAAAAGAAAGCCAACATTTACCCCCGTTTCACGTTTTACTCTCAACGATTTTCCATTGTGGCAATAAGTCAATTGGATAATTTTACACGTGTCGGAGAAAAATATCGTACATACGGTGTTATTAACGATTTTCGCTAAAGTATTGGCAATGTTAAGTGAATTAAAACTTTCACACTGCAAGTGCGGTAAATGTTGACATTTAAGGTAAAATTTGTTGTTGTACTTTCCTGTTACGGATAGCTTTAATGTGTTGATAAATGAAATGTTGTTGATAATTAATGTCGTTGATAAAACCTTTAAAACGGCATTTTCTCCGTGACGTATGAAAGCTGCCATTGACTTTACATTGTGATTGAGGATCAGTTTGTACCGAAAGAGCGGCAAAAATTACAGGAAACTTTGCAGTTTATCATATTGATTTATGAAATGTTGTTGATAATTAACGTCATTGATAAAACCTTAAAAACGGTATTTTCTCCGTGACGTATGAAAGCTGCCATTGAATTTACATTATGACGGGGATCAGATGGTACCGAGATAGCGGCAAAAATTACCGGAACCTTTGCAGCTGAAACGGATTTTCAAAATACTGTTTCCATCGATCTATTTCTAACTACTGTTCACACCACTAATACCTAAACCCTCTTCCATTTTGAGTGTGTTTCTCGCAGCGCTAGCTCTAAACCGTTTCTTTGTTCTGAAAAAGATATTTTTTTTAATCAAACAAGAGTTGTTTCCTCTTTTATTCCCGGAACACCGACGCTATTTTTCTTTGGCGTGGGGATTTCTAAAATATTCCGCGACTAATTGAAACGAGTGAGAAATATTTATGAATATGCAAATCTAAAATACTCCCATTACATGCGATTAAACAGAGGAAGGATAGAATAAAGGCAGTCTCAAGAGGTAATTACCATTATGAGATGAACTTCGGTAGTCATGGAGATATGAGCGTGTGCTTCTTCTCAGGATTGTTAGCTTTTCATTTAGCCACTGCTTTGTGAATGCAGTGTTTTTATTTCGTTTTGATGCAAAGCTATTAAATAGTACTTATTTATATGCTTATTTGATGTTAACCTTACGACTTTTAAAATATTTATCATTGATCGAAATCAAAAGAATCCGATCTTAACATTATTGAGGAATAAGGTTTTGATTAGGGTAAAATAATAGTTTTGCGGCAAATAATTTTTATGATAAAAGTTCCTACTAAAAATATATGAATTCTACCCTGATAGAACTGACTCTTTTATTACTCAACAGACAAAAAGTTTAGTTTTCCAGTTTTTAAACACTACAATTCAAAATGTTGCAGAATATGGCACATTTTTAAAAATTATATATAAAAGCCAACAATTTTTTCGCAACTTAGATATCTATATAATCTGCAAAATGCCATCAATATATAAATAAAATTGTCTCAAATTACACACTGATATCTTTAGCCAAATTGTAATAGATTTTTATTAATATAATTCCATTCTATTTTTAAAAAGTATAAAAAAAAATACCCATTGTTTCATGCACAATTTATCCGTCGTTATCCAATTCTAACTGCAAAAAGGCTTTTGACGTTCCGATTGGTAGCTTTTGTACCGCAATGTTTCATTGTGTGACTGATATTAAAAACCGAAATAACTAATCGTGGTGGAAGGTGGGTAATCGATGCTATGTCAAAACAGGGCCCTGTATTGTGTATTGATGTCTCAAAATTGATTGCCATTTCATTCTTCAGAGTACTATTTAATTTTCAAAATAAATGTGTTTAAAAACAGGGTTATCTTTCATTGTGTTTTAAAATAGATTTTATTTATTGTTTGGTAACATTTATTTTCCGTATTATAATTTCGGTTTTAGTTACAGTGATCTGTATTCCAGCAGATTGCTTTGGAACATGTGATCCTGATTTTTCAATACAATTCTTATCAAATTATTTTTTATGTGGTATTGTAATCTTCTAAAAAATTAAATTAATTGATCCTTAAAAACAATTTTTCAATTTTTTTAAGTGAATGGGTTTACAGTGATTCTGATTTTTCAGTGATCTGGATTCCAGCTAAGCAGATTGCATTGGAACATGTGATACTGATTTTTCAGTAGGGGAGAGGAGGGAGGATTGGGACGGTGGGAGGGGTGGGACAGCTGAAAATATGGCAAAATAATTGACCTAATTTTATTTTTAGTTTCACCACTAGATAGCATATGTATAGCTTCTTGTTGTTACCTATTTCCAGTTTATCCAGATTCAATTTTCAGCTTACATTCGGAAAAAGTTTATTTTCACACCTCCAGAGAAAGTTTTTAATATATTTTAAGTTTTATTTCTTTACTCGTGTAATTTCTAAAACAAACATACAATAGTGTCACAGTACTCTTAAAGATACAATGCACGCTTATCAGCAATTTAGTTAAGTCTAAAGTCAGCATGTTTTATGTAAGAAGTTATTTTTTAGAAGCATTATGTAGAGGGAGGAATGGGACACACTGAAAGAGGGAGGAATGGGACACGTCCATTCGTCCGCCTTCCAGTCCAATTCTTCCATCCTCCTGTCCATACGTTCATTTCCTAAAGCGAACCATTGAATAAAAGTAAAGGAAAGAAAAAAGGACAAAAAAGAATATTAACAGATACCCCTGAAAAGAAGGAAATTGAAGAAGCAGAAACTACCAGACTGGGCAAAAAATGTACCAATCAAAATATGTATGCAAGCCAAAAATTTAAAAATTCAAAAGAAAATTACCATTTAAAGATAAGAATCTAGTGATATCAAAGGGTCTTTATTTTCATTACATGACAGTTCAGATGATGACATGGAAATAGCACAAGAGATTGACTGGATAAAAGACAAGCCTAACATAGGCAAATATGATTTTGTGCTTGTCAAATTCCTCACCAAACAGTAAATTGTTTTCTACGTTGCAATGGTGGAGAGTATTGGCAATGCTGAAAGTTATAATGTAAAATTTTTGATAAAGGACACGAAAAGAAATTTTAATTTTTCTCAACAGGATGACTAGAGTATAATAGAAAAAAAAAACAATATTATCATGAAATTTCTGCCACCACAATTGATTGGTGGGACCAGTAGAGCGCAGCCTTGATTTTCTTTTGAACTTAACCTTTCTCATTATGATATTCGATAATTTTTCTTTAATTTTCAAATGTGTCCCATCCCTCCCATACTCATGTCCCACTCCTCCCACCCAAGAGGGAGGAATGGGACAAAATTTTTGTAATTTGAATGCCTCAACAGTAATGAATTTGTTCAACATTTAAATGGTGTGTATTTTTTAAAAATAACTTAAAACATGTAAGTTTATTATTTAACCATTTGCATCGATAAATAAGCAGGGGATAATGAATAAAAAAATATTTATGTGAAAATGTCCCAATCCTCCCTCCTCTCCCCTACAATTCTTGTAAAAATATTTTTATGTGGTATTGTATTCGTTTAAAAATTAAATTAATTGGTCCTTAAAAACAATTTTCTAATTTTTTAAAAGTGTTTTCAATATAAAAAGTAAAGAATTCTTTTAATTTGATGATTTTTTTTATTTTAGTAAATAATCTGTTTATTTTACAAACTGGTTCAAAAATAATTTTCAAAAATGCGTCACAGCACATTTTGTTAAAAACGCAAAGATTCTAATTACTTCTGTTAGTGAAACGGAAAATTAAAATAAGATTAGTCTAGATCATTTGAATATGTTTGGCTTCACATTTTGACTGATCCATACATATTTTACCCACCCGATTTTACGCGATTACACTGTCTAGAAAGTAATGAAGTGATTAATTGATCTTCGGATACTTCAAAATATGATGCCGTTGTACGCAATACTCTGTCAGAAAATGCTGCAATATACATTATAAATTAGGTGGATTGGAGTTATTCACCATATTAAGATAAATGAAGGGGTGTTTAATAACTTTAAATACTTTGTCTAGAGCGTGTTATAGCAATTATTTGATGTCTTGAGCACAAGCTGTCGGATTATTATGTTTATAAATTTCCTATAGATTTATAGCTTGTAAAAAATAACATCTTGTACAACTTTTGTTGCTTTTGTATGCATAAATTAAATAAAACTACTTAGTTTAAAATAATCATATAGCAGCATTGCAATGTTTGTAAAATTCCCTAGCATGTATACAGTGTAACAAATAACATCTTATACGACTTTCATCACTTTTGCATGTATAAAATAAAACACTAACTTGTTATTACTGATAACATTGTAAGTAAAAGGACAATACTTTTCTACATGTTTAGATCCAAATGATCTCTCTAAGAACAATTTAAGACGCATGTTTTGTAAAAATGGCCCTTAAGATATGTTAATGAGTTCTAATTTATTTCGATAAAAAAAGTTCAAAAACTTAAAATATTCCATCGAAAATTTACAAATCAATTATGTAGCAAAAGTTCAATCCGAAATGGCATATATTAGGAATATAAAATTTCCCTTGGAACAACAACAAAAAATTAAAAATTACATTTCATGGTTTGTTAGCTCGGTCCTTTAAAATCTTAAGAAATTAAAAAAAAATTAGAATGCTTAAGTTCATAGATGGAAAGTAATAATTATAATTGTAGTTTTTAAAATAATGAAATTTTGTAAACATTTAATTATCTAGAATGAGTTTTGAAGAAAGATATAATTAAAAATGTATAGTGTTTTCTCCTATCTTCATAGCTGAAAACACATTCTAATTGTATGTCTTCATAATTAACATGAACATTTTTCCTTTAAATTCATTGTTAAATCTTAAAAGTTTTTCAATAAATTTTGTAATAAACATTGAAATAAATAGTACTACAAACTAACTTTGGGGAGGAAAAAAACCCTGATAGTTTTTTCCGTTACCCTTCACTTTTCCTGAGAAATCCCAACGCTTTCCAACGATTTTTTTTAAAGAAAAAAAACAATCCTATGTTAAAGTAACAATTCAATTTCCACCACCCTAAAACTTTCAGCAAAACAATTTCAATTCTTACGGTAACACTCTTTCCAGTTTCTAAAAAAACCCACCCCGCGTTCAACAGTCTCATTTTATGAATCCCGAATACAGGCCACACGAGCGAAAATATTCGATTCTACCGAATGCTACTTCCATATTACTCCCTGGCTTTTACCCACCCCCTAACAACTAAACCCCCTCCCCAAAACGACGATTTGTCTCTTATCTCACCCCCCCCCCTTCCCCATATCCACAAGATAAAGCAAAAGACCCCCCCCCCCCTTTTGTTTTTTGGAACGATCTAAGAAGCAAAATACAACCCCCAAATAAAGCTTTCTTTTTTATATTTAGAAGAAGGAAACTATCTCTTTTCTTAGCTTTCCTACTTGCTATTTGCTTTGTTGTATTGATTTTCGTAGTAATGTGTTCACCGATAATTTCAAAAAATGGAAAACATGTAAACGGAATTTGATAGCGTCTTGTACCCCCCCCCCCCCCCCCCTGAAAAGTGGTTATTTCACTTCTAAGATTGCTGGAAATGGAAAACGACATTCCAAAATTAAATTCAGTGTCGTTTTTCACAAGAGAATATACCCACTCCTGCCATGCCTCGGACTCTTTATCATTTGGGAACTTTACAATTCTATAAAAAAAAAAAAAGAACAATGAAGTGCGTTTTTGAGAAACTAATTTTTCTTCGAAAGATCAATTGTCTAAAGGGGACACATTCTTAATGAAAGTTTTCAATTATCGTGGGTGGTTAATATTTTTTCCTGCATTTTAAATCGTTTCGAAGGAGAGGAATGAATTATAATTATGGAAAAGTTATAAATGTTATTTAATGACGTCTTTTGTTTTATACGCTTAATCCTAGAGCCGAAGCTAAAGATTATTTTTTCACATGAAGGATAGAAAAGAAAAACCATATTCGGAAATTAAATTCTACGTTGATTCTTACATTTAGGCTTTGCCTTTTGACTCTTTACTATTTGAGAATTTTAAAATACTACGATAAAAATAGCTGTTTTTAAGAAACTAGTTTCTTTATGACTGATAAAATGCAAAGTTGTACTCTTAAAAATTAACAACTCTCAAAGAATAATTATTTTGCAAAATGTTTTGCTTTGCATGACCAACAGATTTATTTGTTTGGACATAAAAAGTATTTGTACAGTATATGCTTTTATTTGGCAAACCCATTTTTGTGATACACTATGCATTTACACACACATGATTTTTTTTTGTCGTTTAATTTTATCAGAAATAAATCTTTCTATTTTTCGACTTTATTTAGAGAAAAAAATATTTATATACACTATAGTTTAAAAAGAAAATATTTGTTTTCAAAAACGAATGTCACGATTAAGTGTAGGAAAAGAAAATAATAAATGAGCTGCTAAATTAAATGAGAGTCTTTTTCATAAAAATAGAAGTTACTAATGGCGAAAATATATGTAATTTTCTCTATGCATTGCTGGATGCCATAAGGTAACTACATTTTCAAAAAAAATTATTCTTCATAAACCCTTAAATTGTATTTATACTATGAAAATTTTTTAAGCATACTGCTGCGAGGCAAGCTTACATAGCGCTTTCGTTCATAGATTGTGTATCAATTCGTTCCTATTTCAAAAGAATGTCCAAAAGGTATCTGTTCGCAAATCAAAACAGAATTCTACTCTATAATTCATTCCTAAATGCAACTAGTATATTATTTGGAATCAGCAAGATAAACACCCACCAAAAAAATATAATATCTCGAATAATTTATTATGCAAACCCATTTCTGTCCGATGTGCCATGCTTTGAACTAGCTTTTCTTAGAATAAAAAAAATAAAAAGACATTTTTATCTAATTAGATACTTTGGACAAAGCTAATTATCTTGTTCATTACTGATCATAAGACCATATCTATAAAGATGCATTTATCCACCATTTTCAAGTAAATTTATGGCGCTTGCAAAATTTATGACCCCTGTCGACTTTTTTTTTATTCATGTCGCCGTTCTTCAGCTTGAATCCAAGTGCAATTTAAAAGGGATTTTAGTAATTTATTAGCTTAAGATTTGCATAAGATGGGAAGAAAAATTAGGGCCTATTAATTATTCTCACTTGTATTTAATTATAGGTATCAAACCATTCATTTGCGATAACAAACTATGTTTCTTACCCGTTAATGCTATTATTTTTCTTATAATCCTGAACATTATATATAATATTTAATAGGTAATAATAATAACTATAGTGGGATAATAATAATAATAATAATAATAATAATAATAATAATAATAATATAAAAATAAAAATAAAAATAAAAATAAAAATAAAAATAAAAATAAAAATAAAAATAAAAATAAAAAATAACAACAACACAACAACAGCAGCAGCAGCAGCAGCAGCAACAGCAACAGCAACAGCAGCAAGCAGCAACAGCAACAGCAACAGCAACAGCAACAACAACAACAACAACAACAACAATAATAACAATAATAATAATAATAAAATAACAACAACAACAATAATAATAATAATAACAATAATAATAATAGCGCAGTACGGCTTAATGCATTTGTCTATATTTAGGTATTTTTTACAATTCAGTGGTAAAATATAACTTTTTAAAACTACAATACTTGATTGTTATACTTAATAATTATTATGCTTACATTTTTACATTAAATCGGTAAATACGTAATAAAAAATGCCTTAAAATTTACAGTAATAATCAGTTTATTTTATACGAATAATTTGTAGTTTTAAAGCAAAATCTTTTTTTTAACAAACAAATTATAAAGAAAAAACGAAACTTTACCTTCGCCTGCAGTCAAATACATTTTTAGATAATACACTTACAAGAAACTAGAAAATACTGTTTTACGTAAAACAGTTCAAGAGCAAAACTGTAAAAAGAAAAAAAAAAGTATCATTTTGTAAACATATAGTATTTTTCTGTGAAAGTAACATATTTTTACACTGTATATCTTTAAAAATAATTAAGCAATTAACAATTTAAACGACAAATCAGTTTAAATTATTCTACTTAAACTTTTACATAAGAAAGTCTATAGGCATTTTATTCATCTAAACATGCTTGTGGCAGGTCATCAAAAACTGAAGCTTGACTAGAAATCGGGATATTTGTATTTTAGAGCACACAAAAAGTTATTCTTTGTTACTCATATAGATAAATAGATTTTTAAAAAAAAACTCTCATAGGAAACTTAAAAAATAATACCATTTTCAGACCAAAAGTGACACAAGCCAAAAGTGAACATGAGATGTTGTTGCTTTGACACGCCCAAATTTGTTTTCAAAACAAGTCAGCCCACAAAAGTATCATTATTTCTTATAAATGCCCCAACTCCAGATGGTTACACCCAAAATAGCTTGAAAATCAATATAATAGTTTTACAACGATACACAAATTGGTATATGATTGCGCTGATGTAATTTTGTATTAAAAAAAGCTAAAATATTTATATTTTCCTTCCTATAAATGTCAAATATAAAAATCAGAATCATCCATGCTAAAAAATTATGACTGAGACACAAAAATCTCAGTCAATCTCAGTCAATCAAAGTTTTCAATTCTTGCTTTTTTTTACTTTTCTAAAATAGTTGTCTCGTACATTTCATAATATACTAACAATTTGCCTTCGCACAATTTTAAATTTTTACTTGGTTTTGAAAATAGATATTTTTGCGGTTATGACATCATAAAAAAAAGCAAAGAAATTTTTAATTTTGTCTTCGAAATTTTTTAATAACTTTTCAAATTTACTTATGGAAATTTTGTGTAATTTATTTATATCTGTGTACTGTTGTTTAAATTAAAAAGGATTTACAGTTACAAAAACAATAATATTTCTTGACTAATATCGAAAGTACTCAACATCAATTATTTGTAATTTTTGGTTGTTTTTATTTTGGTAAACAAAATTTCGAAAAAGACACTGGAAAAATATTCATTCTGTAATATATGAAAATTGAGAAGTATGAGACATTCCTTACAGAAATAATTTTAAAAGAAAAGTTTTTTTGTCCTGAACCCCTCTACAAACAATGTCGTCATTGTAGTATCTGCTCTAAGCTTCGAAGAACCTTTATTATGAAAACTTTCCTTTTGAACGAGTATCGCTTTGTTCTTTGGCATCTTTTTTTTTGAACGATATAATATCATGCTTTATTTAAGCATATGAGTTATGAGTTGCGTTTATGCCACAAAATACTATACAGTTCTGTTGCCGTGAGACACTTTTTTTAAGCTAAATGAATGCATAAAAGTTTCTTTCATTAGCAAGAGGAGAAAACAGTCTCACCCAAGAAAAATAAGGCTGTCAACTATATAAATAGTTTACGTGTAGTTGCGGTACAGCATTAAGGCATGTGTAAGCTCTATTCCTTGAAGGGTTAGACCTAATAGGGTAAACATAGCTAATCAAGTAAATTGGAAAGTCTAGCTTCGTAAGCAGGAACTATCACATGCTTATGTTCAGATCGGGCCGAATTATTTAGGAAAAGGAAATGCTTTCGTAATTTTTTTCATTTGAGAAGACTAATTTTTTTATTTAAAAAATTAATTTGGGCGAAGAATAATTTTGAATTTCATAAATATGTAATGCTAATGCTATTCTGAGTTTTCTGAACAGGTGTGTTATTGATCGTAATGGTCAGACAGTGAATTAAATTTATTAAACAGTCAAATGTATTAGCGCCCTAAAAATAATTTAATATTTTTTCAGTATTTTTTAACTTTTAACATATGTAGTAAAACCTTGGAAAGTAAACAGTAATAAATGCTGTGAATAATTAACAGCACCTGCTGTAAACGGTTTTTACGATTATTTTTACTGAGATTTGAAAAAAAAAATACGTCAAAAAATCGGCACCTGTTCGAATCAATATTAAGAACGACGACAACATGACGATTTCACATGTTAGCCTCTGTGGCCGAGGTAGATAATTGACCGGCTTCTCATACCAGGAAGGTCCGTGGTTCTTAACATATCTATACCAAATACGTATTAGTGCTGTTAAAAAATTAATACATATTTAAAAATTCACGAGGGTTCCCGAAAGTTTACAGTATTTTCTTTACGAAGGCAAAAAAAAAGAAAGGAATACTTTGTGCTAAATAGAAGAATCACAACATAGAAACCAATACCTCGCACAATTGCACTTTGCCGAGTATACTCTGTAGCTGTTTTTTTGTGTGAATTTACTAGTGCAATGAATAATATGCTTGTATTATTTTGAAAAAAAAATTGGAGAATACTAATTCAATCACTTTTTAAATATATTTAAATTAGCAAAGAAGTAATGGGCAGTTAAATGAACGATATCTTTTTGTCGAGGCTTCGCCGTTGAAAGTCCGTGTCCTTCCACAAATTTACCATAAAGCATCTAATTTACTTAAGTTATCAATAAATTATAATCTTGTACTTTTTAAAGTGAAAATGGTTGAAACGGCAAACACACTATATTAGAAGAGCCAAATTACTATTGTGAAATTTCGCGTCATACAATACAATCCTTCTTCAAGTTGGCGCTAAATAACTGAAATTACTTTTACTACAAAAAATATTTGAATCATCCATTTTATAAAACGTTTTAAGAACTTTCCAATGATAAAAGTTTTTTTTAAATATTTTATTTAGAAACGGAGTTATAAGCATTTAAAAGAACCTATGTCCCTCCGAATGGTAATTAGTGTTATGGGTATATCCCAGTTGGCATAACAGAATGTGTTCGACATATAAAGGAAAGAGTTTTGGTATTTCTATGACAAATATACATTCAAAATGACCTTGCTTGTGTAGCTAATAGTAACAATCACTCTTTTTACAAATTCATCAAAAACTCACATTTAATTGAAGATTATCTAGCCTCAAATGTTGATATATCTGTAAAACGAATTATAATGCAGTTGCGTTGCAATCAAACATACTTATACTTTAAAGGATCAATTTACAAAATATTTCCTGACACTATATGTAAAATATGTAATACATCCGAAAATGAAACCCGGAAACACATAATTTTAACTTGTCCTGTTTATGAATCCTTCAGAAAAAAATCAATCAATCAACAATCTTTCAGTATTTTTAAAATTTCATAACAAAAACTATTATAATATTTATAACTTCTTAATATCAGTTTTAAAATTTAGACAATATATATTAAGTTTCGATGATACTGACAATTAGTTAACTTCCTTGTGTCTCTTTGTATGTATTTAAGTGTTTGTTTGTATTTCATTTGTTTGTTTTATATGTATCCTTGCAATAGATTTATGTTGATATTATGAAACATTTTATTGTAATAACCATTGCCAACCATTGTAAACGGGCTTAGGCCCATTGCAATAAATTTATTATCTATCTATCTATCTATTTCTATGACAAATTACAAGATTCTTAAGCTCTGTTAACCTATGTCGTTCCACTATACGTAGATCTAAGACGGTTACAACACGAAAAGAATCTTTATTTGGGATTCTACGTGTCGCCATCTTGTGTTATTACTTTAACTAAATGTAACATTTAAGCGTTTTGTCTAAGCATAGTCACCTCTAAAATTAAAGGAACTTACATAAGTGATTAGTTTGATTCAGTTGAATTAGATTCGTGCAAGAGCTACAGTAATCATGTAAGTAAGTAGGTAGGTTTGAATTATCGCGCACTAGACTAGAGCTTCACGAGGGCTATTGGCGAAGGGCGTCATAATTTAGAACCACAGTCAAGTGACGAGCCGACACCTGAGTAGGCACCCAACGCAATCATTAAGGGCGAGATCGTAAATCATGTACACCAAATATTGGTTTTCGTAGAGAATTACAAAAAAAAAATGATTCCGCGAGGTTATGGCTTCTAAATAACAGTTAAAGGTCAATTTAAATTGCAATTTTTAAGTATATAATTTTTTTGAGAAAGAAAATCAATATATAATAGAACTTCATCATTATACATCATGCACCAGGATTCTATAGCACAGTTCGCGAAAAAGTGATCTTCCATGTTAATTCAACGGGATATCTGTCCTCCGCGCACTGAGTAGTGTTAAAATCATTTTTTCCCCTTAAAAATAAAATCGTGCAATTTTAGGGGGCGAGAAATCCTTCATGATAAAAAAATACCCTTTTACTTTTAAGGCCGTATTACTTATATTATAATAAGAAGGAAACGATAAGTTATAAAGACATTCTAAAATATATTTGTTGTTATTGTAATGTTTCTGTAATTGCCCAAAATTATGCCACTTCATATTTAAAAAATATTCAGCTCCTGATCACCGACTAAATAAATATTATGCATAGCATATTTTTTTTTATGTTTTCAATTTTCCGGTATGCCATGTTTTTTAAAACTTGAATTTTTTTAAACAAGGGGAAATAACAGGCTTTAATTTTGTTTTCAATCTTGCTAAACACGTGTGGTTGAAGTATTTCTGAATGTTGCCCACATTAACTTAAGCATACAACAAAATAATGGAATACTAAATTTGTTAATACTTTCTGATTGTACTTGAACTATACACACATTACTTAAAAACGACAAGGAGCAGTGAACATTTTTGAAGTGCACTTTTAATACTCGAGATACACACCGATATCAATAAATACAGCATACAATAAGTATTCACATTCAAAATTCATTGTAATAAAAACATTCAATTGGAATCAACACAAAATACAATTTCTAAATTACGTTTCAATAAAAGTTGTATTAAAAGAGCAAAGTAATCAATACTTCAATTAAAGGATAAAATCACAGATTTCTTGTGAACATGAAAACACCCCGACGATTTATAAATACGCCCACAAGAACAGGTCCGTCCAAAGTAAAAATTGCAACTAATTCAATGCTTCAAAACTTAATTTTCTGATTACTTGCATACTTTTGTAACGCTTTGTAGCCTTCAGAAACCGCATGCCTAGACAGTTCACCAGGAACAGCTAATTTCGTTGCAGTCTCAATTTCTCTGGCAGACATCACTTTTTTCTTGCTTACGGTGACCAAATGGGAAGCCTCTTGTGCAATCCGGTAGAACATATCGTTTACAAATGATTCCAAAGTGGACATCGATCTGCGGGAGATTCCGTATTCTGGATGTACCTGCTTCAAGATTTTATAGATATAGCTGCCGTACGATTCATTCCTTCTTGGCTTCCTTTTCTTCACTTTAACATCAGGGAGGAGTGAGCTATCTCTACTGGAAGCAACAGCAACCGTTTTTTTAGCTTTAGGAGCGGGCGGCATTTTATTTTATACAGATCAATAAAGAAATTAGAATTTAAACTGCTACATTCGTCGATTTCGCTTTATATACTTGTAAAATAAACGCGAAATTCAGATTATCCAATAGCAATTTGGTAATTTAATCGTTTCCGGCTGTCTTTCTTTAACCTCCTTTCAGGAACTTTAACACAGCGAACTACGCCTCGTGAATTAAAACCGCGGTCTAGTGACGAGGTCCAGACCTGAGCTGGCACGCTACGGAATAGTATATTGTTTAAATACCAACTTCTTGCTGTGCTGTTGGTTGTTCAAAACATTTGTTAAAGAAAGCTTGCATGGAAAGAAAAAATTATTTTTATCCATATTGGGTATTTTGAGATTCAAACCGAAGCAACCAATGAAATCGCAGTATGTTGCAAATAAAAACAAGAGCGTTACATAATCTGAAACACTTCCATTAAAACTCGTGCATAAAAACCGTTATGGAAAAGTTTCTCAACTCTTACCGGATGCCTAAAATAAGAATGCTGATGAGGTGGTTATTTCGACATCGAATTTTCTATCAAATTTAAAGATCACTGTTTTCAAACCTTTTTTTTTTTTTTTTTTTTTTTTTTTTGTAGATACCCGATTTTAATCTAATAAGTAATAAAATAAACAGGTCGAAAATTAATTAACTCTGACATAATTAATATTTTATTACAATGTGCCATTGCGTTGCCAGTGATTTATATTTAGATACGTTTTCATTTAGTTCTTTAGTTCACTTGACTGTGGTTCTAAATTACGAAGTGCGACGATAATTCAAACTAAACTGAAGTTCATTAGTTGTTTGAAAGAACTTCTCAATTCTCATTAAAATTCATTTAAACATTCATTTCTTTGAATATCTTCCTTGTGTAACATTTGGATTTGATATTATCTTCAGTTTACCAGCTACATATAATATACATTAATAAGAGTCACTCCACGTCTTTTTGTCACGACCCATAGTTTGGGCGAGTTGAGGAACGTTTCCATTTAAGGGGTCATAGGAGTCTGAAAAATGTGCAAAGAAGGTACTACAAAGCATAGTTTGATCTTCCATGTAATTTTTTTAACTATTCAATATATAAGTATAAATTTTTCATATGTAATTCTATAAGATGTATTTAATATAAAACAAATTTTAAAATTTATGAAACTTTAGCCAAAACTAAAATAAATAACATTAAACATAAAGCTCTTTGAACACATTGGGATTAGGCTTTCGCGGCAAATTTTGAAGTCAAAATTGAAAAAATGACCAAAAAAAGGACTTTATATTGTACAAATCTGCACAAACAAAGACTTATACCTAAATTCTCAGCTCAATTTTACGTAAAAATCATTTAAAAAAAATTTTTTAATCAAAATTTTGATTAATTTTTTTAGAAAAAAGCTCTTAAAATAATTTCTAATTAAAATTGAGCTGAGAATTTAGGTATAAGTCTTTGTTTGTACATATTTGTACAATATAAAGTCCTTTTCTTGGTCATTTTTTCAATTTTGACCTCAAAATTTGCCGCGCAAGCCTAATCCCAATGTGTTCAAATAGCTTTATGTTTAATATCATTTATTTTAGTTTTGGCTAAAGTTTCATACATTTTAAAATTTGTTTTATATTAAATAAATCTTATAGAATTACATATGAAAAATTTATACTTGTATATTGAGTAGTTAAAAAATTACATGAAAGATCAAGCTATGCTTTGTAGTACCTTCTTTGCACATTTTTAAGACTCCTATGACCCCTTAATGCTTGATGTCGTTTCGTGCTAATTAATGTCTTCTAAGCCAAAAGTAATAGCTTTTACAAAGCTAATGAATTTTGTAAACGCGGGTTGTCATGGCAATGTATACGTTAGACACAGGGCCGTCTTAAACTAGGCTGGGGAACTTGGGCACACAAGAATTTGAGGCCCGTTTGTAATGTAAAAAAAAGTGAATTATAATAATGTTTTTTTACTGAGTATGACCATCTATTGTAGGTAATCAACTACAGTATGATATAATATGTCATTAATTATATTAGAATACTGCTGGTTTTACGATTACGATAACTGCTTTTTTTTTCGGTATTTCTGTTGAGCAAAATCTTTTAAATTATATCCTCAAAGTCAAATTTTTGGAGGATATCACTTTCTATTCACATAATTGACAAATTGCTCAGCCGTTCTTGTAACATTGTTGTTCGTAATCCTTTTTTTATTCTCTTAAGCTGCGAAAATGACCGCTCTCCACTACAATTGGTAACCATTAGGCAATATTCTTGTAGCAATTTCTACGTTTGAAAAATTTCTTCCAATTTATCTAATTTTATTAGGTTATGTAAGGTTGAAATATTTAAATCCGCTGATTGCTTTGCTATGGTTTTTATGCATCTAACTATGAAAGTCAGTTGGTCAACGTGGGACAGATAGGGCAATGTTATTAATTAGTACAGTAGGAATAGGCGCAGCCAGCGATATAATGGCGTAGTATATGCCTTGTAACCTTCTGATAAGATTACTGATTTGTGAAAAACGTGTGATGTGCCCGACAAAAATGTTTTGAGAATAAATGTGTGAAAGAAACTGTCGGTCCTTCGGGGCCCCCTGAGAATGGAGGCCCTGGGCACGGGCCCCGTGTGCCCCTATGGTAAAGACGGCATTGGTTAGACAATATCCAATGACTATGTTCCTGTCTAGCTTTGACAATAATCGTATAAAGACAATTTGCTGCGATTCCGAATCCATAATAGCAAGATAAAACACCTTGACCTTGTACTTTTTGAACCAGCGTCAAGTGATGAATCAAAGAATTTAAAAAGTGAAGCATTCATCAGGGTTTTTGTTAATAAAACTAGAGCTAATATTTAAAATTTTACCGAAGTAAAAAAAAAATCCTTGCTTGAAAGCCTGTGGTGGCTATTTGATATAATCTCAATTCTACCAACGACCGATAATATATACTGGAGAAACTGTTCCCAGTGCTAACGGATCTCAAAAAACACGACCAACGGCCATGTTTTATGCCTTGAGTGGTAACAGTTATCAGGGCCGTAACTTATAGGGGGGGAAGGGGGGGAGCCTCCCCCCCCAATAATTTTACAAAGGGCGCCATTTTGGGCGCCGTTAGGCGCCCAAAAGGGCGCCCTCTTCAACTTTTTTAACAATTAACTTTTTAACAATTATTTAGCAATAATACGTAATTATATCATTTTATTTACTTATTTCCCCTCAATAGCTTTTCTAGGGCGCTATTTCCCCCCAAAATGACACCCTGAGATTTTATAATAAGCAACAGAAGCTTAAACTGGTATAAAGAACATAATGTTATTTTTTTAAAATAACGGAAATCTTTCAATGTTGTTATTCCTTTCCTTTTTCCCGCTTAGAAAATTCTTACCGTCTTTAGTGGTGGACGGTAGGGGGGGGGGGGGGGGGGGCAAAGGGGACTATCAGTGTTGCACTATCTTTTTTTTGTCCCCGAAATGTAACTGGATGTTGGACCAGCTGAACTCGAACACAAAAGGCTGTCTAGACATACTAGACATAGCTATTTAGGATTTTTTGGGCTGTGTGGGGGGCAATCCGTTATCTTGATAAGTCGATAACCCTAACAAGACAGTATCAAAGGGCCGAAAGTGATTTTCAACGAAAACTTACTGTACATTGCAATAAAAAGTGATGGGCGATCACACTATTTTCACGGGGGACAGATGGAGGCAAAGAGGCTGTGAATTGGGAGTCTTATTGTTGAATGTTGTGTAAGTACAACTGTCTGCTCTTGTTTTATGTTATCTTTCAGTAGCCAGAGAGTAAGAGACCACCTACGGAGGTAGGTCGCGCCGTCTCAAGTAAAAAGTAAATCCTTTTTAATTAATTGCGCTTTTTAACGTATTTACGTGTTGTTTAAGAGAGAAAGCTAATTTTATCCACTTTTTTCCTTGCTTTTCCAATGCTTATAATTTTCGAAACCTTCTGAACTTCGCAATTGGTACAGAATAAAAATTAAATGTACCTTTTAAAATAATAGTTGTATTTTTCGTTGGGAATAAAAGTAAGGTAAGAAATTACTATTTATTCATTTTATTATCATTACATAGTAAAATACTTATTAAATGTATAATTTTAGGGAGTTAAATTGTATCTATTTTTTTTAAATATGTACTTGTACATAAAAATAATCGAAATGAGAATAAAGAAAACTTATTTTATAATTATAAATGGGAAATGACGAATGTAACTTTTACAATTAAATTGCGTGCAAAGCTACTTTTCGATAATTTCATGTTCATGAAGCAATAATGTTTTTTTTTTGCATGATTGTATAGATATTCACATTGCTACTATAAAAATTGTATAAAGGATCGATTATATTGGAATCTCACTCGTTTCTATCGAATACTCTATTGCAAGGTACTTTTATAAAGCCAATTATTTGTAGGTTTAAATTTATCATAACTAATTCAGTGTTGTTATTTTCAAATTAGGTTAATTCATTTTTAACTAATTTACAAGTTAATTGTTAAACGATTAAATTAGTCATTAATAATTATTCAATTTGTAATTAAAACAAGTAGGTTTGTAACAGAATTTGTCACTTAACCCGCTTCCACACAACAGTTGTCTTCAACAGGAAAAATGTCACCAAACACAATATTAACTCTATTATAAACCTTCAAAGGCTAAATTTGGCTAGATTCATTTATTTTATTTCAAAAATTCAATAATTATTTATTTAATAATAAATTCAATAATTATTATCGTTTGCAAAAATTAATTTATATATAAAAAATTAATATACAATATTCATCCCTTTTAAATGAAACCAAAACATTTGATGCAAATAACAGGTAAAAGGGCGCATTAATTCTATATTAAACATTTGCATGCTAATTTTGGCTAGTTTCATTTAATTTATTTCAAAAATTCAATAATTATTATTGTTTATCATTTGCAAAAATTAATTTATATTTCGAAGAATAAATATGTAATATTCCCTTGCCTTTAAATAGAATGAAAACATATCATATCAACATACAAAGAATCTCGTAGTGAAATATATTTCGCGTCATTTCAAACTGACCAATGCGTCACAAAAATAAATGTATTTGAATTTATTGTCTAAATAAATTAAAGTTTCTCGAGCAATTGTTGTGATGGCAATGGTGATTTAATTTTAATAAAAATGGCTTCCTATGCTTTTTAAATGAGCATTAAATTTTGCAGGTTTTTTTTAATAATTGAAATACTCCGAATTCGAATTCTTTTCTGAAATTTTCAATGTATTCTGATTTTGATGCGCAGAATTTGTTGACGTATCACACTTGTCCGTAGCGTTTGTAGTTTGGGCTATGAGAGTGGGTGACGGGCAGACAGACGGACTAAACGATTATACATCCTTCCACTTTTTACGTTATAAATTTAGTGCGGAAGCTAAAATTATTTCATTTGTAATTAATAATGATGTAAGTAGTAATTAATAATTATTTAATAAGTAATTAAAAATAGTTTAATTAGTAATTAAAAATGGTTTAATTAGTAATTAATAACAAACAATTGCTTTGATTAGAAAGTTTAATTAATTCATATGTACTAATTGATGTATATAATTAGCCGTTAATAATGATTCTTAACTGACTCTCCAAAAAAATGTAAGAGGGCGCCAAAACGTGGTCCTCCCCCCCCCCAATAAAATGTCCAAGTTACGGCCCTGACAGTTATTCAGGTATGGAAATAAGTCCAAAATTGGTGATTTGCGGCACGTAGTCATGTAGTGGGCGGGCGGAGCATACCATGAAATACCACCAAATGCCAATACCAACAAAGAAATCGCGGATATATTATTGAGAGCTGGAATTAAATGTGCCACCAAGAAACGGGCCAATTTTGTTTGGCGCATTTATGTGCTATAGCAAAAGTGACGTCATTTAGCGACACATTTGTGCGAATTGCGTATATTTATTCCCACAAATGCTCAGTGCAAAATAAAACCATTTTAAACAATAAATAGATAGTTAAATAATTAAGAAAACGCATTATTTTGTTCGGATATGTTAATTTTTTAAATATCAAATGTACGTGGAACAAGAAGATAAGAACGCAAATTCAAATTTGTAACTGGCATCACTTATATCAATGATGGCTCAACTTCACGTGTTGCAGAAACTTTTACCGCGTTCCGTGAACGCCATTTTTACTAACTGCCGGCATCCTGTGAGCGTATTTTCCCACCCGGTCAGTAGTTTTTACTGTAGGAAATTTTCATCTGAAACTATGGCAAAAACAACAGTATTCTTTGACATGGCGGCTGATAACCAACCTCTTGGCCGTATTGTCATGGAAGTAAGTGCATTTAAGTGTTATTTAGTATATAATTTAATGTTTCTATGTAGGATGTAGTAGTTACTAAACCTCCCTGTAAAAGTAGCAAGATATTCTAGTGTTGAGGGCCGGTCTTAAACGGTGGGTTCCTGCGACGCCATAGTGTCCCTGTAATGTGACATCCCCGAATTTAATTTTATAATTGGCAATTTTGAAATCTAGGCCCTATTTTAATATTCACAATTCCTGTATTACGCCGAACAACAAAGGCTTGGGTCGAAGTACAACAGCATGTTTTTCAAATATGCAAATGGTGTTAAATTTGATGCAAGTAGAGTTAAGAAAATATTTCATTGTTAAACATTTCAGCGTCATTGGTGACACTTGAATTGAGTTTTTTTTACCCCCTTTTTTTTGAGGGGTTATAAACTAGAGACCCGTTCTTGTTGACCGGCACCGCCAGTGTTATAACTCCTTGCAATTGTTTTACGGATAATTACTTTGCGCATGAGCTGTATTCTTGAAAGCAGTTTTAAAATATTTGTCATTTAATTTTGTAGTACTAGGTTTTTTCGAGATTAGAAATGATAATGCTTTATTTTGCATTTCTTTTCAGTTAAGGCCCGATGTTGTTCCCAAGACTGCAGGTAATTTTTATTTTGAAGTCTCTTGTCAAGCAGATACTATAAGTCTAGTCTAAACCTCCCAAGTTTAAAGATAATTCGATTAAATTCATTGGCCCATTTGTGTCTGCACTTCAGTGTATGCTGAAAAATTATGACTGACTGTGCATCAGTCATTTTTAATGGATCTTTAATCATTGAGCATAATGCTTGGTGGTAACAAAGCTTTTTTTAACAATGTTCTTGCAATATTACTAGATTGACCTGTATCTTCCACAGTGCAACTGTAGATAATTTAACTTCAAAATAAGTTTGGTATGCCATTTGTTTTGTGGTCATTGAACATTAATATTTCTCCTAATAATTGAGAATCTTTTCAAAGACCCTTTAAAACCACCAACCATAGTTTTGGATATTTTTGAAAACTATTTGATCAGAATTACTGAATTTAACAATATTTAGAGCATGATGCATTATTGCAACTTGCTAGTATTAAAAACTCACTAAATATTAAAAGGTGTTGGACTTATGGGGTTTCTGAAACAAATGCGTGTTTCAAGTATAGGAAATCATGCATAGTATTTCGTAGCTAAAACTTAAATTAACCTAAACTGTTAAACTTAAAAGCCTAAACTGTTTATTCATCTGCCAAAGTAAAAATAGGCAATCGTATCCAATATTAAATCTATTAGGGTTTCTACAATCTAACAATTATGCCTTGAGCTTTCTTGTAGCTTTTTGACTAACTTGTAGGGTTTTCATGGCTGTGCAAATCAATTGAATAACAAGATTTCTTAATGTGTTTACATACGATAATTTAAATTGTTTAACAATTAACATCGAATCTATTTTGATAAAGTTGTTACTTAAGGAGTTTCTGAAGACTTATTTGATTCATGTACTTATTAGTATAGAGGTTGTATCAATTCATAAGTTTGCATGATTAGAGAAATTGTGACTCTACAGGTTTATGGTTGAAAATTGGTTATCACGTACACAGTGCTAGTATACAAAAGTCGATATTTTTAATAATGAACATTTTTCTGTTTATACAGATCCTTAAGTACTTTTTTATTTAACTATATTAAACCCATGATCAAGTCTAATATTTATTACAATAAACTTGGTTAGATTCTAATGCAAAGATCACACCGGTAGCAACAACATGGAAAGGTGTATCCTATATGCAAAATAAAAGCCATTTTCTATGATTTTTCATTGGTCATTTGACATTTTTTGCTGATACTGTAATTAAATTGACATGTTCTTGATTTTAATTTACAGAAAACTTCAGAGCCCTGTGTACTGGTGAAAAAGGATTCGGTTATGAAAAGAGCACTTTCCATAGAGTTATTCCAGGATTCATGTGTCAGGGTGGTGACTTTACGGCTCATAATGGTAAGGATTTCTGTATAGTAATATCAATTTGTTTTATTTTTGTAATACTCGGGGTTATGTTTAAAACATTTATATTTTCCTTGCAGCAAAAAAATTGATGGGAAATTACTTTGTGCAAAAAGTCTAATAAAATGCCCAATTATAGTTAAATGGTTAAGTAAAATATGGAAAACGCATCCAATATGTTACTGTTTTTAATGATTGATATAAAAATAGCTTGAAACAATAATAGCATCTTGTATTCAAAACATGGCCATTCTTAATAACCATTTAACTTCAGTTCTGAATCTGAAGTGAAATGGGTATTATGAAAATAAAATAGTACGAAATTGAAATTTGTGTAAAATAGAATTTTACGCAGAAATGTAACTTATAGTTTAATTGCTTTAAATAATCGGAGCAGAGGTAAAATATAAAAGAGAATCGACAAACAATTACATTATTGGTTTTTAAATTGTTCTATTAGTTCATCTGATTTAATCAAAGGAAGGCGTCCAATCGCCAGATAATGCAAGGATTTCTGTTCTATGAACAAAGAAAGCTGTAAAGCGTATGCCTAAAATTATTGGATAGAAGTAAATTTAGAGAAGACCTAAACCCAAAAAGAAGTTTGTTATTTTTAAAACCCATACAACTTAATAACAAAATTAAATTGTTTTGAAAGGATGTTTAAAACAAAACATTTTGGTTCTAAAAAGTTTCCCAACCCTGGTAATACTTGTTGTTTTAACCTGTTTGTTTCCTTTGTATTTTTGAAAGTAAAACCATCTATTGTAGTCTGTTAACTGTTCATATTTAAACAAGAAAACCTTCAAAAAAGATGCTTGACCTTAAGCATTACTTGTATTTATAATAGTTGATTATATTGAAGAACAGACTGACTTTGTGTATTTAAACTCTGAATGGGAGGCTACTAGACTACACAAAATGACATTAAGTTCTTTGTCCTCAAACTTAGTTAAAATTGATTTTACAATTAGCTAGTTTAAATTTAACGTTTTCAAATATCTTGTATTGTTCTTGGACTGCAGTTTTTAAATTCATAGTTTAAGTTCTGATAGTTAATTGTATAGGTTATTGTCAAGCTTCCAAAACTTGGTTCGAACCATAATAGTTCTATATGTTACTAACTTAAAACTGGATTTGCAGGCACTGGTGGAAAATCCATCTATGGTTCCAAGTTTGAAGATGAGAACTTCATCTTGAAGCATACTGGACCAGGTTTGTCTTATCTGTTATTTTAGTTTAATAGTATTTGAATAAAATGTCTTGTGATTAAGCCTGTAAATATCTCCATGATGGTAGTATTGAATTTTAATTTTCTACCTTGTTAGTTTCTAGTAAATTCTTATTCAAAATTAGCTTATTTTGTTAAATAATATGCATCCCCCTATTCCATAGATCGGTTTTAATTTAGTGATCCGTTTTTTACCTGCATGAGAACCTTTGTTTATTTTGGCTGTTTTAAGGATTCTTAAAAATCCTCAAGCCTTTTATGTCGGCTTAAAAATTGACAGCATCAATAGACAGTGCTTTAAATTGCTTAGGGAAATCTGGTTATTTTAATATATTAGTAGCATGGTCAACAGAAGTTCAAAGTTCCTGAAGGCTTTTTGCTTTGAAACAATATTAGGATATAGTGTTGGGCATTCCTGTCAGCTTGTTGGCATTCCTGTAAGAATTGTATTTTTGTAACTTAAGACTTAAAGCAGTTTCTATAGTTGTGCTTCTCCGCAGGTACTAACATTTTGAAGTATTCGACGCGTATTTGTAATAGTTTGGGAAATAAGTTAATATAAATGCGCAAGTTTTTCTTGGTATCTAAAGAGGTTAATTAACTTGTATTTTTCAGCCTCTGTTTACCTTGTCTTGATATTTCATTTTTCTAGGAATTCTATCCATGGCCAATGCTGGTAAAAATACCAATGGCAGCCAGTTTTTCATTTGCACTGCCAAAACTGCTTGGTAAGCTTCTTTAAACAATTTTTTAATTCAATGACAACTTGCTTAATACCAGTAAGTTTTTATAGACAACTCTCCAGTATGCGTTTAGTAAGCTTTATTGTAGTTACTGTGCATTATGCTTGGAAGTTCTACAATCAAGCCATTGTTGATTTTAATGGCATTAAAGTCCTTAATTTTGCTAAAATGTTGCTGTAAGAACTTGTGTTTAGCATTGCCCAAAAAAGTTCTTCATATACAACTACACACTTGCCAACAATTAGGTTGAGGCATGTCCGATATAAATTTTATTAAGCAAGTTAGTGATTGAATTGCAAATATTCTAAAATTTATTTTAATACCATTAAAACAAATTGTTGGTGCATGCGATGTGATTATATAAACAGTGGATCCGTATCCTACTTCTAAATTCAGTTATCTTGCAAATTTGAAACTTGATTAGTATAACTGAGTTCGTAAAAGTATTGGGAAACCAATCTCTTACCTTATTAGGGAGAGAAAAATAGTGCTTTTGGCTGGTGCTGATTATTCACTGATAAACAATGGTCTGTGGATGGAAAAGTTAAAATGCAAAATTGTTATTTAATGTGAAATAAAAAAAATACAATTAACAGCGACCCTTGTATGCAATACAATTTATGATTTGTGGTTATATTTTAGAGTTTGACAGACATAGGTAGACACTTACGATGATAATGCTACTTAAGTTTTGATTGACCATTATCTCCTGAACTTGAAACACTGATCTTGCTAAGGGCATACATCGTGAACTAGTACATCAGGCATCTAGGTTTAACCAATCTGTCCTGAACTATAAAAAGTACGATTCCAATTCAATTACAAATTATGATATGTTGAGGTTTGGCATCTTAAACTAAAACTATAAAAAAATAAAGATGCAACTGATTTCCCTGCAAGATTCTAAGTAAAAAGATTCATTGAAGTTTTGTTCAACATTTAGTCTTAAACTAAAACTATATTACAAAAATACGAGATTGTTGCGCTTGGAACCGACATATTTAAGTACGTCATCGTAACATGTTTCTTACTTGGTTATGATCTCATGTAAGTGCAAATGTATAAATATTTGTGTATAATAATGGTGGTAATTTTAAAGCTGACCTCTTATCAAATTTTCTGATTGTTTTCAATTCATTTCTATCCCTGTCTTTTCCTAATGCAATACTGTTTCAGAATCTTGTAAAAGTTGCCTTTTGTAGCTCAATGTCTGTTCAACTTAAACTGAACATACCATAGGCACTCGTTTCAATCTTGCAATAGTCTTCGAATGAACTAATCAATGACTAATGCACTTATTTTTTTTTTAGGTTGGATAATAAACATGTAGTGTTCGGGCAAGTTACTGATGGTTTTGATGTTGTGAAGCAAATTGAGAGTTTTGGCAGCCAGAGTGGAAAGACTTCAAAGAAGATAACAGTAGCAAAGTGTGGACAGTTGTCTTAATTTTATTAGTTTGTCAAGTATGTTTGTAACTACTTTTGTAATAAAGACTTGAAATTTCAAAAGGTAGAATTTCATTTCTTAATATTTAATTTTGATAAATTAAGATTGCTATAAGGATAGTTTTGGCTTGCACATTTGAACAGATAAAGCTATGCATATTGCAGCAAGTCCAACGTATAAGAGTCGAATCCAAACATAATTAGATTGATTGGGCTAAAACTGCAAAGAATTTTAAATGTGTTGCAATACGAAATAAGAAGCCTAACTACTAATTTTGTTTGAACTACTTTTTCAAATGTCTATATCTTGCTCAAATTATTAGCAATTAGTACAGCTGTGGACAAAAGTATCCACTAGGATTATTTCGGCCGTTAGTCATCCTATAGAATCGATTTGAAATTTCCAATAGTAATAGCCATATTTGATAATTTATTAAGGTTAAGCATCCTCAAAAGCCCCTGAATCTAGTTTTTGTCGCATTTGAATGTATATTAACGAGTTATTCAATTTAATCACTTGATGTCCTTTGGGATCCATCTCTAAAACGACAAGCGTAGGCAAGTAGAGTCCTATTGCAAGGACGTATTTGTTTATCCAGTTCATATATAATCCTATATATACTGTCCCCTAAAGGGTAATTAAAGTGTTTTGTATTTACTCTGCAAATTATGGATAAAAAATTGAGATTTCGTTTTAAACTTTGACTGGAATGCATTTCTGTAAAAAATATTAAGGGGTTTCTGTTCATAATTTTTAAAATAATTAATGTAATTATTTAAAAAAAAATTTAAAGACCCCAATAGTGTGTGCATTTTGCTTGGGTTGTTATAATTACTATTCAGTAAAAAATTAGTTTCATTATCTTAAATAACTATACCATCCTATAAATATGTGCAACTCATTTAACATTATGGCACCTACACTTTGCACGTCTTAACTCGCCTAATAATGCTTTCAAACTAACCAAATTTTGTATTCAAATGTCATAGATTTGAAATATGGATATCGAAAAGGGGTGTTGCTATTGAAAAATTTTAAGTTGGTAACATTTTTGATATGAAGACGGCCCCTTATGCATTTTTTTTGCAATGAACTCGGAATGTTATTTCCAAAAGTACGTTGGTCAAAAAGGTACGATTCTATCGGTTGACTAACGGCCGAAATAATCATAGTGGGTACCTTTTTTTGTTCACAGCTGTACTATAGGTTACAAACCTGAACTTAACGGGATGTTTGTGAAACTTAATAGTGGGAAATGGATAAGGATATTTCAGACAATCAATTTTAGATATGAATCTTTTATCAAGAGAATTATCCAGTTAAGCCTTTTTAAAACAAATATTTTAGTTATTGAAATTTTTACCTAATATACTTTAGTCTATGCTTTACCGTATTATACTAACAAAATTGTTAAATTTGTTTATTTTCCCCACCAAAAAATGTAAGATCCGAGACGAGAGGAAAAACAACGCCACAAAATTAAGTATACACCCTTAGTTATATCCATTTAAACTACAGATTAATATTTTGTTGCATAACCTTTTGATTGGATTAAAGCTTGTAATCTTCTGGCATAGATTCCACTATTGTTTTAGTGGTTTCAACAGAAATTTTAGCCCATTCTTCTCAGAACCTTCTTGAGATCTTCATTGCTCTTGATTTCATGTTCATGTACAGCTTCCTCTAATTGCGACCATAAATTTTTGATGACGTTTAGGTCTGGAGACTGGGCTGGAGTGTGTAAATGCTTTTTGCAATGGTACAACTGTACAATCTTCGCTGTGTGCTTGGGGTCATTGTCCTGCTGGAATATAAAGTTCGACCCAAGAGCCAACCAACTAACACTTTTTTTCAAGTTATCCTTTAAAATCCCCAAATATACATCTTTGTCCATTATGCCATCAATAAAAACAAGATCTTCCAGTCGACATACAACCCCAAACGAGGACAGATTCACCTCCGTACTAGACTGTCTAAATGGTGTTAGTATAGGATCCACAGGCCTCCCAACTGGTCCCTTTTTTCCCTAAAAGTCCTTTTTTACACCCCAAGTCCCTAAAACTCCTTATTTCACAAACTTGGTCCCTATTTTCCCTTTTTCACCCAAATTTTGAAACATTACACTGCAGCAAGGAACTATATTCTTCAAAATTGACAAAAAGGATTTTGTTATTGCAACTTTTTTTCGTAAAAAAACCTTGAAACGGCTAATTTTAACGAAGTTCTTTTTATTATGATAATTTTGTTGTTTAACAAGTATGTTAATTACTAAATTTTCAATTTAGTTTTTTCTATCACTGTAAACAGCAGAAAATCAGCTTTTTAAAAACAAAAAAAAAATCTAAAGATCTTTTTTTTTTATGACTTTGGGTTGTGTTAAGACAAAAAGCAGAAGTCTTAACAATTTATAATTGGTAGCTTATAGGTAAATGGAGGATTCAGAATACAAGTGACCACTTTTTTTTCATTTCCGAGTTAGCACTGGAATTGCATGTGCTACATATGTAGAATTTCAGTGCAATACTGAAAAAATTCCCGAGTCAGATAATATGCGCTAGGCAACAGCAGCATTTGTGGATAGATAAGAAGCATTTTATGGACTTGTATTCTGAGCCTTCCAATTGTCTAATGTCTAAATCTCTGAAGAGGGTGAACGGATCAGATTTACTGCACAGTAACCATTGGCACGGGTTTTTTCGGATTTGGCGATAAATAATTATTTGTGGCAACTAGTATGACTTCAACTGAGGATTCGAATTCCTTGACTTCGCGTTCGCAATAGGGTTGCTGGAATATCTGCGTATGAGGGTTGCGACATGATGCTCTCACCTGATTGGCTGGAGCATAGCCATGCTCCACAGATATGGCGCTGTTATTTTTTCTCCGTAGACATTACACGGTGACTCAGCGAAGCTCTAATAAATCGCATCTAAACGATATAATTAAAGGAACGTAACCACTATTTGTTATTGATTTTGTTTTTAATGATATATATTCTTCAATGTTTATTCTTTTTTGGATTAAAATTCTTAACGGTAAAGCTGTAATCCATGTTTTAATACCGGCGTGTGTCATTGCTATGGAATACAAAAGTTGTTTAAACTCGGAAAAAGTGTATAAAGCTTTACTTTTTAATCTTTGTATTGTAAATTAAACATCATGTGGACTATTACACTTCTAAAAATAGTATTTTTTATCATTATACTACGAGAAAATGCAATTTTTAATGTCGAAGCTAACAGACGGTATTTGGCATGCGTTGGCGGAACAATAGTTGGCGGGGTAACGTAAACAAACCGCAAATCAAAGTCATTGCTTACTTGAAAGTTGAAAACATTCTTATTTCTTCCAAACTAAGCAACAACATAATGTTTATATGTGTAAAACTGGAAAAAATAACTAGTTTTGTTTTATTTGCGAGTTTGGATGAGCGATAACGATTTTAGCATGGCACACCTGCTAAGCTCCTTGTCGTTACCCTGTACAGCACACAGTGTATTGAAGGTACCCTAGTTCGCAATGATGAATGATGACGTATTCCGGCAACCCCATCTGACCGTTATTTGCTAATTTCGGTTGGATTTCTGTTTTGGAAAGTCGCCAGAATGCAGACTTTTTGCGCGATTTAGGAAAGTTAGCCAATGGTTATCGCACAGTAAATTTCTACCAGGGTGAACTTGCTTTTTTTTTGTTTACTGGAAACCAATTTTCTTTTACCTACACTTTAAATTTAAAATTTGTAACATTTTTTTCTCACATTTAAAAAGAGTACTTTAATTTGAATTAAATGTATATTTCTTCTGTAAATAGCTTTGGTGGGTTTTTTGTGTGTAATTTTATGCATTGATATTTTATCGATGAAAGTGTAACAATGAAGTCCACGTTAAAGTTTCTATTTATAAAAAACAAAATTTTCTGCATTCAACATTTTCCCTTGGTCTTCTGAAGACAAGTCAAAAAGGAAAAATTTTACCCCTCTACCTGCTACAAAGAACACAAAATAACATTTAACTTGATATTTTTAGGTCCCTTTTTTCCCTTTTTTTAAGATGCTGAGTCCCTTTTTTCCCTAGGGACAAGTTGAAAATCTGTTGGGAGCCCTGGATCCAGTGCTTTCAAAGCTTCTCTCCATATTTTAAATCGTCCATCGTTTCCGTAAAGGTTAAATTTACTTTCATCGGAAAATATTACAGTGTTCCAGAAAGAAATAGGCTTTAAAAGATGTTCTTTAGCAAAAATCACTCTTTTGCCTGTTCACATAATTGATGAGTGGCTTTCGTATTGGTGTACGGCCGTGAAACCCATATTGGTAAAGGGTACGTCGAATTGTTTCACTTGATATATATTTTTCCCGATTACATAGACATCGATAAAGAAAGTTCAGAGGCACTCAACTTCGGATCTTTTTTTACTGAGCGAATGATCTTCCTCTAGTACTCAGCATTTGCTTGCGTCCTCTTCCAGGAATATTGGCCGAAGATCCAGTTTTTTTTAAACTTCTGTAGTATTTTTTGGACACACTTATGAGTGACACCAATTAAGGAAGCAATTTCTCGAAGAGATTTGCCTTCTTTTAACCCTTTTACAACCAGCAAACATTCAGATTCCGTAGTTTCTTTACAAGAGCTCATTTTATGAATTCTAATGAGAAAAAAAATACTATCAAAAGCGTATAACTGCTACGCAAGCGTTAAAAGTAGCATCTAGTCCCGAAATATCTAAAGGAAAATTTCAAGCTAAAAAAGGTGGCTGTAAAATGCACAAATTTAAGACGTGTATACTCAATTTTGTGGCGAATTTTTCTGTCTTTTCTTTGAATCAATTATTTTTTTGTAAAAAATAAATTAACTACATAATTGTGCTATTGTAGGATGTTAAAGCTGAGGATAAAGTATTTAAAATAAAAAAAAATCATCCATTTTAAATCAATATTTAATTTGTAATTCGAATAAGTCTGAGAGTTTACGAGGTGTATACTCAATTTTGTGGCTCACTGTATATCATTGTTAGAATATTCTTTCAGTAGTAAATCTGAACCCTAAGCTTTAAGTTATTGGCAGCTTTATTAACAACTGAGAGATAATCTAATTGTTTTTTAATTTTACTGAGATTAGGTTTTAAATTATCGTCGCACTAGAGCTACGAGGGATTTGGCGACGGGCGTCGTATTGTAGAACCACGGTCAGGTGACGCAACCGTTAAGGGCGACATCGTTCGCAATTTTACTGAGAGTTGGTGCATCTAAATAAAAACCATTGTTATTAATACTGTAAAAGTGTTAGAAGTTTAATTTTCCAATAATTTGTATAGTCTATTCACTAAACCTTTATATAGGTGTATTGTACAGGGTGAGGCAAATAAAAGTGGCCCCATCGTGGAGATAAGAGTACGACAGAAATGTTGCAAAGTCAAAAACAGGTTTGCTAACTGAAGCTATTGATCGCTTCAATATTCAACACGAACGCTTGGCGACTTATTTACCGGCAACTACGCTATGGTTTGAGAAGCTACTTGAAATGAAATACAAACAAGGTTTTGTAGAGCTGATAAAAAAAAGTTCCCACTAGTGATTATTTCGATCGTTATTTATCCTAGAGAATCCGACCTTTTTGTTAATACAAAACATTCTAAATTAATTGCAAGACCCAAAATCTAGTGTTCAGACCCAAAATCTAGTGTTTCGGAATGTTTTTGGATTTGTTGACAGATCCTATAACGCTATTTCGTAACTATTCGTTGCAGAGCACTCTTTTTAGGCTATTTTACACCTTTAATAAATTCTTTAGCAAACAACCAGAGACATAACATAGAGTGGACTGCGCATTCATAGTAAAGCAGCTTAGGGATGGAAAACCAAAACCGGTTTTCAAAAAACAGGTGGTCCCGGTTTTGACTGAAAACCGTTTTTTTTTTTTTTTTTGTATGAGGCCCTTTGGAACCGAAAACCGGTTTTTTAGGGAAAAACCGATGGAAAATGGAAAACCGGTTTTTTCTGGAAAACCGCCATCCCTTGCAGATTAGCATTATGTCCTAAACATCATAAATCGCCAAGAGGGGAAAGGTTGCTACATATGGCAACTTAACGCTACCGTTTCGTTACGAACTATTCCAAATTGTCGCCAGACCTGAATATCAGCTAGCAAACCGAAGTGGAGACTACCATCAATACCCAAGTCACGTGGGTTTCTACCAATCACGGCAGCTTGAATTTTTTTTAATGTTTTTGCAGACGATTTTTTGAGCATTGTTGGTATTTTTCTCTTTTGGCTTTTATAATAAATATTTAATTACATTCTTTTAATCTCTGAGCATGAATCGTGAATGTTGTACTCTTAATTCATAAACGTTTTGCGTAAGATGCCAAATGCTTGTGAATTCCTAATTGTAAAGAGGGGTATAAAAAAGGATTAGTCACACTTCACGGGTAAAATTTATTTAGTTCTGCATACTTTTAGTAATTGTGTGTTCTTCATAAACTATAATTTCTATCGAGGGAATTTATTCTAAAAGCTCTTTTATACTGAAGAATCATATCCATGATTAAATCAACGTTGTTTTAGAACTCAAATTATAATAAATATTTTGGGCCAAGTCAATTAAATTAATGGTCTGAACATTAGACAGCTTAGAAGTAGAATATTTTTTTACAATTTGGTCAAAACGAAACCTGTTTTTGCAATCGTGTTTGAGTTATTTATATTTAAAAAGTAGAACATTTGCTGAATTTGGAATATATTGATGTGTTTTAGAAAGTTGATTTATTCCAGGTGAAATAAAGGAAGAAGCCATATTTCAAAAAAAAAATTGATTTTTTTTTAAATCGGACCGTTAGAACGAAAGTTATAGAGACGGCAGAAAATGTTCACCATGTCAATTACCAACTTATATTACAGCAACACTCTACATAAACCTACTAATGTTCTTTTAAATTAATTTTTAATAAAGAGTCCACATTCAATCGTTCAAGTAATCTTAAATAGACTCACAAAATCAAAGAAATAATCTGATATCTATTAAGAGGATCTTAAAATACTAGCGATTCATCCTTGCTCCTTTCCAAGCTTCTTTATCATAACATTAGATTGTCGGCCTCTGTGTTCAGGTCGTTGTGGAAAAACTCGCCAAATGGTAAACTCGCCATAGATGCGAGCCAAACGCGACACAGTCATGTGACTGTGTAAGTTAGATGTTTAGGACACTTTAGGTTTGCCAATGCGCAGTCCACTCTATGTTATGTCTCTGCAAACAACTGGTCATATTTTTCCCACGAATTCGTTGTAATAAAATGTTCTACAATGGACAGTCTCTGCTGTACTGTGAGTTTCATCTTCACCTGTGAATTGATCAACTTACACTCACACAAAGTCACAACTCTCAATGACGCACTACAATCTGAACTGGCCAATAGTAGCTCTAATGCGATGCTAGTCCAATCCAACCAATGCAAAAACAGGCTTGTCAAGTGAAACAATTGCCACCCTTGAATAATCTTTTATTTCCACTTGAAAGCTTTCAGGTGGCTTCAAGAGTTTTTCTTGCCAAGCATTTCAACGTATTTCTATATATAGACCGGGGCCACTTTTATTTGCCTCACCCTGTATTTGTGAGCCAATTTTGAAAAGCAAAGGTCAAGATTTTTACATGCAGATTATAATATTTTAAGATATATCTTTTCTGCTTCTAAAATTTGTGCTATAACTTCAATTTCCGAGCCCTGTGTGTGTATCCTTGATAATATTCAAATCATCTCTGACAACATGTCCAAAACCCTTACCCACAAAAGAATTAAAATCATCAGTTGCATAAGCAATCCTGCTTACTGATTTTATTTAGGCTTTGGCTGTAGTGATTTTACAAATCAGGCTTCAATGTCTTCTTTTTAAAGGAAGTGTGGGAGTATTCAATCTGTATTTAGTAAGATCAAGAATGAGATTTAGTTATAGGCGTTATAGCAGAATAAAAGGTGATGTTATCAAGTTCTATCTCAACAAACAATTTGATAGTTTAAATTAAAAAATGAAGCTCATTTTTTAGATGTTTTTTTGCACTAACAAAGTTTAGAAATATCTTAAAAATAAGTCCTATCGATGTTTCATCCCTTGGTTTTGCCTAGAGGGATCTAAAAACTGAAGATTCCTGTATTTACCAGAAGTTCATGATGTAGGCAAAATTACTGTATTCGAGAATAGCAGCTAGCAGTTCTCGAAAACGTGTCCATGCACTAAGAGACTCATCTCATTACTTCTAGGGCAAAAAGTATCATCTGTGATACAAAATGGCCCCAAGAAGGTAAATATGGTAATTTTAATATGTTGCTACATTGATATTCCAAATGGCTGTTACTGTTCAAGCACGCATTATAGATAAATCTGACTGCATACCGGTAGAAGTATATATACTCCAAGTATCTATTTCAGATATTACAGTAATTGTTGGACTTTACTTTAGTGTTAATTTTTTTTTTAAATTTGGGGCGTGTGACATAACACGACTCAATTACAACTAAATAAATCACTACACACATTTAAAGGCAAATATCTGCCCTATAATGTGCGATTTCAATAATTTTAAAACCTTAAGTTCTACAGCAGCTACCCCTTGCGCAAACATAATTTTTCAGAAGTGTTCAGAACTCGTGTATGAAATTTAGCATTTCTATAAGACAGAGAAGACTAAGATCGCCTTAAATGCATTAATTTTTTTAAGTAAAGAATTGAAGATAACCAAGTTAAAAAATATATTGTTGAGTTAACACCTTTGGCATATGGAACAGTCATCGAATAGCACATTAAATATTTATTGGCATTTGCATAAATTACATTTATACATAAAAGTAAAATGAAAAAAAAAAAAAAAAAGAAATGGGTAGCAATAATTCATTGTTTCGAGGCAAAATTGAATGCATATAAGAAAACACTATTATATGAACTAGAAAAAAAATACAGATTGAAGGAATCAATAACTGAATATAATGGTACAAAATACTTAATTGAAAACAGAAAAAATATTTTCCCCCAGAAGATTGAGTAAAAGGTTGAATAAAAAAAATCTAATGTTATACACAAGTGCATAAATTCCTCTGTAAGACACATATCACATTTTTTATACACATAGTTCTTACATTCTACAAAATTAAACTCAAGCCTTTCATTTACCACTCAATCATATTTCATTACAATTCATAAATACCCTTTTCTTTCCCTATATACATACATTAATGGAACTCAACTTCGAACATGGAATATACAAATAAGTTTAATTCTAAGTTGCATTATAAATAATGTTGCACTTTTTTGCCACTATGAAATGATACTCATGATAAGTGTGTAAAATTTCATTATAAATCGGACTGATTGTTTTGAGTAGTTACCTCAATCCAGAAGAGAAAGATCTTTTGTTAGAGTACTATTTAGAGCTCAACAGGTCGAGTTGGTTGGATTAATGTTGCACTATAGCTGCACAAAGATATCTGCAACATGTAATTCTTTAATAGAGGTTAAATCTGACAAGGTCTGAGCAACAGTTCAAGGTTATGAGTATTATATCCATGAGAATAAAACTTTAAAAATCTTATGGCACACTTTCCCTTTGTATTTTTTTAAAGACCAATAAGATTAATCAACATAAAAATCTCTTGAAATATAAAGACCATATTAGTTAATGCATTATTTACTTTATAAATAAAATACTAAATACATCAATTTTACAATAAAATTTGGATATGTATACTAGTCTAAGGTTTCACGAAGGAGAAAATACAAATAGTCCCATTGTGCTTGAATCTCAAAGAAATTGTCAGTTATTTGACTATTTTCTAAACAAAGTGACACATATTCACTCCTGTGATTTTCACAATTGAAGTGTACTACAAAGTATATATTTTTTTCATTTGATTGATCACCAACACTAGTTTTAAATTTCAAAGATAATTTCATCAAGTTCTTTTGTTTTTGTGAAAATATTGAAATTAGATTTTCACACTGGATTTAGAAAAATGTAAACAATATAGATTTTCAATTTACATAAAGGGTAGAAAAAATGTGAAAATATTCTTTTATACTCAACATTTTAGATTTCCATGTGTATAAAGAAATATACTATAGCAGATAATAGGTTCAAAAATAAATAAGTCTTCACAAATAACGAATTTGCAAGATTTTATACTTTTAAATTTATATTAACATATTTGAATTTCTTTAAGTTCATTCTTTTATCATGAAGAATTACATAATGAAATTTCCTTTGTAATGTACAATTAAAATATATACTGAATGTATAAAAATACGATATAAACCTTAAAATGTTAAACAAAACTTGATAAAAAAAATTACTATAAGCAAACAACTGGGTTATTGCAATATACAATGACATTACACATTTTAAGTAATGAAATGTAAATTTTATCATTGAACTGAGTTTCCAATTTATACAAAACATTTTTGTTTTTACAAATGAATGAAATGCTTTTCAAAATAAACTCATTTACAGCTTTATAAAACAAAAGTTATACATACAACAGCCATTTTAAATGTGTATATACAAATTACATTAAACAAACATCTCCTAAGAAGCACCAACACTGGAATAATTGGAAATAAAAACATCTAAAATAAAGACTAACATTTAATGTGCAACATCATCAGGGAGATCAGAAACTGAACTCGGACGACCAGCTCGAGAAGAGTTTGTCACTGACCACCGCCTTGACTTATCACTATCTTTGTTCAAGGAAAGATTTTCTCTGGCTGGTAAAGTTGTAGGAGCATTTTCTGGATCCAAATTGCTATCAGAGTTGATAGGAGACTGATTATTTCCATTAGTACTACTTATTCCAGGTTCTGTTTTAGATTTTGGGCGTAAAGTGTTTTTGAAACCTTCAAAGAAGTTTTTCTTGCTTTTAGGAGGGCTTTGCTGAGCTAAGTTTGAGCGTTTTTCAATTGGCAAGGAATTTTTACGGTGTCTATCTGTTGAACCTTCAATCATGGTACCCATCTTTTCACCTTGTTTTGCTACTACAGTGTCCTTTGCAAGACCAGATGGCACAGTTAAGCTCTGTAATTGAGATTCCAGAGGTTTATCAGGAACTGCAGCTTTTGATAGGTGCACTCCAGATGCTACAGCAGCACTTTTCACTTCTCCTGCATCAGAACAGCTCTTTTTACCAGGATAACGCAAAGACTTTGAGGTCAATGAAGGTCCAGGTCCCGAACTAGGCAACTTTCCTGACTTATGTGCTGCTGCTGGATGCGAAAGGGTTTTTCTTAAGGAAGGATTCCACAAAGAGCCTAGTTCAGGAACAGAGCTAAAAAGATAAAATTAAAAATTTATTATATATAAATTGAACAAGGCATATAGAAAAATAAAATACGATAGGGTAAGAATAAAAAATTCTATTGAAATCATCTAATCCTTAGCAATAACCTTCTTAAAGTTTATTCGAAACAATGAATGAGTAGAGAAAAGTAAGAAATTTTAAAAATTAATATTCAAAAATTTTATAAAATATAAACTAAGATAGTAAGAGTTCAATAAATGAAATTTAAATTCATTTGGCATTATGCTTTACTTTTAAGATCGCTTATTACTTATAATAAATAGATTAAAAAAATTCAAAACCTAGGGCATATTCAAAAAGAGATAAATGTAAGCACTAAGCATGATTTCAATGTACGAAATCTTAATTTTTAACTTAAAAAAAATGCAATTATATTTTTGTAGTAGCGAGAGATTTTAAAGATGGTGGTAAGGTAGGTTCATGGAACACATTTGGCAAAAAATATTGTAAAAATTCCTACTATGACCAAAAGTGTTTCCTGGGAAAAATTTGTTACTTTACAAAAAAAAATAAATAGTTATGTAGCATAGAATACACTGCTCAAAACAATTAGGGGAGCACATGTTTTAAACCCTTTCGCTCACAATAATTTCTTTGGGAATCATCAGCTTGTGATTTTTTTCTGACTAAGTTAAATTCGCAACTTATGTATCGTTAGATGGAAGAATAACGTATTTTGAAGAATTTAATATATTTCTTATATTAATAAAAATGAAAAATATGGTAAAATAAATTTCACTTTAAAACAGTTTTAGAAAATAAATTGACCCTAAATTTTTCATGCTTGCATTTTTTTAGATGTTTAAAAATATATTTCAACTATTTTTAACAAAAAAAGCTTTGAAAAAATTATTGTTATAATTTATTAAAAAGTTATTATTCCATTTCCCCCCTTTAAATTTAAGTATTAAAAACTTAAGATTTTTTCTCCTGTTTTTTACTATTTCATTTCGAATCCATAGTGAACCTATTTAACAAATTTTAGATTAAAAGGACAAAAGTTAATAAGTTGGGAGTGAAGTTAAAGTTGGAATTAAAAAGTGCCCCCCTAATTGTTTTGAGCAGTGTAGTTAGAATGTATACTTAAAATAAATTTCACTATCAATCTAAGATTATATATCAGTGCAATACTTGTTTTTAAAGACATTCAATTCCCATACATCAACTGAAAATTTCAACAAACAAAAATTTATAAATCTCCGAGTTTGTTTTGGTAGCATTAGTAATTTTTGTTATAAGCTAATGAATAAATTCTGCGATTCAAAAAACTTAAATAAGCTTTTTTCGGTTAATGAAATTAATGAAAACAATTTTAATTAAAAAAAAACTTTAAAAAAGGCATACTATAAGCTTAATGTAAATAATAAGATTTTTATGTTAAGGTTTCAAATGAGTCAAAACTAAACATGAAGCTTTGCAGATGAGATAGCTAAGCAAGGGGGAAAAACCATACCTTTTAATTTCGACAGCTAAGCTTTAAGTTTCCTATGCTACAAAACACCTCAATGTACAATGTAAAACAATAATTCCTTGAAGTCTACAAAAGCTCAGGATAAAAAACTTAATTACAGAATGCTTAGAAAACTTTCAAGAGGTTTTTAGATTGTTGGGCAATGAAGAAGATCAACAGCGTTTCATCCATATGCAGAAAAAATATGAAATGGAACATTAATTCTGCTCATTTAAAAATTATGACATTTATAATAATCTAGAAACTAATAGTTAAAGAAATGTAATATTAAACAGCAGTAAAAATGCTACCTTTTACTGCCTAATTTTTAATATTATCAAGGAAAAACATGTTCGGCTATGGTTCATTCACATGCTATAACCAATATCTTCAAAATATGGAAGCACTAGGTTTTACTTAATGTTTAAAACTTATTTTCTTTACAAAAAATGTATAGTTTCTTTGCAAATGTTTAACTGATTGCAAAAATTTTGTTTTATTTATAAAAGTGTTTATTTTCAGATATTTTGTTTATAGATAATAAAAATTGAGACGAATGTAAAAAAATTGCTACCTTTTAAAACCAAGACTATTCAGTTTACAACTATGTTTAATATACAGAGTTACTAAATTCCCAGAAAATCCCAAAATTGAAAAGCAATGAAAGATTACTCTAGAGAATAATACAAGTTCAGACAAAAACGAAAAACTTCTTTAATCTGAATTATTTTGTTTATAAAAGCATAAACAAATGTACCGTTAGGATCTATTCAGAATTTTAAATAAAGTCATTAATCATAAACATACAAATAGATATAAGTTCAAGTTAATGCACCCCCTCGTTATATCGCGCTTCCTGGGAGACAAGTAAAAAACCGCGATATAACCGAATGCAGGATATAACGAGCGACTTGATAAATGTTATACTAATTACATTGAAAATTTGGGAGACATGATACAAGGCGTGATATAGCGAGGAGTTACTGTATTTTAAAAAATTAAAAAATAAATTTTAAACACTAAGCAAACATTTTAAATATTTTTTTTAATAAACATGCCAATTATTGCACTCTAAAGGAAAATTAAAGAAAAAAATCAAAATATCTAATTATATATTTAGTTAAAGGTAAAATATTAAGAATTTTACAACTGCTAAAGTTAATGATAAAGATTGAGAATCTTAATATTAAACAAAACCTTGAAGAATAAACAAAGAAAAACACATTGTAAAATAAAAAATAAGTTTTATTTATACAAATAAAAATAAAGCATTAAAACTTTTCTACAGAAAATTGATAATTTATACACTTAAAAATGCTTGAGATCAAACTTTGCTTTATAAAACAACAGTTTCGATACAGAACACTAGATGAAATCTCAAATGAACAATAGTTTTGGACAAGAACTCTAACTTGTATGTAATCATATCAGTGTTCCCTGGAAAAAATAAAAATACAGCCAAAATTTGGCTATAGTGGAAGAGCAATACTGCTTTAAAATACAATGTCAGTTTTATACTAAAAAACTTAAACATAAATATATTAATTAACTTTTTATCACTAAAGGTATAGTAACCATAAAAAAGAAAGTTCTTAGCTTTAAAGATAACAACCTCATAGTTTTCAATTTATGTAAGATTAATATCAAGAACATCCAGTCTGATTAACAAAAGTCTCAATCATGCTAAAGATAAACAATTACTGCGAGGCATAATCCCCGAACTTACGAATATTTACAACTAAAGAGGAACTCTTTTGTATTTTCCTTTCATCATTATTAACAATATTATCAATTAAGTCCATCCCCTCTGTCTTTTTTACTTACAACTAATCGAAAAACAGTTTCTCCAAAGACTGTAATGCTAAATGACACAAGTTATGATTTTTCAAAAAGTTAAGACAAATATATTACACATATGCTTTTGTTGTTTTAGGCTTAAGTACTTGGGGAAAATATCAAGATCAAATTCTGTGACAAAAAGATTTTGAGTTAGATTATTGGATGTGTAATGACTCGTTTAACATTTTCTACAAAATCGATGCAGGTAGTTGGACAAACAAAATAACACTTTATTCTACAGCTGAAGGTTTAGTACATTTATTGTATGCCCCCTACAAGTTGGTCAACCAAAATATTCGTTTTCACGTGTCAATCTTTATAGCATTTTAATAGTACATAAATGTGTGTTATTTTTTTATTTAAATCTCATTCAAAACCAAAAAAGTTGCTAGTTATTTCTAAATCAGTAAAGAGACTAAAACCAGAACATTTTTGACAAAAAATTAGACAAAATATGCTACAACTGTGAAACTATCAAACTGATTTAAGATAAAAAAAAATCCCAAAATTCGGAAAAGCATGAAATCAGGTCAACTCAGCTACAAAACATAAAAAACAAATGTAACTCTTTTAAATGATGCCTAAAACATAAATTTTGGTTATGTAGTTAGTTACTAAGCTATTCTTTAAAAACAATAATATAATTAAAATAATTCCTAACATATTTTTCTACTAACAGAATTTTAGGAGCTGGTGTTTAAAAATACTATTTTTCATTTACAATTTGCAAGTACTAATAAGATTATTAAAAACGAAAATGCAATAAACTATGATATTATACTTACATATCTTTAGTCAATTCTTTTTGATAAGCAATTGGTGACTGCAAAGCTAATAAAAAAAAGAAAGCATGTAAATACAAGAATACATTCAAATATTATATTTCTTTACCAAGGTGTCCACAATATTCCCAATAAATTCCCCAATATCTCATATGCCACAAATTTTATGCCTTAAAGCCTTTAAAAAATTTAAATTATAAAATAAGATTTTTCACTTTTTAAAATGCAAATAAAATACAATCATGTATCCTTTAACAAGCCAAGAAATGCTTCGTTTGAAAATAATAAGAACTATTGAAATGTACATCTCTAACAAATATTTTACCTTTTTAGTTTAATGTGAATTATTTACCATAATTAAAAATTTTTAATTGGAAAAAGTGTTCAATATTTAAATTTTGTATGAAAAACATTAAAACCCGATTTGCACAAGTCTATGATAAAAAAACTTGCAAAATGATCTGTACTATGGTATCATTTCAAACTGATTTATGTCACAAATATTCCATCAATTTTTTTTTTCATTTTAAATATAGTTTTTTGTACAGTCGACAAAGTGAAAAATAGTGTTCAATAAAAAGGAATCTTCGCCATTTAAAAATAGATTACATTTTTCTGACTTCTTTTGTGAAATTGGGTTATGAACAGACATTACCTTTATAACATAAAAAACGGAAGCCTTTATAAACTTAGTGTGGAAACTAAAAAATTAGTGATTTTGCCCCTCAAAAAATTCTTAATGTCTGAATTGCTAAATTCCCTAAAAATTTTCAAACTGTGAACACTGTAGTCTAACATTTATTAAATAACCACTTTTAACCACAATAAAAACTGATGATACTACAAAAAGTTTCAAAATACAATTCTGTATGATGAACACTCAAGAGATTAGGGTAACAATGCAGATTTGCTACATCTATTTGGAAAGAAATTATTAACCTCTTTAATTTTTGACAATGCTGATATAAAAATTACAAACCTCTGAGGAAATCCAGTTGAGTATCTAGAATGGCTCTTATGTTAGAAACCCATTCATTCCTATCCTCTGCCGTTTTACCTTGAATAACAAAAGCCAAGCCAGCTTGCAATGGATCTTTTGATTTGAGCACAAATTTTGTAGGATCATGATCCTCTGAGCGTTCTTCAAGAGACATTTTGTTTACCTAAATATTTAAAGTTGAGTTATAAATGATAATAGAAAGAATATATAGTATCGAAAATCAATACAAGAAATTTCAGTGATCAAAAGTGTAAACAAATTTAAAACTGATGTTTTTTTTTTCATTTAAAATGAATATTTTCAATCAAATTATAAAATGGTGATATTTAAAAAACTAACTAAAAGTACTGCAGCTACCCTTTTACTTATGCCGAATCTAATTGATATTTGTCAATAGATTATTTTAAAAAGAATAGAAAGTTTAATATCAAATAAAAACATGATATTATAAAAGTATTAAAAACATTGGTAAGATTATATTTATATATATCAGGGAAAGGAAAGATACTATTAAGAAGTAAATTTGTCATAGTTTCATACTATGAAAAGTAACTTTGCCCGGTACGTTTAAAAAATATTCAAGTGACAAGAAAAATGCAATTAAAGCATTTTACTCTTTTTTTTTTAAAGAGAACCAAGATTACTGAAATTTAAGCATAAACGAAACAATGCAATTATAATTAATAAACAAAGTTTTATTTAATTTTAAAAGGTGTTGCACCTCAAAATGTTCATCCTGCAGCCTTTCTTGTGGAAGAGCATTGTGTTAAGTAACAGAAAAGTAACAAAATTTTTCGTTACCGCTAACAGTAACTAAATTGGAGTTAATTTTCAAAAAAATCTAACAGCAATTACGAAAAAAGTAACTCTTGCACTTAACATTGTAATTTTTGTTTATACATATCATAATCTGTATTTAAACTAATAATCTTATCTTTTTGAAATTAGGTATTTATTACGATACAGAACAGAACATTTTACAGTAAAAGTTATGTCAGTTAAGTTCCAGACCCTCTGAGTATAGTTAAAAATTTAGAATAGGCATAACTATAAGAAGCGACAGTAAAGATGCTTCTCCCTTAGCTACAGTTATATTTATCTCTTTATAGTTATTCACTTATGCATTAGACCAGGGGTTCCCAACCGGTGGTACGCGTACCACTGGTGGTACGAGGGAACATTTCAGGTGGTACGCGTGAGTGATGTGAGCAACATGGTATGCTATAAGTAGTTTCTGTATGCAGAGAGCACGCAAATGTTTTACTCATTATTTGAACCATTATATTAAAGAGGAAATCTTTAATTAATCGGATGGATCGGATTTTGCCGAGTTTGCACTATTTTTGGATTTACTACATGCTTTTATCCCTATAGGTAATAAACAAAACTTGTAAATTAACACCATTTTAATTTTTTTATTTCTCCTTTATTATAAGCATGTCATAAATAAACAAATATCTAACCATTAAATTCGAAGTTTTTTCAGGAATTTACTCAAAAAACCTTTGAACACTTTTAGAAGAGTTAATATTATACGTTTATTAAAATATTTTGATCTGGTGGTACGCCAAAATTTCTCAAAAAGTCAAGTGGTACGCAGGTGCAAAAAGGTTGGGAACCCCTGCATTAGACAAAACATACTTTATCCTGTAAAATTTTACTGTCAATGAGATTTTTTTTATAAAGAATAAACAAGTTCATTTTTGCTTGGCTGTCAGAGAAAGAATTATTTAAACAACATTTGTTACAAAAAAACGTTAATTTAAACCTACTTGAATATGATTTTTGTATATATATACAGGAGTAGAAAATTGTGATTTTGGACCAATGGCATCACTGAATATTATTATTTGTTCGAATAAAAATACTTGGCGTTCCTTTATTTTCCCTGTTGATTGATCAGACACCATTAAAATGCCTTGCTGTAAAAGTTTTCCTTGAGCTGTAATTTTGCCCTAAAATATAAAATCAATTTTGAATTTTGTCTTCAAACAATAACATTTGGAAAGAGATCAACTAAGTCAAGAAGCATTGTTAGCCACTTTAATTTATAAACTATTTTGTAAGAAAAACAACACATTTTTAAACTAAAGCTTGATGTTTACTATTTCTCTTAACCCTTTCAGTCCCAGTGATGAAATTTGGCATCATCATGTTTCTGATCATAATTAAAAAAAAATACGGCAGATATCTATTGGATTAATAAAAAAATATTTTCTAATATAAAAAAAGCTTAAAGAATTGAATGATGTGCTTTTTGATATCATAATAGGCTAAAGAGGATCAGAATTTTTTTTTTCTAAAATGATGATGCCAATTTGTCATTGGGACTGAGGATTAAGAATAGGTATGCAAGAGCTGGAATATATTTAAAATGTTCAAGAACACTTACTTATTGGGAGACAAACTTAAAGTTTTTTAATAAAAGCAATGTATTAAATGAATAAAAACAGGCTTTGTTCCTTTAATACTAGGTTATTACGTACAGTATTTAGCTCCATAGTAACAACTGACTCTAGAACTTTTGACAGTCTTGAAGACCCATCAATTAAGTATAATACCCGTTTTAAATGAGTCAAATTAACTGTTAAAAACTAAGTGAAACTCAAAAGCTCTAAGGACTATTCATTTTATTAAGAACTAAAAACACAAAGTTAAAAGCTTAACAAAAAGGTGGCTAACACCATCTGCCAACAACTCAAAAATGTCAACAATTTATAAGTTCCTTATTACAGACATGTGATTGGTCAAAGAAAAAATTGGCTGAAAAAAAATAGCAGAATTTTGCTCATACGATAGATAACCATAATAGCTATTGGCTCAATTTGCCTTTTATTTTATAAAATTTGCTAATTTCCAGGAAAACCGCATAACAGGAAAAAAAATAACATGCATTACCAACCCGGTTGATAACACTAACACGTGAGTGTTAAAATAACAAATTATTTTTAAAAAAACATTTAATTCCTTATTGTAGATACTATATAAATTTGTTTTACTAAGAGTTTGAAAAATTTACAGATAATTTTTTTATATAAAGTTTGGCAGTTAGCAATTCTTTACCAATCACTCAAATTTAATTGATTGCAGGTTATTTTTCTTTTCCATCAGCCGATAGACGATGGGGAAAAAAATCAAACACCAAAGTCGGTCATTTCATGGGAAATGCATTTGATATATCCAAATACGTAAAAAAAATATACGATTTCACTGCAAACCTTAAAGAATTTAAAACTTAACAAATTGTCTGAAGTTTCAATTAAAAACACAATAAAATTCACTCAGCAACAAAAACAAAAGAAATCTTAAGTAAAGGCCTTGACGTAACAGGCCATCATAATTTTTGAAAGCAACTAAGAACCTGAAATTTGGTTGACTGATCTGTCCTGAACTAAAACTAAGAAAAATAGAACCCTGATCCACGACAATTGCGCTGTCAACTAGTAAATATTACGAAGAGTTGTGGTTTGGTTGATCGATTTTTTCAGGAAGAACACTTTTTTAAAAAATCCTGAAGAACTACAGTCTAACTAGCAATTATTACAAGGTACTGAGGGTGATCGACAAATCTGATCTAATTATCGAAATATAAAAAAAAAACTCTAACCTACTGAGATTACGCTTCTAACCAGCAAATATTACTAGGCGCCGAGGCTGGTCTGATGCCAAATCTGATCTGATCCTATAGTTTGAACTATAAAAAGATCCCTAACCTACTGCGATCACGCTTCTAACCAGAAAATATTACTAGGCACCGAGGCTGGATGACTAATCTGATCTTATCAAAGATAAACTATAAAAAAAACCACTAGCCTACTGCGATTAAACGGCTACTTAGCGAATGTTACAAGTCGTCGTGTGGGAAGGTGAAGTTTACTTTCGCACGAATATAAAATAAAACACTTAGATACGCATTTGAACCTTTTATTTCCGCAAATGAAATTAGAAGATAAAATGTTTGGATGCTAAAAAAATCCCATTTAAAACCAACGGAATTGTCTTTCAGAGCCGATTTTTTTGAAGTACTATAGGAGGTCACTGACACCAAGGCGAAAAAATCTCAATAAATTTTTTATGAAATATTGAAGCTTATGCTAAGTTCTTATCTGTAGAAACTACGGACAATCGGTAGCATAGTTGGCAGGTATAATGATTGAGCATCTACGTCGTCGGATTATTGCTTACAGGAACGAGAAAGTTTTAAATGAATTTTTAATTTTGCGAAGCAAATTGGCTGATTTCCAAAAATTTAATTTTGCCAAACAAATTGGCGGAAGAATCACATGTCTGTTATTAGCATTGCCAGATCCAGAGTAGTGTTGATTACAAATAATACTTTTAGAAGCAACGTCCTTAAGGCGGTTTTTGTCTGCCAGTTGAGTTGTTTGGGTTAATTAAACAAACTTTCATTCAACAATATCTGTCAAAACTAGATCCCATTTTAATTAATATAAACTTATAAATTATCTTTTAATATCATATAAGACGAATTCAAAAACTTACATCAAAACCTTGCAATCGTCCAACATTCATCATGTCATTAGCAGCTTTAGGAACAACATGCATAATCTGTACCGCTTTTTTTAAGTTCTGAGATTCTTCCTCTAAACCAGCTTTTTCAGTATACTTTAAAATATCCTATAAGGATGTTAATTATGCATTAGTTATATTGGTGCAATCAAGAAAATGCACAGCGACATAGCTATTAACACATATGTACCTTCAAAAGTAGTTGATATTTCATTATTCTTTGCACAGGTTTGATAAGTAGATCAGGTAGTTGTAGTTTATGGCCTAACTTTTGGCGAGCTTCCTATATTTATAAATATAAAAAAAGAACAATTCACTATTTATAAAAATTTAACTATTTATAATTTTTTTTATTTTAATTATAACAATTTTATTTATAACAATTAATCTTCTTATGAAGCAAAAATTAAAAATATTTTATCAAGTAAAGATAAAAATTAATACAAATTTGATGCCACCCACAATATTTTTTATATGCTTGTGCTACAGGTTTTTTAAAAAAGAATTTGTATAATTTATTACCACTGTTAATAGTTATTGCTATATGATCAAATTCACTTCAAAAATATTTATTGCACTTAAAAGTTCAATAAATCAACAGAAAATTACAAGATTTTTCTTAAGCCTAGGACAGATATTTATAAAATTTATAGGCATAATTTCAGAGGGAAAATATACTAAATAAAATAGAGTTGATTTTTATTGGCTAATTAATTTGTGAAACCTATTCTAACAATCAAATTTAATATGCTAAAAATAGCATTATCCTCAATAGTTTTCAAGCCATATTTTAGTTTATTTAAATTTGACTAAATAAAGACCCCGTACTTGTGATAAAGTCATTCACTCAAATAGTACTTAAGGCTTAATATCTATGCTATATGTATTAAGAAAACAATCACCTCAAAGAATGAGTCAAGATATTCAGAAACAATGTATTCAGATTTTGGTTTGTTCTGGCAGTATACAACATACATATTAAGTCGACGTTCATATCGTCTAAATAAAAGACCTAAGCGTTGAGGTTCTTCCAGACACTTTTCTATTTCAGCACAAAAGGAGCTAAAAGAAATTACAAAAAATTAGGTACAATATTTATAGTAGGTCCATTTAGTATGTAAGCTTGGAAAGCATTTCCTCCCCCATCCATGCGTGCAGGTTTCTTGGAACGGGGTGATTTATAGCCGTTATGGTTTTTTCACCACCCTACATGGGGAAATACTTTAGGATTTTAATGGCATTGGTGGTTTTTTTTACATTCGGTTATAGAAAGTTTGGTTTAAAAACTTAATGTTTCATATTTAAAACTTTTGCAACATTTGAGAATTGAATTGAGGCATTAAGATCATTATTGAAAAGGCCTTTTAATGTAGTGTATTTGAAAAAGACAAAGTGTAATAATGATATAATTTTAAGACTAAAAAAAAATTTATTTTTATAGCTGGCTTCAATATATCCAATTTCATAGCATTAAGCAGTGTTGTAACAACCAAGCCAATACTCTCAATGTTTTGAACTAAACGTTGAAACGATTTAAGCACTAGTTATCCGCCCTGGTGGCACACTCGTTAGGATTCTAGCGTTTAGAGCTGCTAGGGTCAGGTTGAAATCCCAGTCAGGCATGGATGTTTGTGACTGTCAATAAATGTTGTTATTTGTCTATGTGTTTGGGTTGTCTCTTTCTTTATGTGTCTCTTGTGCTTGTGTCATTTCTAGGGCTTAGTACAATAGACTTAAAGTCGCAGTGCTTGGCGATCTTGCCCCCCCACCAAGAAAGTCATAAGCACTAGTTAGGGAAAAGTACAATATAATATTTATTAGGTGTGATTTTTCAAATTTTATAAAGAATAAATATGCAGTTAAATAACTTTTACATTAAAAAATACAAATTAAAATTTAATTGCATATGGTCTGAATCAGAACTAGTTAAACTAAAAAGATTGAATTTTATAATGACAAAAACATGTCACTTGCATGTTATTGTATTATCAAAACTTAAAACTAAAAGGCATTCAATATTTCTGCATGTAAAATTAATATGTGAAAAAAGTATTTCAAGTGAGAACTATTACACTATAAAACTTGTAAGCACTTATATTTAAAAAAAAAATGTACAAAATAACCCATCCTAGTGAGAGGTAATGAATATTCACCCCAGCCGTAAATCTAACAACCCTGTGTAAAAGAGTTAACAGTCTATTTTTTAATCAACATATAAACTTGAAATATATAAACTTTGAGGAAATGACCATTAAAAAAGTTCTCAATGAAACTGAAATCGAAGTCTTACCTATTGGACTAGGGAAAAATAGGAAATGCCAAAGGTAAACACACATGAAATATTTGGTTGAATATAATATATATTTCTTTTTAGTACATGATTATGTCTAAAGAAAAGTTAATACCATGCAATACATACCTGTATTTTTTTCGAAAATTAATTACAGCTGCTTAGTTACTCTATACTAAAATAGGTTTTACTCCTCTTTTTGTAATTTTACATACAACGAAGGCCCAGCTTTTTATTGTTTCATTTAACATACAAACTTACCTTGCTGCTTACATTTGAATGATATAATATTGAATAAAATTTAAAATCAAAATTGCAAAATGGCTGTTAATAAAATTCTTTAACTAATATAATGAAAAGGAGAAATGTGCATACTCTCGATGCCATTCATAAATAGCTTCGATATTTCCAAAAACAATTTTATCTTTTCCATTTTTCAAATCTTCTGGCACGAGAATTTCGTCATTCCTCATTATATGCAAGTATCCCTAGAAAAAAAGTTTTAAATCAATAATATTAAGCTAATATAACAAATATATACCGTCTATACTCGTGCACAAGCAGAGAAGTGGTGGACACTAATTTATCACCTTAAAAAGAAATGGGGGGGGGGGGAGATTTTGCCCTCTTTTTGTTAGATAATAATTACTGACACAAACTTATAATAATGGACAATCCAAAATATTATTGCAACTAATCTAAATCTCACAGCAACCTTATTATGAAGAATTACAAAGCAACAGGAAAATAAACACATTTCATACTAAATGATTTAAAAATTGTTTTGAAAATTTATTGATCAGCATAATTTTGAACCATGATCTATATAACAAAAACAAATAAACCTTTTAACCAATGACATAAGAAAAAGATGGGATTGGGTCGGACATGTGATAAGGAGCCCCTTTCTACTGAATGAATCAATCTTAGTCTCTTGACGGAAAAATGAAAAGAGGCTGACATGGCAACAGTATCTGGACAGAAAGACAATCTTGGTTGGTCAAGTTGGGCAGTTGCCAGGGAGTCTGCATTGAACCAGATGGACTGGGTTTCAACGATTGCGGCCTCGTACGCCTATAAGGCGTCACAAGTCTCAGGTCAAGTAAGGGAACTGGTTGAAATGGGAAAAAACTTCGCTAACTTTAGCATAACAAGCTTTAAAAAATTAGAAGTAAAAGACTGTCTTTGATCAATATTACAAAAAGCAGCACATTCACAACCATTGGTGAAAATGCTTTCCAACCTAAAACTGAGCTGAACACATAACTTAACTTAATAAATTCTTTCCATAAACTTTTGTCTTTTAATAATTATAATGTGTATTTCTCTTCTCCAAACTTTGTAACTTGGTTTTGGTACATTCACTGACCTCATTGCTAAAGTTATGAAGAGAGGCACTGGATGGAGCTACAGTGATTCCTCAATCATGAAAACTGTATTGCAGAAAACTCACATTTCAGTTAGTAATCGCATTTTTTTGCTATACTTCACTAATAAGGCCAAAATTAAATAAAGAGCCCAGTAAAATGAGCTGCGAGGCTTTATTGCTTTCCTTCTGGGTAAATGTTAATTTTTGCTTGATATTTGGAATTTTTTTTTTCCAGTGGAAGGAGTAAAAAAAATCCATTTTTATTAAACTGGTATTAGTTTGAACACAAAACCCCCCCAAAAAACATTGTGAATTTCCTACCCGTCTGTTCCTCATCTTCCGTTCCTTACCATTGCAATGATCTAGGGATAGAAAACCGAAACCAGTCTTAAGACTAACCGGCTTGTTCGTGACTTTGGTTTCATTGAAAATTAGTTATTTTCATACGGCCAGTTTAAATTATTCTTTGATACTGTTCTTTTTTTAAAAAAACTGCCATCCTTTTTTTCTTAATTTCAAATGAGCCTTGCTGAGCTTTTTTTGTCATTATAGAACCCTTATTAACCTTTTTACAAATATATCAAGTGATTTTGAAAAAATAAATCGAAAAAAGTTTTATACATGAAATATTATGTTTGCATTAAAATGCATATATTTATAATATACAAGACATCAAATTTCTTACACTACCTCAACTAAACATCCTAGATCACGTACATAATCTCTTTCTGTATCCACCAACTCTTGAAGAACAAATCTAAACAAGATGACAAAAAGTTTTTTTTAATAGAATTTAATAAAAAAAATCTATTTAAAAGAATTAAAAAAAAGCTAGAAAGACTAATAACACAATTCCAACATTAAAATAATACAATAGTTATCTTAAAAAAAAAAACACCAATTAATTTTTTTAATAAACACATTGCTTCCAAAAAACAACCCGTCGGAAATATAACCTTGGATCCGAAATGTCTTGAACAAACGTTTGCTTTTTCTATGATAAAGAACCTCCATCAAAATAATAAGCAATAAATTATTGTTATAATGTACCAAAATAAATGGAAGGGTTTATTCAATTGTTTTAGCGAAGCAAGGTAAAAAATAGATACAACAGTAAACATTTCAATATAGTAATTAATTTACTGGTAAACTAATTACTAGATTCCAATCCCTAAATGTCATACTAAACTAACCTGCGTTTTGTTAAAGCCTTTTCTCTTTCTTCTTCAATGGAAGGTAATGAATCAATTACTTCAGAGCATGGACTTCCTTCTTTAGCAATAGACTCATCTAATTCTTCAGATTCTGTAACTATCTGAAACAAATGCAAGTATTTAAAGAAAATTAAAATGATGGATCACAAAATTAATTTTTACAAAGACCTTTTAATGGGGATTATAGTTTAAAAAGAAGGGAATCATTTGCCTAATCACAATAAATGAAGGCACAACTGCATTAAGGGATTTTTCCCAATCTATTACATTTCCATTTAAAGATACAAATGCAGTTAAATTCTAAGAATTAAGATCCATATCAGTTAGCCCAATTATATTTAATGTTTTTTTGTTGCATAGTATATTACAACATAGTTCTCTGTGTGATAACGTACAGCTCTAGTATATGACTTTTTAAATTCAACTAGCCAGTTTCAACTGCGCAAACTGAACAAGGCAGGTCCGTGACCTAGGCACTCTTCTGGCCCTGCTGCGAAAAGGAAAAACTAAAATTACTTTTACAAATCAATGAATTAAAAGGCTGTTGTGTTTAATGACACAAGTCATTCTTGTTTATGCCATTACAGGCTTCGGAAAGTTAATATCTTGATTTAAAAATCTTTAAAAAGAATCTTAAATTGTCACAGCACCTGTATCTTGCAAACATATAAATATAATCAAATGATATTTGTCAGCTATTACAATTGGGTAAAAGCAGAAGACAAATTTTTTAAATACCAATAAACTATAATATAGCCCTGTCCTAATTATATGTATCAATTGTCAAAAGAAAAATAGCAATACTGTTATATAAATTTATTTACTTCATCTGGCAGAGGTACATCAACGGATCCTTGTGTGGAGGATTCTTCAATTGCAGGCTCAACATTTGAAGTGCCATTACTTGGATTGAAGACATTGTCTTCAACCACATTTTCTTCTGCTTGAATCTAAATGAAGGTTATAAGAGAGTACAACACTTTACCAAAAATTTAAACTTGAGCCAATTTTCAAAAATTAGTTACAAATTAATGCAATTTATTAAATTATAAATTACTCCCATCATAAAAGATTATTGACTTAAGATGCAACAAGAAAGAGGACTGAAAGTGCCTATATGATATACATCTTATCTTAGATTCAAATCTGATGCGAGATTAATGGTTGTAATGATAATGAATATAGGTTATAACCCAGCTCAAGGGAATTTTATTTTTAAACTAGCAAATTAATACCCGCACTTCGCACGGATTAAATAAATATCAAATCGATCCAAGTATGTGTACCATATAACCTGTTATCTATATACATAAAAGGCGACTTCTGTTTGTGTGTTTGTCTGTATAGGACGCAAAAACTTAATAACCACGCAACAGATCGTCACGAAATTTGGCACAAAAATTCATTTAATCTCCAGAACAAACATAGGCTAAGAATTTTTCTAATCGGACCATTCCTTCTATCGTTTTCGAACGTTTTAAGGGGAAAAATACACCACTTTCGCTCAAATCCGATAATTTTTTCTCTTTCGTGATGCCATCAGGCAGAAATATTTAAATAAAACTTTTTAGAAAACAATTGAAATTGAAAATGTTTAATTTATTTAATATTTGTTCATTGCCTTCAGAAACAAAATTAATAATTAAAAAAAATAGTTGGATATGTTTCAAGTTACGTAATCCTACCAGTCTCCATTCATATTTTATTGTGTAAATATGATTTTAATTATGAATTTTTTAAAAGCATAGTTAAGCTTTTACTGAACTATGTTGGTTTTTTAGAGACCGTTGCACTACAGATGCATATTAGGATTTCATGTCTTCCTTTTTTAGCCAATTACAAATTTGAAATTTGAATTTTACGCCAATTTGAAATTTGAATTTTACGCCAATTTGAAATTAACATTGCCAAACTCGCCAAATTATTACAAAGAACGTGCAAAAGAGCATTTTTTTAAATAGCTGGTTGGTTGTGCGATGGTCTTTGCGCCAGAGCTGAATGGGTGTAATGGTAGCTATATATTTTCCTCGCCAAATTTTTCAAACACGCCAAATAAGCTGTAATGTTTTTATTCGGGAAATTACTATGACATTATCTGTTAATTTTATAGCATTTTTTAAAATTTTGAATTTTTAAGGTAATATAAGTAAAGGGATTCTGTACTTTATAATGAACGGTAACAGCAACATAAGATGATTTTTCTATAACGGATTAAATGATGGATGAATTGAACTGACCTACATAAAAATGGAAATCGTTTTTTGTTTGCTGGAGTAGCTTATTTTTAATTATTACTGATTATTTTTTACTTAAATATGTATTCTTTTTAATTTGAGCTTCTTATAAAAGGTATTATTTTGAAATTAATATTAATCATTACTATATCTAGGATGGGTAATTAAAGGGAAAATTACTGGGTAATGTTCATATCTTATGTAACTCAAATGAAAGAAAAAAAATGGTTAAATTGACTATTAGATTATTTTTTCACCTCTACCCGTGCAACGTCGGGTATAACAGCTAGTAAAATCATAAACTTAAGTTATCCTCTTTCCACTCGTTATCAAGTAAAAAAAATCTCAATTCATTGCCCTAATATTCTAAAATCAAAAATACGCTGTAAAATGTACTCATAAATGTCATCACAATTCCCTCATAAATACATAAAACCTTTTTTTAACTCTTTTGGCTCGTTTTGGTAAATAATTTGGCGAGAAAATAGATATAGCTACAAACACACACATTATACAGCTCTAACACAACGACCTTAGCATATCCAACCAGCTTATAAATTATTTTAAAAAACATTTTGCCCATTTGGCGAGTTTTAATAAATAATTTGGCGAGATTGGCAACATATTTGGCGAAACAATAAATACATAATACCCTTATATGCAGCTCTAGTGCGATGGCTTTATTAACCATCATATAGTTCAGTAATAGCTTAACAAACATTTTGCTCATTTGGCGAGTTTTAATCAATGAATTGGCGAGATTGGCAATGTATTTGGCGAAAAAGTAAAGACATAAAACCCTAATATGCAGCTCGTGCGATGACCTTTATTAACCATCATTGTTCAGTAATAGCTTAACAAACCATTTGCCCATTTGGCGAGTTTTTATTATAATTTGGCGGGATTGGCAACATATTTGGCCAGAAAATAAAGACCTAACGGCAGCTCTAGAACTTATAGGTAAACTACACATTTATTGTTTGACCATGCATATTTGTAATCAACAGAACCATCATTGACGAAATCATCAACTAAACCCATAAGAAATCCAGGAATCAAGACTTGTTGGAAATACGTCACTTGAAACATATAAATTATTTTCAAATAATGAATTTAGTTTCTGAAAGTTATGGCAACACAATAAAATAAACATTTTCAATTTTATTTATTTTCGTTGAAAGTTTTATTTAATTGTTTCTTCAGATGGCATCAGGAAAGAAAAGAAATCGTCGGATTTGAGCCAAAGTGGTGTAGTTTTCCCAGAAAATTCGAATTTTCTCTAAAAATAGAACACTTTGAGCTCTGAAAGTTCTTATTCTGTAACTCAAGTATGAACTACGTATTTGTACCAAGTTACGAGTCAAACAAATGTCTAGTTTGTGAGTTTCGGAGAGACATACATACATACATACATACACACACACACACAAAACTTCATTTTTATTATTATAGATTTAAAAGGCGGGAGGGTGAGGGGAGTTGTAGAAAAATCTAAATAAACTGTTATAATTGATAAACCATTAAGAGAGTAACTTGGACAAACTACTTATGAATGTTAATATTTCCTATATTTAAATACAAAAATAGTGTGAAAAATTAAGACTTGCAAGAGTTTGCTTACTTCACTTTCACAATTTTCATTGGGAACAGATAAAGGGGGACCTGGTGAAGAAGATTTGTTTCCCATTTCTTCTTTACTAATCACAGCCTGCAAGCAGATAAATATTTTTTTAAAAAATTGTTTGGACACATTTATAATGGGAAAAAGTAAAAAAATATATAATTTCCTATATGTAGATCAAACGCTGATAAAAACATTCTAATTAAATTACAAGCATACATCAAATCTAATAAAAAAAAGTAATTGTATTAGTAAATTAGGCCAATGAACACTCAAGGATAAAGTAGCAAGAGAAGCTACAAAAAAAAAATGCAATAATTATATTGCATTATTAATTCGTTACTGTATTGTTTTCCTAACGCAGTTGTAACACAAAACACATTTTTAACACTATTTTGCTTTCTAGGCATTGGAATTTTTTTAAAACTAGGCCATCTTCAACAGTATTTGTAGAAGGTGTTTCAAAAAAGTATCATTGAAGTGAAGCTGTAGCAATATTTTTTACATGCCCCCCAAAGCAAAAGTAGCCACCAATCCTACCTATTTTTGTTTATCCATTACTTGTACTGAGGTATACCTTGTCTATCAAGAATGCGAGCTTCGAAAGAATTTTCCTCCCCCATCCCCGTATGTGGTTTTCTTCGAAAAGGCGCAAGCGTGTTCCCCCCACCCTACTTGGGTTTGAACTGTTCGGATTCTTAACCTTACAACAGAGCCTCAAATGCGTTAGGTGAAAGGCGAGGCTCTCTCCCCTCCCCCCCAAGATTCTTAGGAAACTATGCAAAGGGATGGGGGAAGAGTCTTTTCGAGGCTCGCATAGTTAATAAACAGACTAAGAAATTGTTGCATTGACAAGGGGATGCATTTTTTTATAGTTAAGTTCAATTAATATCAAGCTTTGTAATTTCAAAAGGTCATATTTAACATATTAAATTTTATTAGTTTTTGCAATTGGTTTTCAATAAATATTTTAGTGTATCACTATGATAAAAGAAAAAATTGTTCAAAATAACGAGGCCCCATGGACAAAATCTCATGTGTAATTCTAGCATAATATTAAACATTTATATATTTTTCGCTGCATGTGTACCTACATTTGATTAAAACACTGATTATCAATACACATGTTTCGTTTAAAAAGGTCTCATTTCTTATTACAATAAAGACAGTATATTCTTAACAGCTTCCTCCCATAAATAAATTATATGTAATTACAATAATTGTCATTTACGTATTAAAAATAATGAAGAAAAATTTAAACTTTGAGTCGAGGTAAAAGAGTTTATATCTTAATTTTCTAATTGAATTACCTTAGATTCAGGAGAAGAGCATTTATTGATACATATATTTCCTGCATCTCCAGACGATCTATCGAGTCGGCCATGGCTGAGTTTTCTAACAGGGTTGCATAGCCATTTTCTAAAAGAAAAAAAATCTGCATATTTACCAATTATGTCAATGTAATTCAGAGGCTATTAAGATAAAAATACATCTTTAAATGCAAAAAAAATATTGCTTGTGGTTCTTGAAATAAAATTATTGTGGGACAACCATACTAACTTTTGATTAAAATATTCTGTATAAGAATGGTTACACGTAAAAAAAAGCGACTAAAAAAAGATTGCTGGAAACACTACTGGTTTCAAAGACAATTTTTCCATGTGACAGATTTTTCTTTTAATAACACCCAAGTTCTTTTTCTTAAAAAAAAAAAAAATAATTACCATATAAAAAAATAAGCACACCATACAGATAAATCTATGTACTCTGTAATGATAAGCCTCAAGACCAAGTGCCTACAATCCTTTACTGAAGAGCCCTATAAATGGTGTAACATTATTTGAGAAACACAATGAACTAAAAGTTTGTACTTGATAATTTCTCATTAGGACATTGGACATAGCCGAGACAGTTTTGGGAGAGATACTTAAGGGTGAATGGGAGCGCTGGTCTCTAAACTCACTTGTCCTGGACAGGTTCTTGGCAAGTATATAATATAGCTTCACCGTAAAAAAAATTGCATGAAAGTCCGAATCTAAACTTTTTTGACGGAATCATTTGGAAGCCTGGAATGGCACCTGGAAAATCTGGAGGTCATTGTTTAACCATGGCCGACAAAAATTACATGCAAATCAATGGCTGCAAATTAATAAAAAAAGCAGGAAATTTACAATAAAAAAGATTTTAGGCATGCTTGCAAAAAAAGTGTGTGTACTGCATATGTAGCGATTCTTATGTTAGATTCTTGGGTCCATTTAAAAAACCCATTAAACCAACCCATTTAAAAAAAATGTACACATGTTGAATAAAATTCTCACTGCACGATAAAGCAGAAATTGGAAAAAAGATTGTGGTATTTTTCAAAAGTAAAAACTAGCTATTGGCAGGTTTGGTCTTTAGTGACGGATCATAGACAGCAATGACGAACCAGATGAAATCCTTCATCTTCTCCGACGTTGACTTTACAGTCCATAGCCTTCTCCAAATGTATTCATGAAGGTAACTGTCTGTGGCATTGTGGACACGGCGAGTTCCCGTAATCCGACGTTTGCAGGCTTCCCAAGTCCATTCAATAGAGTTGGTATGGCAACCAGTGACAGTGTCCTTGAAAGTTTTGCTGTGGTTGACTGTCGATTGTAGTAACCAAGCAATCGTAAGACTTCCATAAATCCGAGGCAATATGGGATCAGGGTAAAACATTCTGAAGGGCGAGAAAGGGAAGCCGATGTACAGTAGGGTACAATGAAAACAAAACCTCCTGTCCCTGTAATGGAGTCCCGCAAAAATTTTTGTTCTGATTAGGTTTATCAACAGAATCCAGTTAAGCACATATAAGAGAGTAAAAAAAACTTGGGTAGACATCACCATATGGCGAAAAAAGTTTTTTAGACGCCATTTTCCAAAATGGCGGCCGCCGATTTCGTTTTGCATGTATTTCTGCTTCTATGACCGTTATACTCATCATTTAGGTGTCTAATTATATGTTTTTAAATGCAAGGAATCGTCTAAGATGGGTTTTAAAGTTACCTGACTAATATTTATAAAAAAAAATAAGTTATTTGCTATTTTAAACAAAATATCGGAACAAAAGTAGTAAAAAAACAATGCTTTATTTGGAAAGAAATATTCACACTTCACGGCACTGTAAATGTAATATATTACGTGACGGCCTTATAAGTCCATCAAAACCCAGATGGGTAGGCAGATTTTCAAGATGGGAAAGTCATTGGCACGCATATCATATGATTATATGGCATGCATAAGATGCCTTGATTGCATAGGTTCTCTGGGCAAAAACATATCTTGGCATGCTTTAACCTAAAAAAAATCTATTGTAATAAAATTGGTAGTGAGAGAAACCTAGATGGTGCTACAGAAAAATGGCTTTCAGTTCATGGAAGTCTGCAACAGGCTTGTTAAGGCACAAATGAAGCTTTAGCATATCATTTGCATCTTTGCTCTATCTATATGTTGTTAGCAGTAGTCTTCTATAAGGAAAATAGTTCTGCTATAGGTTTAAGCATATGTTCGGCGAATCAAAGTAATTGAGTTCCTGGTAGTTCCTGGTAATACTTTTAATGCAGATAATTTCGTTATAATTGTACACATGACATCACAACCTCCAAGTAAGTGTTCCTGGATTAAATTATTGTAACTTGCAACACCGAGTTGCTCCCCAATTGTGGCAACAAGACACAAAGACAAAGCATTTCATCACCGACTAATTTCATCTCATTTTTAATCAAAATTCTTACAGTACTTTGCTGAATAGTTAAAATGAGTATCGGACGATGAGAACAACAATATTGGCGACCATTGATATCTCAGTGATCAGTGTTATTTTACACTGTATTTTATACCAAACTCAAAAATATGGCAGAGATTATTATAGTTCTGCTACCTGCTTCTTCAACAAAGGCTTAAAGATCCGAGCTTCTTAATGTTTCTTTAGTTTTGAGTTGTCAAACTTGTGACATAAATTAAACTTTGTAGGCAGTACTAGGAACATCAACTGCATCTGATCAAGTTTCTCCTCTAGTTCAGTCAAAAGTAGATGCTATAGAAGTTTACTTGAGCAGTCACTAGTGTCGAGGAACATGCTTGTAATAAAATAGATCATATAGAAAAATGTTCTTCAAAGTTTAACCTATTGCTTTGCTGTATAGCAGTACTATTTTTTTAAAAGGCAGTGTTACCTTAACTATTATTTTCCTCTTTAGTTTGAGAATCTTGTCATGCTTCTGATGTTTTATTTACTCAAGTTTAAATTCTAATTTTTTCATATCCGTCGTTTCCATACACTTCGGCATTCATCATACGGAGAGCATCTTATCTACAATTACATACAGTGGTGGCCAAAAGTGTGGACACTTTTTGAAAGTTTCATATGTTTTAACTGTTACCCGTGTTCTTGCATCTATTAAATTTCGCTTAAATACAAACATTTAAATATTAAGTTGAAGGTAATTTAATGTAGAATTTCAGTAAAAAAACATAATTAAAGTATCTGTATTACAAATAAAGTTATGCTCATTTTAGTTGAACAAACAAGCACAATCAATGGATTATCTTATGCTGAAATTGCAATACAAGTTTGTGGTTCAATGACTTGCAAAACTGAGACAGATCATACTATTGGTTGCATAACTTATTCGTAATTCAGATATTGTAATACTGCATTTATTTTTAATTCTACATGAAATTACTTTGATGATGATGATGTTGTGTCCATTGATATAAATTATATGGGACCAAAGGTCTCATAGACTGCTTCAGCGATCTGCACACAGTGGTCCGCATAAAGATTAAATAACTTTTAATTTAATATACAATTGTTTCGTTTGATATACAATTAATATATTCTGTTATCACACAAAGTTGAAAAATATGAAACTTTCAAAAAGTGTCCACACTTTTGGCCACCACTGTATGTGTACCGATAAAATTAGGAAAATGAGTTTGGATGTATGTTTCATGTGAATTATTACCCCTTAGTGTTGTGTGAAAAGTGAAAATGTGAAAGTCTTTGCCCAAAATTTAATTTAGAATTTTGAAGTGTAACCTTATAGTTTCCTTGTTAAATTTCTAAAATGCCCATCTAAATTATAGCATCTTCAAAATTATCCATTAGTAAGTCTGACTAGATCTTGGCATAGTGGAATCAATTCTTAACTGATTTAGCTGTTTTTACATCAAATACATAACACTCAATTAGTGCTTCCGTCATACTATTTCCTGGGAGAAACTTTCTAATATTGTACATAACTAAATTACCTATCATGTTAATATGGTCAGGGAATTCAGATGGCTTGTTTATTACATGGCAATGATATGGATACATATTACTAGTCTGAAAATACTGGAAAATCTTGTCATTTCAGCTACGAAAAAAATATTCTGAAAAATTGTGAATAAAAAAAATAATGTTATGCCTTTTATAAATGGCTTGGGATGAATGAAAGAAATCCCACATGCATGAGAGTGAAAGTCGCAGTTAATACCAGCGAACAACATCTAGCTCTCATGTTGGAACAATTTACTGTTATCGCATTCTAAAGGTATTACAGCGTTTAATTAGCACGATCGTCGCAAACTGTGTTTTACCATATATCTTTTAGGCAGTCTCGTTACAAAGCAGATCTTACTTAACCTTGAAATCTTACGAAAACCATACTTTTTGGCAGGACCTGAATGACCATCATGAGCACGAGAAAATGGTGAAAATCATTTATGAAGAAGGATGAAGAAGTGTACTTACATGTGATTACTATATAGGAGTCAAGCAAAAATTTAATTTTGCCCAGAAAACTCAAGAAGAATAGGAACTCAATGTATTTTTTACAAGTCACAAAATCATGCAACAGGCTTGTCGACGATTTTCCCGCCCTGAAAATAAACCGACTCAGCCGGGGCATGAAAATCCACAATCTTGTGCTTCTGAGGCGGGCACGCTATTCCTCCCAGTCACTGAGACTTGAAGCGTGAATGTAACTTTCCAAATAAAGCATTGTTTGTTTACTACTTTTGTTCCTATATTTTGTTTAAAATAGCAAATAACTTATTTTGTCTGACTAGTATTAGTCAGGTAACTTTAAAAACACTCTTAGTTGATTCCTTGCCATCAAAAACGTATAATTAGTCACCTAAATGATAAGTATAACTGTCATAGAAGCAGAAATACATACAAAACAAAATCACAAGTTGCAGACTTCCATGAACTGAAAGCCATTTTTCTGTAGCACCATCTAGGTTTCTCTCACTACCAATTTTATTACAATAGATTTTTTTAGGTTAAAGCATGCCAAGATATGTTTTTGCCCAGAGAACCTATGCAATCAAGGCATCTTATGCATGCCATATAATCATATGATATGCGTGCCAATGACTTTCCCATCCTGAAAATCTGCCTACCCATCTGGGTTTTGATGGACTTATAAGGCCGTCACGTAATATATTACATCCACAGCGCCGTGAAGTGTGAATATTTCTTTCCAAATAAAGCATTGTTTTTTTACTACTTTTGTTCCGATATTTTGTTTAAAATAGCAAATAACTTATTTTTTTTTATAAATATTAGTCAGGTAACTTTAAAACCCATCTTAGACGATTCCTTGCATTTAAAAACATATAATTAGACACCTAAATGATGAGTATAACGGTCATAGAAGCAGAAATACATGCAAAACGAAATCGGCGGCCGCCATTTTGGAAAATGGCGTCTAAAAAACTTTTTTCACCGTATGGTGATGTCTACCCAAGTTTTTTTTACTCTCCTATATGTGCTTAACTCGATTCCGTTGACAAACCTAATCAGAACAAAAATTTTTACGGGACTCCATTACAGGGACTGTATTAATTTATTCGTCTCATGCTCAATCCCTCAAAAAACCTCCCCTAAACACGTCTGCCTTGGTTATATTTCCGTTAGCTGTGTTACAACTCAGAATAAAGACAAATGTGTGATCTATCACAAAGTAAAATCTTTATTATCTGATCAACTTAACCACAAATATAAATCAGACAGATTACTCCAGCTGGATACAAACTCGGTGCAGATAACAAAGTAAATTAATTTCCCCAAAACTTTGGCATAACCATGGCACATATATGTGAATAAATCTTATAAAACAAGACCTTTAAGTATCTAAAACACATTGAATTATTAAAGGTTTAAAAGCATTCACGGTTAGCACATAATAAATATAAATAAGTGATGTTTATCAACATTCCAAAACAAAGACATCATTAAATATTTTAAACTTAAAGTTATTATTAAATATTTAGAAATAAGTTAGGATGACACCAGAATACATTCGAAATAAAAGTACCAGAGTTAGTTGATCACCCAAGGAAGTGATGCGGCTGGCCATGTACGTAGACCGTAACCGGACGCCAGAATATAGCGGCCCAGCAAGTCAGACGGTCACCCCCTGGCACCAGTGGTAGATCTGGAAGGTCATAAATGGGGACATGGTACTAGCTGATCTCTAGGACGAGTCGGACCAGAAGATCAGACGGCAAGCTCAAAGTTCAAGGACGAAAAGACCCAGAAGTTCACACGACAAATCGGAGGCCCTGGAAGGACATATCAGTTGTGCATTGATTCACTGGCCTCATGCCGTATCACATAAACTAATTGGCGAAGACTAGCCGGCGTGTACCCAACATGAGCAAGTCCTGTTTCGGCATGTACAACAACTCCCAACAAGTAAGACGAAAGAAAAACAAAAAGCCACAAATTACTCATCACGAGCCTTTTATATAGCACTGACCTATTCACTCTGGAATTTGTATAACTCAACCAACAAAATGTTCCAACGACCCAACTTGGTTAAAACATCACCAAAACAAGAACTACACAGAAACACAACCTTAACAACTACAACAAGTACTACGCAGAAACACAACCCTTACGCAGTTACAACAGCTGATTTTAGACTCGATTTCGACCAAAACGTCCGATTCCACCGATGACTTGGGGATTCCGCACCAGGTCCAGGAAGCAGACCTCTCGGCAAAATGAGAACCGGTCTGCTTGACAAGGCCAAGGTACAGCTGTGGAAATAAAAAAGTACCCACTTGAGGTTATTTCCTCCGTTATTCATCCTAAAGAGTCGGACCTTTTTGACATTGTGAACAATTAACATTCTGAGTTAATTGCATGACACAAAATTTGCATAAGGGGCCCCTCTTCATATTAAAAATTTTACTAACTTTAAAATTTCCAATAGCAACACCCCTTTTTGAATCCATATTTCAAATCTCTGACCTATGTTAATACGAAATGCCAAATTTTGTTAGTTTTTAAGCATTATTAGAGGAGTTAGAGACGTGCAAAGTTTAGGTCCCATAATGTTAAATGAGTTTCACATTAAAAACTATCCCAATCTATAAATAATTAAGATAATGAAATGAATTTTTTACTGAAAAGAAATTATAATAACCCAAACAAAATGCATTCAATATTGGGGAATTTAAAACAATTATTATATTTTTTAATAATTATTATATTAATTTTTTAAAAAAATTTGAATAGAAACCCCTTAATATTTTTACAGAAATAAATTCAAGACAGGAAGTTTAAGCGAAATCCCAATTTTTAAAAATTTTATTCATAATTTGCCGAGTAAATCACAAAATACTTTTTAATTACCCTTTAGGGGACTGTGTATAAGATTACGTGTGTAATTGATAAATAAAGACGGCTTTGCATGCATGCTTGCTTGCATTTTAGAGATGGTCCCCAAAAGGTTCACAAGTGATTCGATTGAATAACTCGTCAAATATTCATCCAAATGTTACAAAAACTTAGATTTAAGGGTTTTCAAGAGTGCTTAACATTTCTAAGTTATTAAAATTGGGTGTTGCTATTGGAAATTTCAAAGATCGTAATATTTTTAATATGAAGACGGCCCCTTATGCAAATTTTGTATCGTGCAATTAACTCAGAATGTTAATTTTACACAATCTCAAAAAGGTCCGATTCTATAGGGTGACTAACGGATGAAATAACCTCAAGTGGGTACTTTTTTATTTCCACAGCTGTACCTTCCGGATCAACTTGTAATTCGGACAGTAAATTGCTGGGGAGATGGCTAAGGTTCCATCCATGTATCCTTATGGATTGAACGCTTGCAGGTGTGATCTGCTGCATGGCAGATCCAGTGGAATCCGCCTCCTTTCCCGTTGTTATCAAAGGGCTTCAGGGCCAAATCCTGATCATACATCTTGAATTTCTATGCGACATATGAAAATATTCTGATTAGAATAAAAGTCTAGTATGGTTTTTTGCCCAGCCCACGATTTCTTCAAAATAAATTCAATATTCCAATCGAAATCCATCCTAAGTGAACATTTTATACAAAGGTTAATGGTAAATTTTAATTATTTGGAAGCCTGTCTGGTACTTATCAGTTTATAGTTTTACTTTGTAGTCATTAATCATCAGTGGCACATATGGGAATGGTCTCATTTCTTTCTATCTTTTTGTAAAGTTTGTAAACATCTTTGACTGTGGAAAGATGGCATGTTCTAGGTGGAGGTGGTATCCCCAAAAGTTCTTTCATAACTCTGTCGACAGCTTCCAGAGAGCCTTTCACTCAATACTTTAGATCCCCGCTCTATCAACAATGGCAGCTTTTTGCCACTCATAATTTAGGCACTGGATCATCATGCTTGGAAGATGACTTCTTTCCATCCAGGAACCGGAACTATCGCTTGCTGGAATGATCAGCATAACGACAAATCTAATGAAATCCATCACCATAAATCGCAAAAACGAAGTACAAGAAATGTGAACAATATCCACGCTCAATGTAAGCCCGTACACATCGCTTGGAGTAAATTCCATTAATACGTTGAACTCAGTTTATAATTAGAAACAAATCACCAAAAAATATTTCCAAAAAACTAAAATTAACATCATAATTTAGTAAAACATAAGTTCAGAATTTCAAAAATTTCGCTTCATTATTTAAAGCACAGTTGCAGTTAATAAATGCATTGCTGTTAACTGTTTCAGAGATTGTTCCCTTCACTATTATTTTAAGATTGGATACATCAATTTCATCGATATTTTTATTTGTAATCAAATTTTTCATTTTACTAAACTATTTAAAAGCTCAATATTTGAAAAATATTTTCTATATTTTGGTTTGGATTGTAGTTACCATAGCAACCCACTTATTTAAATGAGAACGTCACGTATCACAGCGCCACCTATTACTGTTTCTTCTCGTGAGGAAAAGGAGGATAATTTGTTTTGGGATTATCCGATAGGCATTTGTACTGAAAGGAAATTGAATTTTCATTGTTATGTGATATTATAGGTTAGGTTTGAACTATCGTCGCACTAGAGCTACACGAGGGCTATTGGCAACGGGCGTCGTATTTTAGAACCACAGTCAAGTAAAGAGTGATATAATGAAGCTATTTAGTCTAAAATATACCGAAGTAAAGGGTGTAGAAAGTCGTTGTTTCTCTTATTAAGGGGTCATAAGAGTCTTAAAAATGTGCAAAGAAGAGTTTGATCTTTCATGTAATTTTTTAACTACTCAATATATAAGTATATTTTTTTATATGTAATTCTACAAGATTTATTTAATATAAAACAAATTTTAAAATTTATGAAATTTTAGCCAAAACTAAAATAAATGATATTAAACATAAAGCTATTTGAACACATTGGGATTAGGCTTGCTCGGCAAATTTTGAGGTAAAAATTGAAAAAATTACCAAGAAAATGACTTTATATTGTACAAATATGTACAAACAAACACTTATACCTAAATTCTCAGCTCAATTTTAATTAGAAATTATTTTAAGAACTTTTCTAAAAAAATTAATAATTTTTTTTTTAAATTTTGATTTTAAATTTGTTTAAAAATAATTTCTAATTAAAATTGAGGTGAGAATTTAGGTATAAGTCTTTGTTTGTACATATTTGTACAATATAAAGTCATTTTCTTGGTCATTTTTTCAATTTTGACCTCACAATTTGCCGCGCAAGCCTAATCACAATGTGTTCAAATAAATAGCTTCATGTTTAATATCATTTATTTTAGATTTGGCTAGAGTTTCATAAATTTTAAAATTTGTTTTATAATAAATAAATCTTGTAGAATTGCATATAAAAAAATTATACTTGTATATTGAGTAGTTAAAAAATTACATGAAAGATCAAACTATGCTTTGTAGTACCTTCTTTTCACATTTTTAAGACTCCTATGACCCCTTAAACGAAGAAATACGTCTGTTTTAAGTGCAGCAAACAATTTTTTTGTGTATGATGGCTATGAGTACTCAGTACATCATTTTTGGATAGAGGGTTGCAAAGTGTCTAATGATGTCAATAATTAAAATTACATGAAAAGATGTTATGAAATAGATGGATGACACTATATCACATGTATTCAGAGTTAAAAGTTTGCATTTTCAAAAATTTCAAGATGGGATTTTAAAGAATATTATTTTTTGCGTATTTATATCGTTCTCGTTCCGTAGAAGGTTTTTTCAAAATGAACTAGAAGAAAAAGTATAATTACAATAAAAAAAACCGTCGACTCAAACTGTTGATATGCCAAGGATTCTGAAACTATGCGCCAATGAATTATGAGACCAATTTTTTTTTTTAAGAGTTCCACGAGATGCTTGATTATAAAAATAAAATTTCATTAAGAAAGAGAATACAAATTATTAATCTTCAAAGACAAGTATTTGTGTGTTGAACGTATTCAATGTTGTCAACATTTTTATAGATAGCAGAAAGTTTAAACCTTCTTGCAGCTGAATTTCCGCCAATAATTAAGAACTTTAGTCGATTAAGGTTAGGTTTTGAATTATCGTCGCACTAGAGCTACACGAGGGCTATTGGCGACGGGCGTCGTATTTTAGAACCACAGTCAGGTGACGAGCCGGCACCTGAATAGGTACCCAACGCAACCGTTAAGGGCGACATCGTACGCAGTGTTAGGACTTTGAAGGATATTTAACGTGCACTCCCTTACGGGCATTATTCGTACACGGGGTATTATTCGTAGGACATTTTGGGCTGCACGGGCCGTTTATAGTTCGGCAGCTATTTTTTTGGCGATGCCCGGACCCGAACCTGGGACCTTCCACATGCTAAGCGAGTGCTTAACAGACTGGGCTCCCCAGCCCCCTTTAGTTGATTAAGACTATTCATAACTATGTAGCTATATAAGTTTTGGTATTTTATTAAAAAAAGTCACAGGTTTTGCTAATTATATATAGCCGGTGACGTAAAATATTGGTTAACATTTTCTTAGTTATCACGCACACATATTAATATTCAGGAGAGCAATTATCTTCATTCAGGAAATTTTCTCGATTTAGTTGTCAAAAATGTTTTTTGACAAATATTCATTAAACAAATCTCAGAAAATCTTTAAAATTATAGCAAATAATTCTCAAATAATACCTCCGCTAAAAAGAATTCTATGATAGGTTAAGACCATATGGGTCATTTTCAAAATTTTTTACAAATGCTGTCCCTCAGGATTGATTGGATGTAGTATTTATTATTTTTTTGTTTTGGAATTTTCAGTTGTATAGTATAAAAGAGCACACTTTTAAGTTATTATTCCATTATCTGAAAATCAGAAAACAGTAAAATAGTTTAAAAAATGCACTAAAAAATTGTATTTGGTTATGTAAGTTTGAATATCGTCGCACTAGAGCTACACGAGGGCTATTGGCGATTCACTTTTTAGAAAGAATTTAAATGGTAACTAATTCACTTTTAAGCGACCCTATGTGGACGAACTTTACATTAGAGACGTTCTTTAATAAAGGTCCTCCAATGTTTTGTACTAAAAAAAAATTAGACATTCGTTTTTTAAAATTTACAAAAATACACTAACATGAACACAAGACATGAAATAATATAATTTTATATTAAATTAAATGAAAATTGTGTAATTAATTGGATATCTGCGTGGCCTGTAAATGAAGTGATATTGGCTTAACTTGGCAACCAGTTTAACCACTATGGGATCGATTTCGGATAATCAATTAAAATTATTGATAACCTAATTGAAAAAAAAAGTAGCACTATAGAAAAGTAGGTTTTGGAGACGTATAATTTTGGACCTCCTTGGTCAAGCGATGAAAATGACCTGCTAGACTCAACGCAATATCAGGTTAGGTTTGAAATATCGTCGCACTAGAGCTACACGAGGGCTATTGGCGACGGGCATCGTATTTTAGAACCAGTCACGCAATATCAGGATGGGAGGGCATTGGACTAAGGCACATCTAACGTGCATTTCACGCACTAGCCCCTTTACAAGAGGCCACTTTTTTGGGGGGACGAGCACAAAATAAAAAAAAGTTTTGTTCTCTTAGAGGGTAGAGCCAGATGCCCCATTTTTCTCAAATAAGACAAAATAAATTTCTTTTCAAAAACATTAACTGAAAATGGAAAAAAATAAGCATAGGAAAAATAATCAAGAATCAAATGTACGCAGAAACAGCATTTAGAAAACAAAATTCCAAGGTTTGAACAGAATCAGGACTATTATAATGATAGAGGAAAGAAAAATAGTTAAATCTTTCCCCTTTCTTTAAAACTAATTATTTCCTTTTCTTAATAATCTAAATATATTCATCTGTCAATAAAATTATTTTTTTTACACCAGTTGAGCCCCCCAAAAAGTGATTTTTTATAATTTTTTTGGTTTCCCTCTAAAAAAAATTACTCAATTTTGACAGGTTTTTTTTTTTAAAGACCGAGGGGGAGCAATGTTGCTAATGAAGGGAGCATTAGCAATGTTGCTAATGAAGTCATCAGGGGAAAGACCATTCCTCCATGGGAAAGACTGACAATCTATGAATATAATGGCTCCATCTATACTCCGTTATCAGAAGGAATTTATTAAAATACATTTCAATTAATTTAACTACCGGGGATAGATACTTATAAAACAGTGAATGTGTTAAAAATTAATATTTATGGCCACGAAAAATAAATCTTCGAGGTTTTAAAACATTGAAGTGTTAGAAATAAGAGGAAAGGGATAAGAGGAAAAAAATTACTAAGTGTTTAAAATAATTTTTTAGAATCAGATTTTAGGAACAAAAATGTATTTTTCCATTTTTCTATTTGAAAAGCATTTTCTACAAAACTTGAAGCATTTGATAGTCAATGAAATATCGATTAGATATTTTTCAGTTTTCAAATATTAATAGCAATCTTATGTAGTTCAATGATAAAAAAAATTACCTATACATTTCTTACATTTAGATTTATGTAATAATTTACGAAACAATTTTATTAATTTTATTAATAACATTTATGCAATGTACCCGGACCCAGTAATTTTAAGGTATGTTAATGTTAATAATAGTGAAAATAACTTAAAAACTTTTTTAAATCAAACAGGGATCACTAACATGGAATACATCAAACAAACATTTTACAAACCGGATTTGTGATATGTTTTGGGATGGGGCAAGTGACATTTGAAATAACATGTTTGAATATTTCAATTAAATGAAATTAACATGGGACATGGGATTTTTTATTACTGTCTAAACTTCGTGTTGTAGTTTTGACAAGGTTATTTTAGTTTTGCGTTATCGTCGCACTAGACCTACACGAGGGCTTTCGGCGACGGGAGTCATAATTTAGAATCCCAGTCAAGTGACGAGTGGACACCCGAGTAGTCACCCAACACAACTGTTAAGGGCGACATCGTACGCAGCGTCGAGACTTGCGAGCATATTTAACGAGCACTTCCTCTACACATGGTATTATTCGTCAGACATTTTTGGCTGCACGGGCCGTTTATGGGTCGGTAGTTATTTTCGCGATGCCCGGACCCGAACCTGGAACCTTCCGCATGCAAGGCTAATGCCTGACCGACTGGGCTCACCACCCCCTGTAGTTTTGATAAGACTGTTTTAAAAAAGTACTGGGACTTGGAACAAAAAAAAAAGTCATGTTCCAAATATTGTCATAGCATTTATGAAAATGAAAATTGTTTTCAATTACCTACTTCCTTTTTGGAGATTAATTTGAACGGAGTTCGCAAGAAAAAACACCTATTTAATTAGTCAAGTTGGAAATTCTCTGCATTCTTAAAAAAATGTTGATTCGAAATAGTTATTATTTTTAAAGTACGGAAAGTATTAGAGTTACAAGAGTGATGTCTTGTTTTCATACGAGATGAAGAGTTTACACTTAATTATCAAAATAAGCTTTCAAAGTACTAAAGTCTTAAATTAAATTTTGGAATATTTGTTTTATTATTACTCTTTTACTACACTAAAAGAAATACAATTGTTCGTTTATAATTTAATGCTCAGGGCGCTCTTAGGATGGCTAAGCCGGACATTAGTCCGGGGAGGCAACTAAAAAGTGCGGAATTTCGGTCGAGATGAGGGGAAAAAATGAAAATAATAATTTAATTATGAACCGGGGATTAAGCTAGCAATTTTTAATTTTAAAATTTCAGAATATGTTGAAGTAATAGTTTAGTTTAAAAATTTGATAAGTATTTTTAAGTTCTATCACATTGGCGATTCGCCAGTTCGGCATCGTAAAATAAATTTCAAATATTAGTTTACTTAGGTGAAGCTTAAAATATGCAATTTAAATAAGTTTCACTAATTGCGCTTTTAATGTTATTATAATCTTATTATCATAAACGTTCTAAAATAAATGTAGTAATTATAAACTTTGATAAAGAAAGTTAGGAAATTATTAGTACTAAAACAGGAATTGGGTTTTTAAAGGTAATTGCTTGATTTTTCTAAACTTAAAAATTGTGAATTATAAAATGAACAATCGCATACCGTAAACCAAAATTATACTTTTTTGCTTCAAGTCAAATGTCACAAAAGTTACTAGCTAGGAAATAATGTTATAAATGATTTGTTTGTATAGAACTGCCATGGTTGTAGATGGTTAAATCAGAACACAACATAAATTTTATAATTGATAGACAATATGCGTAGCTCTCATTTAATTACTATTAGTTATTCGATATATTTTCATAACTCAATTATGGATTTTATTTATACCACTGAACATGGATGCAGCGAATACGAAATACATTTTTTTTCGCAAGTATTAAGAAAACTGAATATCAAATAAAGACAGTAAAACTTAAATCATAAGTAACGACAATCCTAAAATTTACTCTAAGCATTTTGACAACCCAGTCTCCCATCGCGAAACAAATTTGACTTACGACAGCAATTTGAGCGGACGGATTAAGGGGTCTAAGGAGTCTTAAAAATGTGCAAAGAAGGAACTACAAAGTAGAGTTTGATCTGTCATGTAATTTTTTAACTACTCAATATACAAGTATAATTTTTTTATATGTAATTCTACAAGATTTATTTATTATAAAACAAATTTTAAAATTTATGAAACTTTAGCCAAAACTTAAAAAAATGATATTAAACATAAAGCTATTTTAACACATTGTGATTAGGCTTGCGCGGCAAATTTTGAGGTCAAAATTGAAAAAATGGCCAAGAAAATGACTTTATATTGTACAAATATGTACAAACTAGGACTTATACCTAAATTCTCAGCTCAATTTTAATTAGAAATTATTTAAAAATGAATTCAAAATCAAAATTTAAAAAATTTTATTAATTTTTTTAGAAAAAAAGTTCTTAAAATAATTTCTAATTAAAATTAAGCTGAGAATTTAGGTATAAGTCCTAGTTTGTACATATTTGTACAATATAAAGTCATTTTCTTGGCCATTTTTTCAATTTTGACCTCAAAATTTGCCGCGCAAGCCTAATCACAATGTGTTAAAATAGCTTTATGTTTAATATCATTTTTTTAAGTTTTGGCTAAAGTTTCATAAATTTTAAAATTTGTTTTATAATAAATAAATCTTGTAGAATTACATATAAAAAAATTATACTTGTATATTGAGTAGTTAAAAAATTACATGACAGATCAAACTCTACTTTGTAGTTCCTTCTTTGCACATTTTTAAGACTCCTTAGACCCCTTAACAGTAGCTGAAGTCTTAATACCATCGATTATGCTGGGTTTTAGTTAAGGGGTCATAGGAGTCTTAAAAATGTGCAAAGAAGGTACTACAAAACATAGTTTGATCTTTCATGTCATTTTTAAACTACTCAATGTATAAATATAATTTTTTTATATGTAGTTCTACAACATTTATTTATTATAAAACAAGTTTTAAAATTTATGAAACTTTAGCCAAAACTAAAATAAATGATATTAAACATGAAGCTATTTGAACACATTGTGATTAGGCTTGCGCGGCAAATTGTGAGGTCAAAATTGAAAAAATGACCAAGAAAATGACTTTATATTGTACAAATATGTACAAACAAAGACTTATACCTAAATTCTCAGCTCAATTTTAATTAGAAATTATTTTAAGAACTTTTTTCTAAAAAAATTAATAAAAATTTTAAAATTTTGATTTTAAAGGTTTTTAAAAATAATTCTAATTAAAATTGAGCTGAGAATTTAGGTATAAGTCTTTGTTTGTACATATTTGTACAATATAATGTCATTTTCTTGGTCATTTTTTCAATTTTGACCTCACAATTGGCCGCGCAAGCCTAATCACAATGTGTTCAAATAGCTTCATGTTTAATATAATTTATTTTAGTTTTGGCTAAAGTTTCATAAATTTTAAAACTTGTTTTATAATAAATAAATCTTGTAGAATTACATATAAAAAAATTATATTTATACATTGAGTAGTTAAAAAATAACATGAAAGATCAAACTATGTTTCGTAGTACCTTCTTTGCACATTTTTAAGACTCCTATGACCCCTTAAGTTGCTTCGAGAGACGGAAAGGTGGAAGCTTGATAAACGTCGAGGAATAATTAATAGTGTATCGACGAGTATGTTGGTAGTAACGTTTGAGAATTGCTTGTATATGGGTATACAATGTTCAGAAAAACGTTATTTTAAATTGGTACTACTTCACTTTTCAATATTTAGATATTAAAATTACTCGGTATATTTTTTTAAAATACAGTTCACTTTGAATTTTTTTACAATATTCTACTTGTTTATCTGAAGCTTGGTTTGATTACAGTTGCAATAAAGCTAACATTGGACTTACTCATGTGCATCTTCTGCTGGCAGATGATCAGCCCATGTGTGATGTCCTCTAAGTGTTTACCACATCTTAGTACACTGTCCGGCTTTCACACCAAGCAGACTTAAATATTTTAAAATTTTAAACCCATCTACCCATCAGATTTTAACTCATCCCCCATATAATGCATTGTTTTCCTTTTTGGTTGATATTGGCTTCTACTTAAATGTGTCACTGTTCTTAAATGTTATGTGCTGCCTTTAATAATTATTTGAGACTTTTTATTAAAAAAACCTGGTATTTGATTTTAGATGTCCAATTCTTTTAAAATGTATTGTGTTTTAAAACAGGTTAAAAAAACAACCATAAAAGTAAAACCTAGTGTTTGGCGCAGTATGGCCTTAAAGCTCTTGCGCCATAAAAACCAAACATCCATCCATCCAAAGCTAACATTGGGCTATTGGAGAAAGGCCTCTTAGTTTTGAATTTTGGTCGAGTATATTGATGCCGACGACTGACCACCCAATGCAACCTACACTCCGTGCCAACCTAACTTGGGTAAAAACAGTAAAAAAAGGTAGAGAGAAAAGCACGGTTGGACCGTTAGTTGGAAACTCTAGTGATTGATACGAAAAAGAAAATTCTTTATTTATACGAATCAGTTCGTTAAAATAAAAATTAACCCTTCAATATGTTTAAAAAGTATACGTGATGGATTTTTCTCGGGAGTGAAAAGGTTAACTTGAAACCTTCAAGTATAAGTTTCCCACAGGTGTTCCTTATGAGGCAATTTATAAACTACTGCGAGTATAATTTATTTGCGCGAAATCATCTGCAAGAAAATCTATTATCACGAATCGCCAAGAATACAGTATTCAGAAATTCAATTTGGAATGTACAGACTGCGGATATTCTTTTTGTGTCGGCTTCCTGAGTCTCTATTTGCTGATTATTATTCTGAAAGAAAATAACTATTCGGAATCTAGACTTTTCTTTACCCGAGAAATTTCTGAAAGATAAATAATTCGTGCTCAAAAAGAAAGTTTTCTCTAACTAAACTAACAGAAATCTTTAACATCAATTTAGGTGGTAAAGATTTCTATTAGACAACATTGTTCAATAATGTGTACTATTCGTTAAATAAGTTTACCTCAAATCATTATTATTGTATTTTACACAATTATAAAATAATTTGTAGTGATATCTTAGATTTACTTGATTACTCTATTGAAACTATGTTTAGATAATTATGGATATTTATTATTTATAAGAATAAATTATTTTTGTTATGGGAAAATATAGTCAAGTAAGAAAACGTTAAACTGTTTAAATAATTTTATACTGCAAAAAATTAATTCGGATTAGAAAAATACGATTGATAAATCTTAATGGAATATTGTAAAAAACAAATAAATAAGATCAAGACAGTTAATAAAAACTACAAATACTGAACTCTAATTTAGTTTTAACATTTCTACCAAATTTAAAAAATCCATTTCAAAGTTTGTTAACATATTTTTAACTTAGATTTTTAAAAACTAGTTTTACCAAATTAAATTCTTTAAAGACATTTATCTTATCTTAGTAACTTCTGTTCACAGAAAATTTAGCCTTTTCTAACTCACAAAAAAAAAAAAAATCATTCAAGCAACAGAAAGATTCAAAATCTAACATTTTTGCAACATAACCCAAATGCAATAAATTTTAACAATCACATCTGAAATTCGAGAACAAAAGGATAGTAGAACCAATTTTTATTGCGAATATCGAATCCATATCATAAAAAATATTTTCTCCACGAATAGATTCCGAGTAGGTCCTAGTCTTACAAGGAAAAAGTCCTAGCATTTTTGGAGATCGACAAAGATGCTATCGATTACGCTACGACTTCCTAAGGTAGTATCAGAAGATTTTAAATAGCAATTCAACTAGTATTTATTTCAATGGGATACAAAGTACAGTGGACTGTAGTAAACTTTTCTTTTAAAATTTGGCTCGAAAAATTACAAATATTCGGTTTAGAAAAATAGGGTAATTTCATTTGTTTTAGTTTTTCAAATAGATTTAGGGCAACTTAGTTTTAATTTGGGTAGTATTAAAAATTATAACTTTTTTTAGGTTTTTATTTTAGTTCTTAAAATTTATGTGTAAATTGGAAAATTTTATAACTTAGATTAATTTAAAGAAAACTTATTACTATAAATATAAAAGGAAAATGACTTTGTTATCAAGTCGTTAAAGGGACCAGCGACATTTACTTTACAAAGCCTTGTAATCAAATATTAGGGACTGTTCCACAATTAAGTACAAAATTAAAGTTTTCAAGCTGTAAAACTTTGGAGCTTAAAAGTTGTAAAGATGGCGTAGGTTGGCAAAAATGCTGCCAATGTGTTTACGGAGTAACCTTGTGTAATAGTACACCGCAAAGTCGGAGAAAGCTTCAAGTTACTATTCCAAATTTTTACAGAGTATACGAATGTCTTACGAAATTTGCAAGTTCCCTATACCGTACAATCATCTTAAAGAAATACTGTCTCCAGATTTGTAAGACCTTTAAAACGTTATAACAATTTATAAACCTAAAAATCCATATAATATTAATAATACATCTGCTTCAATAATAAATTATGAATGTGTTCATTTCAAATTCCGATAAAGCAGCTTCAGAAAAAATTATAATTTTTCAAAAATAAAATTATGCAAAGATTTTTTTTTATTCTAAAGATTTTTTACCTCCATAAATATGTTACTTATAAGATTTTTTTAAAAAGTGATTTATTACGCTTAGAAAACGAAAATTATTGATAAAATCAGTCATTTCATAGCATTGATGTCGGGAAAATTATACATGTCTGCATTTCTTTCTCATTTTTTTTCAAAACCTATTTTTATTAACTTAAGGTAGGCGAATACCCAAAATTTCACAAAATTCTAAAATTTTTACTATTGCTTTATTCTTTTCCAAATTTGGCATAGTGATTTCAAATATAATAAATAATACTATTTAGGCTTTTGTTTTTATTTAAATATAATTTATTTATTTCAAACGGTGTTTTTCTACTAAAAAAAAGAGGTTTACGTCAACAAGTCTACCACACTGAATTTTCATCCTATGAACATTTATTATGTGTTAAATTCTTCGTTTTGAACTGATACATGCAATGACCCTCTAGAGTTACATACAAATTACAAGATAAAAAGTTATTAAGAAAAATGTTATAAATTAACCACAAAAAAGGATTTTTTTCGATTAACTTACACTTGGATATTAAAAAAAAACATATTTACACCAGATGTTAGAGGTTCATGGCACAGATATATATTGAAATAGCATCTGTGAAAAATTTTAGGTAAATTAATGTAAAATTTTTTATGCTAGAAGTGTTGGCGTAAACCCCTTTTTTTAGTTGAAAAACTCCGTTTAAAATAAATCAATTATATTTAAATAAAAAAAATTGCCCCAAAAGCATTGTTCATTATATTTGAAATCACTATGCCAAATTTGGAAAAGATTAAAGTAATTGTAAAAATTTTAGAATTTTGGGTATTCGCCTACCTTAAGAAAATCGTACTTTGAAAAAGCTTTGACTGTAAGTTGGATGAGAAACAAATATCAATTTAACTCATTGTTGATGGTCTAACTTTTCTAAAAATACATTCATTGGTATTTCACACTAACTTCATAAATCTAGATTCAAAATTATCTGAAAAGTCGTATTTTTTTCACAATATAACCCTAAGTCATCAATTAACTTTTGGTAGAATAAAATAAATTATTCTCGCATAAATTATATGAATGTTAACTCTTCATTTTCAAAAATGTAATTGTAAGTTAAAAAAAATGGGAAAACCAAATAAAGTTGGAGATTGTGTTTTTGTTTGAACTTTATTTTTAGATAATTCACTTCTCAAATATGTCGATTCAATTACTACAGATTTTAGCATATTGCTTGGTCGTGCTTTAATTAGTTAATTTTATTAGGCAAGCAACGCATTTTATAAAAATTATTTCAACATTCACTGTAGACTTAACTCATTACGGACGATTGGTTAGAAAATTTGCCTTGTTAAAATAAGCTTTCTATTTAAGTTTATGTAAAAACAAAACGTAAGCCGACCATAAAGCTGAGCAATATATGTTGGATAAGTTAGGTTAGACTAAAAAACGAAGATAAAAACTTAATGTTTCTTATTTAGTAAGGAAGATGTTAATGGTATTTACAAAATGGACCGGTAATGGATTAAACTAGTTTATACGACTAAAAATATATTAATTAAAATAAGATCCAGCAGGCAGTACATTTGTGGTTGGTTAATGAGTGAGTTAATGTCACAACAACACTCCATTAACACGTTGGATGCCACTGACTCCTTAAGGAGTCGCGTGGTTCCGATTCACCGATAACAGCACATTCTGATGAAATTCATAGTACTATTTCGCCAACCGTTCTTATGAGTTCAAGTTCGTTTTTAACTTTTGCAACCGATCCTTCTGTGCTTGGAATAATACTTGGTGATTTGAAAGAGGGCCTTCTATTTAAAATTACGAAGAAATTAAATCCTTCGTCTCTAGTGTAGGGCGACCAGACACCTGACATACCGCATTTCGTAAAGTGATTCAGTTTGTTATTCAACAATCTGGCTATAAAAAAATTGCAAATAGTCTGTTTTTTTGTTTTTTTTTTCAAACAAAAACTACCCAAAAAAATGAATTAGGAAAATTTAATGATGATTTCTTAGTCGAAAAGTTAATCACTGAAGCAATTCTGGTAATTGGCTTTCAATTCAATTATTAGTGCCAGATGATGAGTTATCCGGTTGGAAAAGGCCAGGAACTTTTCCTTGTATTTTTACGACTAGGTAGCTATCGTATAGCTTTAGTTAGTGACGTTAATTCAACCTAACCTTGCTATTTTACGATCTCGAACTAAGATTTGTACTTGTTCAAAAATGAACAGTTATTTTATTTCCATTGTAACGAACAGGTTTAAAAAAAACAGGATGTTTTTCAAGTTCATCAGCCTCTATCGATGAAGACTCTATCGATGATTTAGTGGCAGCGAAAGTGTTAAAAATATACAAAGAGTTAAACGCAAAAATGTCTAATAAGCCGTAAATCAATGATGAACAAGTTAAAATTTTTATAAGGTCCTATAGTAGACTTGATATTTACGACATATGTAATCCCTAAGAAAGTGAGTTCTAGGCCAAAATAGGCAACTCAGCGTTGACATTGAATCCGATAACACTTCTAATGTGTGATTACTCGAAGATGTCAACTTGTACCTTTGTTCTGAAAAAGAGCATTTGTTTTAATAGTTAGTGTTAGCGCTACGAAGTTGTTTTTATAACGAAAAGTATCGGAAGAATGAGCTTACTTTCGGATTTTTTTGTTGTCCCTATAGATACAGTTTCGAAAGTGTTACGATGGGCATTTTTTTAAAAAAAAACTTATCGGGTAAGTTTATTTTGTTAAAAAAACGTGGACTTGCCATCAAAATAGAAACTTATTTGGATGCATATAACGGGATAGATCTTTTAACAGAAGATGTGCGTTGATGTACTATATAATGCTATATAAAGTTATGATATCCAAATAGGTAAGCTTTTTCTAAAACTTAACGATTCCAAAAATAATTGATTATTTTGGTAATATGCTAAAAAGAATAACTTGTAACGAATATAAATTCAAGACTCAATGTAAAAATCATGTTTACCTAACTATTTACTATGTTTTGTTTAAAAATTCAGGAGTTAATTCAAGCAATAACCACTATTGTGACTAATAATTATGAATTGCATGATGTTTGCTTAAACAAATACCGCAGTCATTTGAAAACATATATAATTCCAAAGAAAAACGTTGAGTATATTTCATTCATTGAAAGTTGGCTGCGGCAATTTGCATTTTTTTAGTTGACTTGCAACGCTTTCATCTCACGAATATTTTTTATGAACTAATGTGGAATAAAAATTAATCGATTTATCCCAATTTCTAACTCTAACTGTATTATAACACTTCTTTTAGTTTATTAATGTATGGTCAAAACACAAATGTACTTCAAATAGAGAATATGAGCATTTTATTATTCCCGTTTTAAAATACATTTAAATCAAACTTTTTAAAAAAAATCAAAAAAGAATAGTTGAAATTTTAGCAGCTATCCAAATTGATCTGTTATATAAAAGTACATATTAATACATTTTGTAATAAATTTACACTTATGATTTTTATTTACAAATTTTAAATGTTTTAAGGCATGAAATTATAACCCCCCTCCCTTAAAGTATGCACTAAAAAAATTCTTACTTATTTTCCGTAATTGATTGCTTAACTACTGAAGCGTAAACAAAACATCTCAAAACTAACCAAAGCATAATTGATAAAAAAAAAAGTTAGGTTTCAATGATACTTACATTGGAAATTGTTGAATTTATTTCTTTAGTTTAAAAATTGCATTTGTTTTTCCAAGTAATTGAATCAAATTAACGCTTGATTTATAATGTGAATTTACATTTTGGGAACTTAACACAAACAATTTTATAAAAAATTATTTAAAAACTTTATTTAATATGTTGGAGAATTATAATAGCTGAAAAGTTTAAACTTAAGGCCAAAAAAAATAATAACAATTATATAATAGTATAAAGATTTTCTCTATTAGGGAGTATTTAACACTTGTTTAAGAAGTTGATTAAGATGAACAAAGTTAATTTTGATAAATATAGAAAAAAAATCTAGAATATATTTGTTGTCACCCTGATAATACAGATATCTTTTACATTTAATGGATTTTCCTGCAATATATCAAATTTTAAATAATATACACAATAAAAATGTCAAAGCATGTGTTCACTCCAAAACAGAATAAGTAAACCTTATGAATATACCAAATTAAATGAAAATGTATGACTTCATACAAAAAAACAAATGACTTCAAGTAATTTAATTAAAATGAATGCTTCATTTTAAAAGCAGCGGAAAAATAATTTCTCATAAAAGTAAATAATTCATTTTTTAAAAGACACGCAGAATGTTTGATGTTTAAAAGCAACCACAAGTTGAAAAAAATATTTAAAGTATAAGGTATACCATCGCATAACTTTTTAAACTAGATTGAAACCATTTTTATTTGCAGTAGATATATGGTTAAACTGAAGAATTATATTCAAGGCAATTTAAAAGTTATTTACTAATTAGATTTATATAAAGAGAAAAGAGTTTTAACAAATTCAAATCTCAAAGCCAGAGGGGTAAGCCGATATATTTTCAATTTTTAAGAAATTGTAAAACTGTTATGTTTTTAAGGCTAGTCCAAGGAATTGTACAGCTGTGGAAATAAAAAAGTACCCACTTGAGGTTATTTCATCCGTTAGTCACCCTATAGAATCGGACCTTTTTGAGATTGTGTACAATTAACATTCTGAGTTAATTGCACGATACAAAATTTGCATAAGGGGCCGTCTTCATATTAAAAATATAACGAACTTTGAAATTTCCAATAGCAACACCCAATTTTAATAACTTAGAAATGTTAAGCACTCTTGAAAACCCTTAAATCTAAGTTTTTGTTACATTTGGATGAATATTTGACGGGTTATTCAATCGAATCACTTGTGGACATTTTGGTGACCATCTCTAAAATGACAAGTAAGCATGCATACAAGGCCGTCTTCATTTATCAATTACACACGCAATCTTATACACAGTCCCCTAAAGGGTAATTAAAAAGTATTTTGTGATTAACTCAGCAAATTATGAATAAAATTTTTAAAAAATTGGGATTTCGCCTAAACTTCCTGTCTTAAATTTATTTCTTTAAAAATATTAAGGGGTTTCTATTCATATTTTTTAAAAAAATTAATATAATAATTATTTAAAAATATAAAAATTGTTTTAAATACCCCAATATTAAATGCATTTTGTTTGGGTTATTATAATTTCTTTTCAGTAAAAAATTCGTTTCATTATCTTAATTATTTATAGATTGGGATAGTTTTTTATGTGCAACTCATTTAACATTATGGGACCTAAACTTTGCACGTCTCTAACTCCCCTAATAATGCTTAAAAACTAACAAAATTTGGCATTTCGTATTAACATAGGTCATAGATTTGAAATATGGACTCAAAAAGGGGTGTTACTATTTGAAATTTTAAAGTTAGTAACATTTTTAATATGAAGATGGCCCCTTATGCAAATTTTGTTTCATGCAATTTACTCAGAATGTTAATTGTTCAAAATGTCAAAAAGGTCCGATTCTATAGGATGACTAACGGCCAAAATAACCACTAGTGGGTACTTTTTTTATTTCCACAGCTGTACTTAATTAAATGAATGTTTAACTTGACAAGAACTATTTCTGAGGATAGCTTTAACTTTAATTCTCAATTCAAACAGCAAAAGTAAACTCATTTTTTAGAGCTTTAATTCCTGCTACAGACTTTCAATTTGATAGCATATTTATATTTGGAACAAGGGAAGAGGCAGCCTAAACTGTTTATAGATTAATGTTATGTTCTCCATTCAACAGCTTAAGCAATAATTCTAACTCTGACCATGGATATTCTTTTAATTTATAGAAATTAACATAGGGTAGACTAACCAGTGAATGAACGTTTAAGGCGTCACGTTCGCCAGTGAATGAACACCAGGATATAATGACCAGGACAACCAACCATTGATTGTCAGATAGCTTCCTACACTCTTAAAACAAACGAGCGAATTTAACTCAATCTGAGTAATTTTCACACCTCCAGTCTTGAAAATGCACTTCTCCGAAAGGAGTGGATCCTTTGTGTGTTAAACCTCCAAAAGGATCACTCCAAACGAGTGATTTTAACTCGGTCTGAGTTAATATTCACTCCCTTCCAGTGTCGAAAATGCACTTCTCCAACTGGAGTGGATTTCACTCTTGTTTTAAGAGTGTAGATCAATGTTATGTTCTCCATTCAACAGCTTAAACAATAATTCTAACTCTGACCATAGAAATTCTTTTAATTTATTAGAAATTAATATATAAGTAAAGACAAAGAACCAACCTGAAGTGCCCTCTTGGTTTGGGGCCACTACTTGCACTGCCTGGATAAGTTACAAAGCCAACGTCACCAGATATTTTCGGAGATTCTAAAAAATAAAAATTTTATTAGAAAGCCGGTCTATGATTATAAAATTGTACACCTATGATGTAATGAACATTTAATAAGTGTTGAATAAAAATACCAGAAGTTTATTGAAACGAAATTTTACCTCAGCATTTGTGACCAACTAATGCATGGCATACTACTTATACGTCAAGCTTAAAATCTTATATTTTTTACTTTTACAAAAGCGAAGGTTTTAACCGTTATAATAAATGTATTAAAGTTCATTGAATTACATTCAGAAATTTTTATAAGCGGTAGATAGACTTTAGAGTATTAGAGTAAACTATAGTAGAAAATTTAGTATTAAATCAAAAAATAACAATTAAAAATAAAAAAAAATTAAAATCTTGTTCATTTATAATACTGAATCCTGCAACTAATTAAATGCATCTTTTAACACCAAGTAAATTATCGTTTTTTCTAGACATACATATTTAAAAAAAAATGTCAGCGGCCCTTATTTTACATTAAAAATATTTTTCGAGCATAGAGCCTTCTTAAAAGAAGTTTTTAGATTCATTATTTTAAATATAGGACACATAATAAAAAAACGAGCTAATTAAGGTGGGTTTTTATTATAAAAAATATGTTAAATATTTGGCATTTTTTTTATGGCTAGATAGGAAAATTTTTTCTTTCGAAAATATGTTGTTAGTTTAATAAATGGAAACAGAGAAAAAGTTCTAAAGCAAGCAGAATCAAATCTCTTTGAAAAGCTTTGCCGCCAAAGGGAATTAAGTTAATTTTGAAAATAGTAATCTTTTGTTTAATGCTATTTGAAATTAATAATAAGAACCTATAAAATGGAAAACATTTCAAAATAATTATGAATAGCAATTTAAAAAATTAAATTTGCTAATATCATTTAAGCGAAAATAATGAAATGTTTAATAGAATTCGCTTTTTTAAATTAAAAAGATTGCATATTTGTTTTAAATAAAGTTCTTCTAAACTATACAGGAATAATATGCAAATAAAAGTGTTAGAATAAAAATAAGATATTTATAAATGATATTCTTATTTACAGCTTGGAAAACATAGTAAAGTACTATAGAATAGCAAGATATGCAATCGGCTTACAATAACACAGATTAAAGTGGGGAAGCCATTTTCTTGATAAGATTAGATAAAGGAGGTAAACAAGCTAATTATCTTTACTTTTTGGAGAATAAGTGAATAAAGTATCAATGGCGCCAGTGTAAATATTTTAAATTTCCCAAGAAAAAAAGCCGTTTAGAATATACAGTAGATATGATTTTGTAAAATACATTATTTTAATATTTTTGATTTTAATTACAGTAGACATAACACATTTTTAATATGCTTCACCGACCGCTTATAGGCTGCAATTTGATTTATTTTTGATGTTCAAGATTCAAATAAAAAATATAGATACACAGAAACATTGTGATGCATAAACATAAAAAAACACGTGTGAAATGCCCGGTAATAATTTTGCTTTTTATAAGAGCACGTATAGAATTCACAATACTTTTGACTTGAGTATTTATTACTTTTAATTTCATGTGACATTGAAACAAATATACACAGCAAATTACCACCTGTGGAACAAATCTTTTCAAAGGTCCAAGATAAGTTTTTCTATTATGAATTTAAAAGCTTACTCTATTATGCTGCGTGACAGGAAGTAATTTCGCAACCAAATATAAATTGCGTCACAATGAAAATTCACAAATGAGAGAGAAAGAGAGTAGAAGTCAAAACAGACTGGGAACACTTTCCACGGGACAAGTTATGAAAAATAAACTAGACCTTAATTCAGAAGGCTGTTGCGCCACAACTTCCAACTCGCAGCAAATGGTTCCAGGGTTAGGGTACTTGATTGACTAAGATCCGCCGAAAGCTGATCCGGACTGCACAATTTTGGAAGCAGCTTGGGACAGCTTCGAATATCTCCTCAAAAAGACAAATTAGTGTGTCACAATCAGTGGGCAGGAAAGTTGTGTCAAGTGATGAGCCCTTTACAACGTCTACGCAGCATCCTTTCGAGAAATGTGATAAAGCACCGACTTCCTCTTCCGAGACTGACGAGTCAAGAAAATATGATCGAATTACACCTGGTTTTGACATGATTCAAGACATTTTTTATTGGTTTGGATTCTGAAATTGGCTACCAATGTAATGGTTAAAACCAGGGATTGGAAAGTTATTTTTTAAAAAAGTAACTTAGTTGATTAAAACAGTAACTGTTACAGTTAGTTAGTATAAAGTAACTAGTTACAAATACTTCATACGAAAAGCAGCTAATTAGTTGCATTTAGAAATTTCAAGCAAGAAAAAGTGGAATTTAGCTCTCTTTGCGTTTTTCAAAAAGAACTAAGACCAGAAAAAATAGACAGCTGGAAAAAATTAAGAACGAAAATTCAACGTTGTTAAAATTTACATTTTAAATGATTAAATTTAAGCCGAACTGCGCCGAAGCGATCGTCGCCAGAAATAACAGAAAAGAAAAACAATTTCGTTTTTTGTTACCGCTTAAAGTAACTAAGTTACAGTTACTTTCGGAAATCTAACGGCGTTACCTTTAAAAAAAAGCAACCGTTCGAGGTAACGGCGTTAAAAGCAACGCGTTACTCTAATCCCTGGTTAAAAATATGTATATACTACTTTTAAAAACAAACAATTAATCTTCCCATTTAATTAACAAGAAAATTAAATTTTTGTTTAATATTTCCACGGTTTCTACTTCAAATGCTCGAACAAACTTTATTTAAAATCAAAATAAACTCGAAGTCATATTTATTTTTGTGACATAAATCAGTCTGGAATGACTTCATAGTATATGTCACAATAGTTCCGATAGCTTATTGAAAAAGTGTCCATTTCAAGTTTTAAATCTTTTCATAGATAATCTGGTAATTTTCAATTTACTTCAGGGTTTATCAATGTACAATTGTATAAAGAAATCATAATACGAATTATAGATTGTTTATTCACAAATTCCTTGTTCGAAAAAATATAAAAAGATATGCCAAGTTGAGATTTTATTTTTAGAGTAATTTTTCAAAACTCTCATTCTTCGAACTGATAATTTAAGAAAACGATAAGAAATTTTAAATTTGCGGCTAAAAGTTAAATTTACAACCTTAAAACAAATGCTGTGCTTGGTGATTTTGTTTCTAAGTTTATATATCATAGGTAAAAGTTACTGTTACAAACCTAATTGTTATTGCTTCATAAAATCTTATGTAATTGTTTAATATCGAAACAAGGAAACGTCTAAGATTTAATTTATTATGGCTGAAATTACTGTCAACAAAACAATAGGTTTGTAGGTTTGTTCACCGTCTTGCAAAACATTAGGTTACAAACACAATTTTTCCTCTTTCACAGCAAAAAAATACTCAGTATTTGCGGAAATAATTTAAGTTTTGAACTGCTTTTATTTTTATGGATTTAATAAACGTTGCTTTTTTAACGCTTTGAACTAGTTTGTAAGAAATATCATTAGAAAACCGATTTTTACACATAAAATATCTCACCAAAAAAAAACCCGCCATGTTAACTACATGCCAGAAGAGTCACTTTTCTGAGTAATTTGCTGTGTAACTGCTGGCCTTGGATTTGTGAAAGTGTATAAATAACGATTTTCGATAAACAGTCTGTATTGTAAATTGTATGCGTGTTTTTGGTTTTAGCGAGACACGCTATATTGCCTTTACTTAGAACTAGTTAAAACAAACCAAATAGTCATAAAACATTTTTAACATTATTAACTTAGAAGAGTGTCACAATCGTTTTTTTATTGCTGTTGCGGAAAGTATACAAGTCAAGTAATGTTTCGTTTCTCACTTTCGAGTACTGAATGAACGAAATTGGTTAGTCACCAATTTACGTGGTTTAAAAGTAAAGTAATATCTCTAGGTTTTGTTTTGGTATCTAAAGCTAAAGCATAATTAATATAATTCAATATTAGTTTTTTTATTGCAACATTAAAATAAATATGAAATAGAATAATAATTAAAATCTTATCCAGATTTTTTTTTGTACCATTCCTCATCCATTTAACCCTCTAATGCATACCGTTGCCATATGGCAACAAGCAACATAATCCACTTTATTATATTAAAATAGAGCTCCCTCTAGACAAATCTGCATTTTTTCATCTATTACATTCCATTTTGAAGTTCAAGTCACTAATAACCTACATAGATGACAGTTGTAAAAGTGTATTCAAAATTAAAGAGTGAAGTTATTAACTACTGTGAAATTACGTCTTTGGCAGTATTCAAAGTATAATAATATTAGTACACTCAAATACAAATAAATTGTTTAAAAAAAATTCATTATAGTTAAATAAGGTTATTTTTAAATATATTTAGTAGTTTTCTAATCATTCTTATCAAAATTGGAATTTTGTAGTAGATTTTTGCCATATGCACAAATTTTAAAAATTGAAATTATTTAAATTCAAATTATTTCAGTATTTTCCCATAATGTATGAGTATTAAAGATAGAAATATATTTTTTCAGGATGAAAAAAAAAATCATGCATTACAGGGTTAAAGACAGATTTCCCTTTTCCTAAATAATCATTTTTTTTATCGATACTATTAATTAAGGAGTGGAATTGTTTCAATTTCTTTTACTATTATTGTACGATACTATTTTCAATAGAATAACCCACTAATTAAACTGACGAGTAACGTAAATATAAAAAAAAACAAATAATAATACACAGTTGGTTTGATACCACCAGCAGCAGCGCACGATTTTGTATGACTGTGTTACTTTGCCGATATCACATTGTAGGAATGGTCTGAAATATACAATAAAAAGGAAATTAACAATAGAGGCGATTGCGTGCAATTACTGACAAATACCTTTTATTTCCCGTGAACAATTTCTAAGCTACTTGCGATTAAAAAGTAAAACATTAAAGAACCGATAGAAAAAAGGCATTGTCTGCGTTACAATATCGTTGGCCTAGAGAGCGAAAATGTCAAGTTTATTTGGGATAGGAAATATTTAGTGATATGTTTGGCAGTAGCTTTGGCGATAAAGACTGGAAGGTGTCAAAAGAGTTTGATAGAACATACCAAGGTCGAAATGGTGATTACGTACTTGTAAAAAAAATCTACCATTTCGCTGCGGTTCAGTTTTGTTCGACACAGTAAACTCACGCATTGTAACTTTAAAACGTGGTCTAGTAGAACGCGGTTTGCACTAGTGCATATAGTGTTTTACAGGTAAGGAAGAAATCGATGAATAAAAGCTAACAACACAAAAAGTATCCCAATGTGTCCATTTCCCATAATTATGGATAAACAAGTTCCAGACTGAATATTTTTCTTAATATTATAAACGCATTAAATTATGAGACTGTGTGATAGGTTTCTCCAATTGAAAGTAATTTTTTTTCGATTTTTATTAAATCAAGTTTTACGTACTTGACATTTTTGCGCGTTAGTTTAACGATATCTAAGGCAACGAATTTTGTTCAGTTTCGTGTTAAAATGTTACTCAGCAACGGCTAACTATCCGAAAATATCACATGAAATTTGGAAAATTTCTTATTTTATCGAATTATATACTTTTCAAAAGATTATTTTTTTTATTCTGTCTCCTTCAATTCTCTTGATAGAACCTACACAGCTACCGTTACAAAAATCGATGGGTAAAATATCGATCTAAATGGAACGCGAAATCTCATCTCATTCGGAATAGCCTTCATTTCAAATGCCCCGTTCAAAAAATAATTTTAAAACACTAGCTTTAAAAAATAAACATTTTTTTAGAAGAATAACAGAAGCCGAATCCTTAATGTTATATATATATGCTAATTTAGTTTCAATTCTGCAATATTAACTAGAAACTCAAATATTATGATTAACTCCATCTATTGTATTTCTTAGAGTTAAAATAAAAGGCCCTACTTAGTAATGCTAAAAAGCTTGTATGGGGTAATTTATAAAAACAATAGCTTTTCTTTGTTCTCTTACAGACAGAACTCAAAAATGCATTAGAAACTAGGTTATAAACAACTCGACCAGAGCGAATTTTCGGTCTTGAGGATGCATTTGGTAATTTTAGATGTACTACCTAGAACAAGCAAGTTTCAGTTTCAAAGTCTAAATAAATTATTAGTCTATCAGAAACTTTGCAATGGAAAAATAAGCAAGTAAAATTAAATTTCCGTTTTCAATGAAACCTGTAATGGTAGAATAAAAATATAATTACGTTATATCGTGCAAAAATTTGATGTTTCTATAGAGCTCTACTACTTTTTAAATTAGAAAAAACTTTCGATTCTATTTAATAAAACCAAAATAATGATTTTTTTTAAAGCTTAGTGATTTTTTTAAACTTCTGAATTAATAGGCATGGATGTTTCTTTTGTATCCTCCATAGTTACTGTTTGAATGCGTTGAAATTAGATCAATATACATGTTGGTTAATTTTTATCACAGTAATGCTTTGATTAACTAAAATAACTTGTAATGCAAAATAATACACTCATAAAGCTTTTTTAATTATTAGGGTTTTTAAAATAGATGTCAAAAGGTTGAAAGTCTTAAGGCTAAAAAAAAAAAGATACAATAAAACAATCCGAACGTTAAAAGAAAATTGAAGATGAAGTCGCAAATGACACTGCAAGTAGAAATAGCCATTCTTGACAGTCGCTTGTTTCAACATCTTTTAAGGGGTCACAGGAGTCTTAAAAATGTGCAAGGAAGGTACTACAAAACATAGTTTGATCTTTCATGTCACTTTTGAACTACTCAATGTATAAGTATAATTTTTTTTATATGTAATTCTACAAGATTTATTTATTATAAAACAAGTTTTAAAATTTATGAAACTTTAGCCAAAACTAAAATAAATGATATTAACACTTCGGATGCTGAGGACGCGCCAGCGCGTCTTGCTTTTCCGATTAATCGATAACAGCACATTCTGATAAATTTCATAGTACCATTTCGCCAACCGTTCTTAAGAGTTCAAGTTTGTTTGTAAACTCGATAAACGTGATGGTCTAGTGGTTACATAAACTACATGATTAGCTCTTTCATCTACCCTTTTGTATGATATTTAATTGACACCTAGTAATTCCTGATGTGACTGATTAATTTCCGTTCATAGATTTTAAAGCTTATGCAGTATTTGCGTTATTTGTCACCTATTTGAATTATGTTTACCCGGGAGCAGGCTCGGGCTTTTGACGACACATTTTAATGGTGATTATTTTTAAGGGGTATTTCTGCAGTAGATAAATTCAGAACTTAAGTTGATCGAGTGAATTTCTAACCGAGTCTAAACGTTTGGGGAACTTTGAAAATTATAAGTAACATAAGAATATTACTTTTAAAAAAATTCCTTGAGTATGTTACGTGCGCCCGTTCCCTGGTTCACCTCAAGCAATTTTAAGATTATTTGATGATCAATTTGAGGATATAGAAAGTAGAATATTAGATTTTACACTTGTAGAATATTAGATTTTACACTTTTGCAACCGATACCACTGTGCTCAGAATAGTACTTGAGGATTTCAAAGAGTACATTCAATTTCAAATTACTGGGAAATTAAATCTTTCGGTTCAAGTAAAGGGCGACCAGACATACTGCATTTCTCAGTGCGGTTTAGTTTTTTATTGAACTATCTAGCTATTAAAAATTACAAATAGTCTGTTTTATTTTTTTCAAACAAAAACAAAGCAAAAAATATTAATTATGAAAATTTAGTGATAATTTCATAGCAAGCTAATCACTGAAACAAATCTCAAATCTGGTTATTGGCTTTCAATTCAATGATTAGTGAAAGTTGATGAGTTATTTGATCGGAAAAGGCCAGTAACATTTCCTCGTATTTTTACGACTACCTGTCGTGTAGCTTCAGTTAGCGACTTTAATTCAACCTAACCTTGTAATTTTACGACCTCGAAGTAAGATTTTTACTTTTTTGAAAATGAAGAACAGATAGTTCATTTCTATTGTAACGAACAGGTTTAAAAAACAAGATGATCTTCTACTTCACATCAGTCTCTATCGATGCCAATTTTTAATCGCTATCGCCGCAGTCAACGTGTTAAACATGAAGCTATTTGAACACATTGTGATTAGGCTTGCGCGGCAAATTGTGAGGTCAAAATTGAAAAAATGACCGAGAAAATGACTTTATATTGTACAAATATGTACAAACTAGGACTTATACCTAAATTCTCAGCTCAAATTTAATTAGAAATTATTTTAAGAACTTTTTTATGAAAAAATTAATAAAAATTAAAAAATTTTGATTTTAAATTTTTTAAAAATAACTTCTAATTAAAATTGAACTGAGAATTTAGGTATAAGTCCTAGTTTGTACATATTTGTACAATATAAAGTCATTTTCTCGGTCATTTTTTCAATTTTGACCTCACAATTTGCCACGCAAGCCTAATCACAATGTGTTCAAATAGTTTCATGTTTAATATCATTTATTTTAGTTTTGGCAAAAGTTTCATAAATTGTAAAACTTGTTTTATAATAAATAAATCTTGTAGAATTACATACAAAAAAATTATACTTATACATTCAGTAGTTCAAAAATGACATGAAAGATCAAACTATGTTTTGCAGTACCTTCTTTGCACATTTTTAAGACTCCTATGACCCCTTAAGAAAGTATTTGGTTGGCCTCTTGCCACTGACTTTCAAAAAGAGTGCGAGTTATGCCGGGAAGTGTCGGGTTCTACTTTTAAACTTATTTGCATTGGCACGGGGAGCATTTTTCTTTTGTTTGCTGATGAAACAATCCACGCATCCATCATCAGAAGTTGATGGGATTAAACAACTCAGCCTCAATGGAAACGTGTGAAAACTTATACTATGGCAGTTATCAACAATGATTGCTACACTGGTTTTTTTTATGCAATAATGTTGCATGTTTTATGCATAATGTATATTTCACGGGGACAAGTGACTGAGCATTGTCGCTCCGCGCCATTATGACACTTCGGGGTCTGAGATTGGAAAAAAGTTTCAATATGGATTGGGTAAAGGTTCATTTGGCCTTTCGCCTTTTCAGCGAGTCGATAAAGAGGATCAAGCTAGCTTGGAGACTGAACAATAAGAGTTTCGTATCAGTCTGACCAACTGATTGGAAAACCTGTTGCAAGGCAACTTATCTCAGTCTTGTCAGCTGAAAAAGGCTCAGCAAGTTTCTGCTTTTTATGGGCTTTCGCACCACTGAGTTCCGTTTATATTTACGACATATAGAATTGTTTAAGGGTTCAGGTACAAACTGAAATAGCTTTAGTATGACAGTTGTAAGATGACGTTCTGATTGTTAAGTATTATAATTATTCAATAACTCACACGATCAATAAATGGAAGGGTTCCATCCCTACTTGACTGTACTATCTAAACTTGTAAAAACGCCCCAGGAAAATAAATACTTGTTTTATTCTGACCAAAAAATACATACCATAGATAGTTTTTTCAAACGAATAAAATATACATTCTACGCACCCTTTTTTATACCTATCGATATTCTTTTTCAAAACTGAAGTGAGGGGTGAAATCCATGACACGGTTTGGCTGTTCTTCTGCGAGATTTCATTTTGCTCTTGAGTTTTCTCATGCGAGCATTCATTTCGACACATTTGTTTGCCTTTGGAACATACGGACAGGGGTTTGGGGATCCGTCTCCACTTCTATTGCAAGATGGTTGCGATTTAGATTCAACATTGAGTTTGTTGTTGGAAAGGGACAAGTAGGTTTGTAACAGAAACTGTCACCTGGAACCGGTTTCCACACAAAACCACATGTCACAAAAAAAAGTGCCAAATACAGCATTGAGTTCGATGTTTTTTTTAATCATCAAATACAGATGTCTTCCCTTATTTTCTTGCGAAAACTTATAACTTAATTAATCTAATGAATTTAGTAAATAGTAATGATTAATTAATTTGCATTTCGAAGAGTATTTATGTAATATTCACAGTTTTTAAATAGTAGCAAAACATTTCAAATCAATATAAAAACAAAACATTTCATATCGACATTGAAATAATCTATCTCATACCAAACATAAATCCACGAATACCCCCCCCCCCCGCAAGAAAACATTTCAAAAATAAAGAAAAAAATATTAATAGTAATACCTTGCATTAAAGCGTTACATAAATGCTGAAGATGCAAACTTCGTTTGTTTTTCAAAATAAAATGCCTTGTTTCGCTTCTTAACAACTAATGCATCCATTGATGGCGTCATTTCAAACAGATTTATACGGCAAAAATATTTTTTCTTTGAAGTTTTACTTTGAATAAATACAATTAAGTTGTGTAATAAATAAGTAGAATGTGTTTTTACCCTAATAGCAACTTGACATACGGCACAAGGACAATGAACCATAATGGATTTAACGATGAGCAATTTCTGTCGCTGTAATGTTACAGCGTACTTCAGTGCGCAGTAGCTACGTGTAGCTCCAAAACACAATTTCTTAATGATGGTGCCTGTCACATCACACACCTTCATTATGATCAAAATTTCTCATTTTGAGCCATTAAATAGAAAATCTATCAATAAATAACTAACTACATGAAAAAATTATTGATATGGGCAGTAAAAACAACCCACACAATTGAATAGATTAATGGAAGAACGTGCCTTTATATTTTTGAAAAAAAAAAAAAACGAGATTCCTACGTCAGTGAACATGTTATTACCTGCTTTAAAAATAACTAAATTTATGAAAAAGAGTAACTGTGTTAAGAATATTTTTTAATGATTGCAAGTACCTTTTTTTTTAAACGGATCTAAGTGCAAACTAAAAACTTTAAAGCTCATTTTCCCGTTTTCACTTTTTGTCGCATAGCACGTTCTTCCACTAAGCTCTCCAATTCTTATTGTGAAAAGATTTTAAACCATAAGTTTTGTTGCTTGTCAAGTTTGCAAATCTGGGTGTTTTCACTACACAAATGCTTAATCTAAATTTATCACTTACATGCTGTAATTTTCTTTATTTTAAAATTTATGTATTAGCTTTAGTTAAATAGCATACTTTATCTATTAGTTTTTATTTCAAGAGTTGAATGTCAATTTCGGTGTTATATAGGGTGGTTATAAAATAACGCTCGCTATTCGGAGTGGTCTATAGCTTGAAAGAATAACCCAAATGCATCAAACATTGAGACACTTATTTATCAAGAAGGAGGGAAAAAGAATGGAATCATAAAAAATAATGATAAAAAAATAATCATCAAAAACATACCCGTCTCTTGACTAAGGTTCTAAATTACAAGGCGTAGCCAATTATGGCCAATTACAGCCAACACATTCAAATACGCCTCGTAATTTAGAACCCTGGTCAAGAGACAAGTTTGCTTTTTATGATTCCATTCTTTTCCCCCTTCTTGACTAGTAAGTGTCTCGATTTTTTTTTGCATTCGGATTATTCATTCAAGCTACAGACCTCTCCGAATAGCGAGCGTTATTTTATAACCACCCAGGACACTTTACTAAATGCACCAAATCGTCACTAATGTAACACTTGACAAGACAAAAAAGAACAGAACACGAACTCGGTATATTAATGCTTTAGTTATCCATCGTTACTAGATCCATGGTTAATATTGGAAAATCGTACCAACTCGGCAAATCTCGAGAAACCAATCTCCCCCATAAGCAAGATCAAGTCAATATTTACTGCGACCAAATCCAAAGTGCAGACGCAGCAGTACCACTAATGATCTAATGCTCCCACGCCTAAAGGCACAAAAATATCCAACATTGTTAGCTATTTTTCAAAAAAGCTTACCCAATTTATCGAGATTAAAATAGTAATTCCGGGAAAAATAGAAAAATGGGACTTCAACAAAGCTTTAATTTTAAAACAACGCTTTGGAATAAAATATTCACTTTATTATAATAAGTGAAGAAATGGAAATTGTGCAAAAAAATCGATGAAGAATTAAGAACTAAAATCCTATCGTCCTTCTCTTAAGCTGTTATATTTTATTTGGTTAAAGAATAGCAATCCGATGCATTTTATTATCAGAATTTAAAGTGAATGTCGGATAGTTGGTTTAAAAGGGTTGTTACCTGTATCTGTTTAATATCGAGTGGGATCGATTTGATTAGATAATTGAGAGTATCACAGAGCAACACATGGGCTATTGACAATGGACCGCGGTCAAGTGACGAGAGCGACACCTAGACAGGCACCCAACAAAACCCACATACATCGGCATAACATTGGGATTAATGATTTTACGTCCAAAAGACCTTTATAGCATTTCTAATTGGAATTTGATTATTTTTTTCAAGACACAGAAATTAAGTAACTATTACACAGTTATTATAAGTAGAATGCGTAGATCTTTTGAAAATAACAACACAAGTAATAAAACTATAATTTAAACAAGTATTAACCTTGGTTGTTAATAGTTTTGCGATACAAGTAACTTATTTTCGAAATAAAAAAAAATGCGTTTACAACTTTGTGTTACTCACGTTGTGATACGTCACCCTTCTCTCAAGGAAGATTTTTATTCCCAGGAAATAAAATTCTGAAACGTTTTAATATTCTAATGGAATGCAAGGAAATACTTTTAAAACTCAAAGAAATAAAAGTTTAGTTTTTTACTAACATTATTAACATTTTTGTAAGTGTGAATATTTTGCCAGAAACTTGTTAAATAAACTCTCTCTGTAATATGAAAATATTTTTCTAAGATGAGTAAAAATAATGACTTTTATGTAGTGTTTTTTAAAAACGAGTTATTTAAACAAACTCCACTATATATAGTAAGTTAAGTAAAATTCTAATTAAACGTTTCTTGTTGAAGGACTTCATAGTATTTTTTTAAAAATAAAGTTGCTTAACGTAACAACAGTGACTTCATGCTTTTGAATTGCATTTATTAACGAAATTTATTCAGGTCAGCTTAGAAATGAAGAAATTATGCATAAATATGCTCCAAAAGATGAATTAAAACAGATTGAGCTAATAAAGGAGTTCGACTTTTTAAAAATTAAATACAGTGGGATACTCATTTCTAAATTTAGAATTATAACCTAAATAATATATTTGTGTATATATAGAGACAATATTTTAATTACATAATGTTACTATAACGATAACTATTAAAATTTATGAATGGTCTATAAAAAAAACCCCACAACACTTATATGCATGCACGAGTGTGTGTTTTCAATATCATACATATTTCATAACAAAGGACCCCATACCGGATTTATACTACCAATACAAAATCAAAGTTCTACGAAATTCAATTCAATATTTATAACAACCAACCATTTCAAAGAAGAATTCCTTCAATTTAATATTTATTAAGGAATCTATTCAATTCCGAGTCAAATTGAAAACTAGTCTTTTACGTGACGGGGAAAAGACCTAATCCAATCAGGCGCTCCATTAGGACTTTAACGAGCGGATTACGCAGCCTCGTGCCGTATCCGGTTAATTGGTTAATGACCGGAAGGCATTAACTCATTCGCTAAAGTAACAAACACGGAGTAAAGGATATGATATGGAATTAGAATACATTAAGAATAATTTTGTTGATCTTGTGCATCTATTTTCAAGCTTAAATGTTGGAAGTTGTGCTATGTGAAAGGGGTTTAATGTTAAGAAGATCGGAAACATTATAGTTTTAAAGTAAGAGGAAGATTATTTGATTGCTGAAATTAAAATTAGTCATTAGTGTAATTTTAATTTGCATACATTAAATGTAAAATAAAGATCATGTTTAGCTGTCTCGTATATTGAATAGAAGGTTTGAAATTTAAATCAAACTGGGTGAGGCAGTGTTAGGACAAGTGTTAGAAAAGCACTTAATGCTATAAAACATCTTACCTAAACAGAGAAAATAAGTTTTAAGGACTAACAATATAAATTTTTACCAACATATCGAAATAGTGAATTAAAATAAACTGACTTCATTTAAGAATGAAAAAAGTCTGACTAAATCTCTGAAATCAAAATATAATGTATTTAATAAAATACAGAATTTAGAAATCAATTGCTGTCATATAAGGCACTAAAATTGCAAGCCAATAAAACTTTCATAATAAAACAAGAAAATAGGCTATATTTTCAGACATACTTGATAATAATGCAGACATAAGTAAATAAATACTCAAAAGCTTTAATTTTTATTGAGTTCATATTTGTAACTGAATAAACAAAATAAATTTCCAATTAAATTCCCAGCATAATTAGCTATCCACATTTAATAAGTCTGTTGAAAAATATGGGAAGCGCAACGTTGAATCAAGTATTAGTTTAAACTTTGAAAATTTATTTTCAAAAGATTGCATTATTAGAACTTTTTCTGTTTTTTTTAAACACCTCAACGTTTTATTTTAAAGGAATTAGTACCTTTAAAAGCGTTTCTTGGTAACAAAGTTAACCCCATTCAAGCGACAAGCAAAATAAGACAAGTCTAATAAATTGTTTGAAATATGACATGTAAGTAAATTGAACGTGTTATTGGCTAAGGTATTAATGTACATTTTGAGTTTATAAATCAACTTATTTAATCTTTTATATTAGTTTCGTTTTGGTTGATTTAACTTCGCACTAGAGCTACATGATTTTCATATTTATTTTTCTAGATTTCATAAATCCTAATAATTTTTCAAACCAAAGAAAACACTCGTTTATTTAAAATTTTACCAAGTTCAAAATCCGTAAAACATCTCTAACTGGATTTGAAGAAAGTACAACAAAAGAAAAAAAAAATTCACAGTTTCTACACTTGTTTTCATCCAAAAACAAACTCTAAACAAATCTTAAAATACTAGTAGACATTATTGTATGATTTAAGATATTTCGAAAGCAATGTTTCGTAAAGCATCGTCAAAATGATCATTTCTGGGAATTTTCGAATTCCCTCTGTGAATTCTACCAAGTCTGATACTGTAACTTGAAAGTTATTTATCGAAGTCTTAGGTAAGGTACCATTAGGTAATCCCACATTAATTCACCTCAAATTCAGAAATCCCGGAACAGTTGGACACTTTAAAAGCTTATAAAAGTCCCTTCGATTGAAAGTGGCAAGGGTCCTTTCGATTAGTGTGGGGACCAAAACAAATGGAATTCTTAGCAAGACTTCAAAAAGCTTAGTACGCGTTGCATTGATTTAACAAAGCTGTAACAGGAATAGAGTTTTTTAAAAGAACAATTAGAATAATGTATAGAAATAGAAAAATGCTGTTCTTCCCAACTCCAAGGTTTTGCTTGAGTACAACTTGGTTTGGGTAGACTAAAATGTCTCTAAAAATACAAAAGAATTATTGGCTAAGAACCATCAAAATTAAGGCTGCTATCAAGTGATTCTTCTGAAAGCTAATTATGCACTTAATGCAACACCGTAGCAACATTTTACATGGTGCCAGACTTAAGAAGCCCCTTTATACAGGAATGATTCTCATCGGAATTTTTAAACCTCCTAACTCTTGTACAGAAATTAAGGAACAAGTATACGATCCAAGGGCCTTCATCAACTTTCCACTCAAATTCTCAAAATATTTGAAGAGTACAGGGGAAGAACCGCTTTATTTCGTAGAAGGCTTTCCTTAATAGCCTCTTTGGGGATGATAGCGAGAAATCGCCTAAACTGGTGTAAAGAAACCAGTTACTCGCTTTGTTTACCTTTCGCGGCAACCCTGATTCATGCCAGAGATCAGTGGATGCGAGTCACACGTTTGTACTGCGAATGAAGAACCGAAAAGAAAACAAATTTTCTGTCGCCAATGTCAGCCAAGCAGACACAATTACGACTTTAAAGATATCAAGCGGTTTTTCCCCTGTACTCTTCATTTGAGTGCTGAAGATACTGTATTATTTTATTAGGTGGCGACTACGTTTACGAATTCGTAGGACGGGCTTACGAACTTTTAACTCCCATAGCCCATGTTTAACTCAAGTAGAACTCGACTAGGTACACTGTTAAAACGAACGAGCGATTTTAACTCAGTCTGATTAATTGTCACTCCTCCAGTCTCGAAAATGCACTTCTCCTTTTGGAGTGGATCCTGTGTGTGTTAAACCTCCGACAGGATCACTCCAAACGAGTGATTTTAACTCAGTCTGAGTTAATATCCATTCCTTTCCAGTGTCGAAAATGCACTTCTCCAACTGGAGTGGATTTCACTCTTTTTTTAAGAGTGTAGTACTCTAGGACGAAAACGGTAGTTTCGACTGTAATGTCAGTTTCAGCTTTGTCACACTATAACAGTGAATAATCCCTATTCGATGAGAATTTCTCAATACTTGAAAATCAACAGGGGCTCAGAGCCACTTACCAAGAAGCACATTCCTCCTATTCTTTTCAAACACAATAAACCCCACTTCTCTCTCTACAGCCAAAACAGCTATTTTCTCATTTCCACTAAAAAATATTTAACTTTTTTCGTAACATGCTTCAGTGGATATCAACACTTTTTATTTGTCGTGGACTTACAGATAATAAAGTTCGAAGGGAAAAGTTCTATTTAAAAGTAAATTTATTCTGGAATAGGAGGTCTAGCACTTAGAGTAAAATAGTATAATGTACAAAGAGTCTTGTATAATTCTGGGAGAACATATATACTTTAAAAACAAATTGTTTAGAGCATAAAAAATAACTAGAGATGACATTCTTCTTAAATTATTTTAATTTGTTTGGAGTGTTGTTTAAATTATTTTTCTTTTCTCTTCACTGAATTTTTTTTTGCATATTTTCTTCACAAAATACCAAGTATATTACTTTTGAATATTTAATAAGAGATGCGTTATTATAACTGATATGCCTTTAAAAAACGCAAGAGATACTTTATTTTACTAATATCATGCATACTTAGATAATGAAAATATACTAAGAAATAATTTTTTTTGTTAGGACTAGATTTTTCCGATTTTATGGTGTAAGTAAAAGTATATAAACAATTCAGTGACTAATTTTTTTAACCTTCTTAAACTACATTTTTTAAATAAAATGTTAAGGGTTAATCAAATAAGTTATTCAGATGAATTGCTTACTACCACTGAATACAACCATTTAAAGACTTTATTTTCAATTTTAGTAAAATCAAACGAACTAAAGATTAACTACGTTTATAAGATCAAGTTAAACTACGTTTTACTGGGGCTTTATGGTTGAATAAACCTATTTCACCTTTAAAACTAAATCGCCATAAATAATTTACAAAAACTCAGTTGCAGCAAAAGTTCTTTAAGAAATTAAAGCAATGTGAAACAGCACAATCATACTGTAATACAATAGATTTTTACATTACAAAATTCTTTAACCTAAATTTTAAAATCGATTTGTTTTTGTGTCATAATTGCTATTCTTTAATAGCATCGATATAGGTCAGATATCGAAGGTTCAGTTAATTTAAATCGTGTAAGCTAATAACAAAAACTTTAGGGGCAAGTAAAAAAACTATCCAAAACGTGAAGACTACTTAGACGAACGCTGCAAAATATAGTAAAGTCATTAATATACCCCCCCCTCCCCAAGAAACTATTGCTTTATCGTATACTTTTCACTTCGTGTTCTAATAAATTGTTTCCATGGTAACAAAATAGCGTATTTTCATGGTGCCCCATTTAATGGTGGCAAGCCAAATAAGAAACCGACACGCATAAAGCTAGAATAAACAAAATCAATTTTCATGCAATAATCCCCGCGAAATCTTTATTTTATTCGCATTGTAATGAATCTTAATGGGAATCAACTAGAGATCCGCAAAATAAATACTACATTAAGTATGCTGTTGATATAGAGAAATGAGTAGTTAAATTATGTTCTTATTCTGAAAGTAAATGTAAGAATCGGAAAATTCTTAAGATTGACTTTGTTTGAAGTTCTCGGAACTAGTTTCTTTGTCTAGGGACGAGGAAAAAAACTAAGTGTATGTTAGAATATACTATGAAGCACCATTTGCTATTCTATTTTAATCTAAAAACTTTATAAGAGTTTATGTTAAAATTGTTTTAGGTTTTGTTTTAAATTGAGAACTGTTAATTAAGGTGTAACGGCAGAATTTTAGTCAACGTTTTTTATTATTATTAAAATGTAAAAAAATCAAAACAAGAAAGAAATTAAAGTCCTAACGCTTTAATAATATAAATAATTTAAACACGAATTAAATGGATATAACATTCCAAGCGTCAGTTCTTATCAGTGTCGTTTCTTATATTTAAACTTTTAATGAAGTAAAAATTTAATTCAGGAACAAAAATTTTCCGACATTGTTGGTTGAGCAAAAAAAAAAATACTTCAAAGTTCGAATAACATTAATTTTATCTGATTACATAAGCCATAATTCAGAATAAAATTTCCAAAAAGTCATTACATGGTTATGGGAAAAAAAAATTCAAGAACGGCATACCGTACGAACTTTAAGAAAAATCAATTCCAGAATTATTTAGCTGACGAACAAATATCGAACAAATATCCGAGTAAAAAAATAAAAACTTTACTTGCGTCATTAGACACCCATCAAATATTTAAACGAATCCTGTAAAAACCCCTCACATGCGTCGTTACCAAATAATTATGCTTCAGGTCAGTATAGTACACTTCTTTGCATTCGCTTCAGGTCCGTTGCATCAAATAAACTCAATTAACTGCCTGCCTAACCGTAAGATATTTGTGTTCGCTGCTTTAATTAATTTGTTCGTTAGGCCGACAAAAAGGCAACCGGTAATCAAGATCCTTCCTTTCTTCAACAAGGAAGTGAATTATACATTTTGTACAAATAAAGATTCTATTGTTATCTGGTTTAGAGGCTCTAACACCCTGGAACATTCAATTTACTAATGTATTATCTAGATTGAAATAGATTATAACACGTACCATTTCAAATTTAAATAATGTGCGAATTTGCACCAAAATTATAAAATTTTTGCTAGCACGTTAAATTACGATCAATGTAACAAAATTGATCTTGTGTATTAAAATCAGCCGTTAAAATTGATTCGAAATTATTGATTCATGAAATAAAAACTGTTGTCATGACAAAAAGTCAGCTTCTTTCAACTTCCAGACTAATAATTTATTTTGGAATGTAAATATTTGATCCTTTGTAAAAACTTTAATACTATATCTTTTGGGGTGTAATATAGAACATTATTTGAGCAATTATTTGAGTAGTTTAAACTATTGATTTATACAAAGTTTAAAAATTCATCTAAATTAAGAAACGTTTAATCCTCTTCACTACTTAATCCACATACACAAACCTTTCTCGAATTCCCTTCATAATTTTTATTTTACATTTTTTCCTTAATATTAACTTTTTTTTTATTGTAAAGAAGAAGGTTTAAGTATCTCAAAATTACCGATATAAAGAGCAGCAAACAAGCATCAGTGTGTTTATTTGTATAAAAAAATTACGTAGCTCGAGGTTTAAGCATGATTTTGGAAGTTCTTTAATTTTTTTTAACGGTAAAACAAAAAAGTCAGAAACAAAAATTAATTACACAAAAAATTAATTAAACAAATTAGCAGATCTTATTTGTGCTTCCCAAAAAATGTGAATTTTAGGGCTTTTTAGTTAGTTTTTAGAGAAAATGCCATTAAATTGGCTTTTTCATGTGACGTTATTCTTTCCAGCTTTCATTCCTGCCTCTCTTTAATCGTACTACGATTGGTTCTATGTTATCAAGCGAGATCGTTTTACCAATTGAGGCTCGAGAAAGGATTTTTCATGCGGCATTTCTGTTGCCACTCACGATCTGAAACATGCCCCTCATGCCCCTCAAAACAATATTAAATGATAATTTTTAAACTGCAAAACTTATGATACAAGGTTAAGCTTATACATTTCAATACGATAGAACCATTGACGTCAAAATGGATTTCAAGAAGACCAGCCTGGAGGCTAAGTACAATTTTACATAGTTCAAAAATATTTATTCTCAAGTCAACATTTGATATACTTTTATGATCGCACAGTAGACTCGTTCTTTATATATTTCAATATAAAAATGGATACAGAAGTATCAACCTTTTGCGAATGTTTGATGTTCTTTTTTTAGCCTGCCGAGTTATGCTCAAGAATCAATGCGATTGTGCTGAAGAAAAGATACCATTGTTTCTTTCAGCGGGGTTTTGTGACGCAGCTCTCTTTACATTTATCAAACAAATCGCTACAGCGAACGGTAGCAAAAGCTCGTGTACAAGTTGAGAGCATAGAAAGGTCGATAAACAACCGCGGGGTTCGTATTTGTCGAAATATGGTTAAGTACTGTACTTGGATGCTGTGAGATGACCGGTATTTAGATATAAAGTATAATGTACTGGCGTATATGAGTGGATGGAGTACTTGTATTGGTGAATTATTTCATGACTGTCTCCCATGAGTACGAGAGACGTTATTTCAATGAATTTATGTTTCCAAGAACATAAATAATTATGTCGTTATTATACGTATTGTTTGATTAGTGAAAAAAAAAAGAGGTTTTAAATTTCCGCAATTCTAGCTTATATTTTTTTTCTCTTGGCTCCTTAGAAGTGGTTAGAAAGATGCGAGTCAACACTATGAAGACACTTTAGTACAATTTTGAAAGCTATGCAGCGAAAAATTTGCAGGAAGTGAAAGAGTGTCTCGTCACCCTTCATATTAGGTCCATTTATATAAAAATTGTTATATTGCCGTAATTTTAATGTGTATAACACATAAACATGTTATACGTTTGCTTCATCCCTTTGCAATCTGCAAGCCTTAAGATTTTTCCAAATCACAAAACTAAAATACTCTTAAAACAAAACGAAAAAAAAAATTAAAAACTAAAGCGTTTAAAACAAAACTTTTTCGTTGCACCTATTTTTTGATACATAATTATATATTATTACAATAACAAAAACTAAGCATTTTAGTTACCTTACTGAAATATTTATCGCAATGAGTGATAAATTAAAAAGATTAAGTATCAAGAAAATTAAGTATCAAGATAAATTTTTTTTAGCTCAATAGTGCAAAACTGTTTCATCTTCAAATAATTTTTTACCTCAACGTCACCAATCTCTCAAAATCACTTTGCCCTTTAAAATGGAGAAGGTTGCCAACCACTGGAATATTTGATGGAACTTGTTGATTAGTGTTGATATTATGTAATAAAATAATGTAATACATTGATTTTGAGAAACTCAATACTTGATTTTGAGAAACTAAATGTCTAAAAAAGGTGATTGCATATCAAGGATAAAAAACGCTAGCAAAGCTATGTTTTTGTCAAGTGATATGAAACCAGGTATAAATAAAAAAAACTTGTGCTTTTGGTTTCAACTTTCTTAAGTTTCTCTGAATATTTGAGATGGTTGAGTTTTATGACGTAAGAGCCAGATTTTACTTCACCTACAACACAGTATATTTGAGATGAGTGTAATAGAAACCCTTTATTCATGATATACGTTTCTATTGCGGTTAACCCTGTTACGGTTCGCCAAGACGGAGTAGCAAGTCAAGAAATAAACAAAAGAAACACTTTTCAGAATAACCAACTGCATGAGCGAATCGTAAAAGTGGATAGGATGTTTATTATCGTAATAAAAGTTAAGAAATTAACCCAAAACATAGCATGGTACAGACATGTTGATTGTGTGGTAGTAGAAATATGGTGCTGGTGGTAACCAATTAAAGACTGATTTGTAAATGGAAATTTTTAATGACACGTTTTATTTCGTCATATTGAGCATAAAATTATATACTGTTGTTTCTTATTTTAATTGATGAAAACATATTGATATTAATCGCTTTATAAATTATTTGGTGGCAAAACTTGAAATTAGGTTAACAATTTTCTTGACGTTAACCAATTTAGTTTAAAAATAAACAAAAAATTCCAAGAAGAATTGACAACCATCTTCTATTAGTACCATCTTTAATTATGAAGAATATTCCGTTCAATTTTAAAATTAAATCCATGCAAATAAATTGTAACCCTAGATGTTAAAAAAATAATAAAAGTTTTGATGTTCTTTATTACCTTAATTTCAAAAACTATCACTTATTCTTTATTTTTCTTTGTATAGTTCACCAATGACAACAAAGAACCTCTCGCAATCTCACGCTTCATTATAGAAGTCACGTAACAAATACAAACTAAACATTTCCCATTTCTTTTTTTGCTGTAAGAGTTACAGCATTAATTTCTTAAAAGAAAAACGCAACAAATTTATTTATCCACACAATCTTGGTTGAACTCACTTCAAACATCTATTTCGAAATTGTTTGTGTGAAACTTTTTTCTTCCCTTTTAGATGGAACCTAAACTAATCGAACAGTGCATTCAGGAGAGATTACTTCGAGACAATCTTTGTTTTGTTTCAGCTTATCTCTATACTTAAGAGAAGAAACAAATAGTAAATAATCAGAAAAAAGAAAGTAATTGAAAAACTAGATACTTTCGTACAATCAAAAACTAGAGTTCTTGAAATGTTTTTTAATTTCTTGGGGTAATCAACAGTTATAGAGATACGTAGGTTCAATTAATTAATTATTTTTCAATAATTTTGAGTTTTCAGTTTCAAATACGCGATTTTGAAAAGGAAAATTATTATAATTATAGCATTACTTTTGATTTCCATATGTTTAACAAGAATCCTTTCATTCCGAATGTTTTCTTACACATGTTTTACAAGCAATTAAGACTGATATTGTGTTGCAATTATTTTTTATAAAGTTAAAGGAATGATTTTAGAATTATATTAGAAATAAACAGCAGGTTTCGTTTTGTAATATTAAATAAAGATTAAACAAACTGAATTCTTGAAGAGTTTCTTTTAATAGTTTGAATATTTAAAAAAATAAACAAAGCAGTTGTTTTAGTAGTATATTTTTACTAGTATTTCAATGGAATGTTCTATTTTAAGGATTGAAATAGTTCATAGAAATAAAAGAGTCTAAACCCTTAAGGTTTTACGAAACCTTGCTTAAAATAGCGACCTTTAATTTGCAGGAATACTAATCGGCTTATCATTCTAAACTTTTGAATGAAATTGAATTAATGAAAAGATTATATACAAAACTCTTATTTTTTTTTAGAAATTAAGCAGAAGAACAATTACTTTTGATTAGAATATGCAACACATTAAAAGAATAGCTGAATGAATAGAACCTAAGTCTGGTCTTCAAACCAAAGGATTATAAATGGAGAAAAATCGAATCCGAATTTCTTCGGGTGTATTAAATATTTTTAGTTTTTTTATACCATAAATATAAATTTTCAGGCTTAAAATTTAACGGTGTTGTATTAAATTAAAATTCCTTAAAGTTAATGGTTTTAAATACAATTTAAAAACTTTGTAGCTTCTGAAAAACTAATCTATGAAAGCATGAATTTCTCCCAAATTAACATTTTAACTCCACATTTAAACTTTAAACTCGCTGCCTACGATTTCGTAGACTATTTTTGCCACACATACAAAGAATTTTTTGACTTAAATGCTCGTTGAAAACAAGCTGTTACGCATTTCCACACTTGATTAAAACGCCTTCATTTCAATCATCCCGATCCAGACTTGTTAAACTTTCCCAGACACAACAATACGTCTCAACCCCAGCTAAAAATAAACTGGCAGTTTCTATTTCGGGCTATATAAACCCACTATCCTTCATCATTAGCATTACAATATCCCGTTTTAAACCGACACAATTTAATCAAGACTTTGATGCAGAAACCAGAGCCTTAAGCATTGCAAAGCTTTCAATTTCAGCTCGAAACTCAAACAACTCTTGACAGTTCCAGAACCAAAATTAATCTCAGGACGCAGTTCCGACAGATACTTCAAAGTCCTTTCAAAGAGACCCCCCGGAAAAGTGCTACAGGTGCCATTTGCTCAGGCAACTGTGCCCAATAAATCTGAAAGACGTTTGCATACCAAATAAATATCATTTGGGGATTTGGTTTTCTTTGATTATATTCCGATTGCTTTGACAGCAAGCGATTGAGAAGATCCAGTAGCTGTTAGATGACATCAGAATAAGTTATAATTAGGAATGATTAATTAACCCTTTCCTTACTGAAACGCCCCAGCAACTAAGGATTCGATAATGTTATTCCTATATATCACATATGACGAGGAAGCAAAAATCCTTCGTAGCGAAAGGTTTAAAGTTCGACTCTGCAAACTGAAGCAATTTTTTTTACTTTGGCATAACCAGAAACGACTTGGGTAAAAAATATTCAAATAAAAAATGTAAAACATCGCATTTTATAAAAAAGTTAATATTAAACTCCTAAATAAGAATGTAAACAATGACGATCAAAAAAAAAAAATATTTTCATGTTGTCTGCTCGATAAGAAAATGTCCCCAAAATAATTTCATTAAAATCAAGTAATAATAGCAACTAAGTTTTCTATCGATTCGGTAAAATACGATAAATGGGTATCTTCAAGTTTTTTTTCACCTAATCCTTTTAAAGTATATATATTTTTTGACTTTCATTTACTACAAACTAGATTTTTTTGAACTTTCAATTCGATGTATTTCTCTTGAAAGAGTTGAGAATTGATAAATTGGAGGTGTTTCTAAATTAATTGCTCTCAGAAGTTCTTTTTGAGTGTTTTGTATATATTTTTTGCACATGAATAAACACAACACATAAATGAAAGTACATAAATTTTGTTGTGTAAACAGAAAACCATTGACAGAGAGAAGTAAACTATTTATTTTACTTTTACAAAATTAAAGAAATGTCGAGTGTATATAAAAACTAATCTTAGCGAAATTCTCAAACAAATTTAAAGAACGTATCAAACATACGGGCGCTAAGAGGTTAACAAATAACACTTTTGTGATACTTTTCAAAATAAAACATTTGATTATTTTTACGCTCAGAATGTAAGGATGTTAGGCAAAGACATACTAGAAAACAAATTATTCCTTTCAAACCGAATAAAATCTAAACTAGAATCTCATTTAAATTTTAAAAGATTCCTAAAAGAATGCTTTGTCGGCAATTGGCATGGGGCTTATTTAGTATCCGCATAGGTTTAGACGGCGATGACTTTGTCTCTAATTAAATAGGAGGTTAAAGGAAATTACACTGTCGAAATGTTTCTAGCTGGAATAATTTCAATCACGGATGGGAAGACTATTTTAAAGACAATTCGGAATTGAAGTTTTATTGCATGTATTCGGGCTAATGCTGAAGTATAATAAACTGAGCAAATGATGGGTTTTCTTGTATATACTATATATCCTGTAAAAAAGTATATATTTTAGAGAAATACCATGTAATTTACAGAGAATATTTTTAACTTTATATGAATAAACTGTATTATAACGCAAAATGTTTTTTTAGCACATGAATTGTTTTTAAAAAATACACCTCCCGGCAGGGAATCGAACCTGGTTTCTCATCAGATAGGCATAAAATTGATAAAAATACTACCGAGACCTGGTGAACCCGGGTTCGAGCCATGGACCTAGATCTTCAGTCCAACACTTTCTGAATTTAGATTTCTCAAAAAACAGAGCTCAACTACTTAAAATCGCTATTTGGTAACAGCCTAGTACTGTATACGCAGTTAAAAATTGAAAAATATTTACTTTAGACACCAAGTTTTATTTTTTAAAGAAAATAAACGCATTTTTCTTTAAATATGTTTTCTTCCTCTACATTTAACAGAGAGTACGATAGTAGCGTATCAAGTGCTTTCATATATTTGGAAGCTTGTATACAAGTAAAGATCGTGAAGTATTCTTTAATGATATTAGGCTTAATGCATATTTCATATTTTTAAAAGATAATTTTTTTGTTTATAAGATGGTAGATATTCAAAAGTTACAAAAAAAAAACAAAATAAACAGAAGGTTGCTGCACTTCAAAACAAAAGGTTCAATCTATCAAAACTAAAATGGCTGTAGAGACACTTAAACCGTCTAGACGACATGATATGCAGAACAATACAATTTAATATGCAATTAGACACGCTACATTTCTTAGCAGAAAACAAATATAACAGGAAACTATTGCGAAATTACCAACAATTAATGAGACTAAAAATGATTTACAATTACGAACAAAGTTTTTTTAAAGCATAATGATTGTATGCTATTAATTATTTAGATGTAGCAATTAATTTATTTGATAAAATATTAATTCGGAGAATTAAACTCTCCTCTCTACAGGTCAATAAATCTTTATTCAGCCGCAAATATTATAATTTTATATTCAATACGCATCCTAATTTAATATGAAAAGATTTTACTTGAATTTGTTAATTTGAATTAGAGTTACCTTTTGAAAGAAGGATACATATATTTACATAAATCTAATATACAATACGAGAAATACATAAATGTTAAAGTAATATTTAAATCAACACACATTTAATTAAATAATATTTATTAGCTTAAGCAACATTTAAAAAATTTACATAAAATCAATTGTACATGTTTATAAACTAAATCGCAATCACATTTCAAAATATTGTAAAAGCAGCTTTTCTTTATACAAAAATAGAATTTTAACTAGTAGGGTTTGTGCACCCATTTCATTTATAAAAAAATGCGAAATTTTTTAATGCATTTTTTTAAATTTGTCCTATCATATTTTTATCCACGCCGCCTTTAAAATTGTTGGTGCGCTGGCGTATGCTTGTGCTGCAACATTGTAGTGACAGCTTTTTTTGGTTGAAAATTACATGTTTTGAAAGGATTATAATGCATCATACGTCAGCTTAACGGATTAATTAGGATTAAGTTCTAGTTTGAATTAAATATTTCAAAATATTTTTTAATTTATGGAATATTACACTTTTCAATTAGTTGAAGCTTTATTTAAGAGAATTTTTAATTTATCGTAAGAATGAAGTTCAAAGAGATGATAGAAACCTTGAAAAGAATGACCAAAAAAGCTGATCGATTCCATACTCGTCTCCTTGATGTCGATCTATCCAACAGCTAACAAAACTTTTACCTTTTATTGTATTTCAATTGAATGTCGTATTTTATATTTTACTTTAACTTTGTTCTACATTGTTTGAAAACGTTGTGTTCAGTCTTACTCTTTCTACGTTCATTGCACATTTCTAAATTTAAGACTTTTTTTGTCTGCATTCTATTATGAATCGGATTTTAAACTTTGGGGTGTGACATTTTTTATTTGCCCTGTACACTCTTAAAACAAACGAGCGAATTTAACTCAGTCTGAGTTAATTATCACACCTACAGTCTTGAAAATGTACTTCCCCGAACGGAGTTGATCCTTTGTGTTAAACCTCCGACAGGATCACTCCAAACGAGTGATTTTAAACACAGACTGAGTTAATAATCACTCCTTTCCAGAGTCGAAAATGCACTTCTCCTACTGGAATTGGTTTCACTCTTGTTTTAAGAGTATCTTTGTCAGAATTTCAATAAATTCATCGCAAAACCGTAGCGAGTTTTTTTGCCCCAACTCAAGATACTGCAGTTGAATATATTTAACTATAATTTAAGTACATATTTAAGAATATATTCAAGTACATTTTTAAACCTAAGGGCCTTCATTACTATTTGTATAAAAGTATTAAATCAGGACCCCCGATTAAAATCAATCCACATCTCTACAAAAACAGCAGCCATTACCCATTCGTGTATCAGACCGAATCTTAACCCCCTCCCCCCAAATTGTAGCAACTCGAAGCAGTTACGGCATGCGAATGTCCCCTCAAGCTGCAGCATCGATCCGAACAGCGGCACACCTGTAACCGAACAGAGGTGGCAGATAAGACACCCCCGGGCCCGGCGATCCCCTGTTCTGTAGCCCGGAAATTCACGACTGCGGAAGAGGGGATTAACCCTTTCCGGAGACCATGGCCGAAATGCACAACTATATTGGGAAAGCCTTTAAAAGGCAGAGATGGTTTGGGAAGATGTTGGGTAGGGGATATTGAATGAAGAGAATTTTTTTTATGGATTGTAGAATGTAATTGTTTGAATAAAGGTACGGGGAAGCTTAATGGTGGAATTTATAGTATTACTAGATTTGGAGCACGTTTGTTGGTCAATAATTGTTTCAATTATTATGTAACACAATTATAGAAGGAATAGATCAATATTTAAATAAAAAAAATAACATTATGTGATGTTTAAAAACAAGCCAATTTAGTTAGGAAAATATTAGTTGATAACCCTACCAGAACACTAGGTTGCCAGCAAAGTGTAGCCACCCGTGCATCTACAAATGTAATAAATACATTGCCATGACTTAGTTGGTTATTTTTTCTCTTACAAGACCTTGTAAATTATTTAATTAAACTTCACAAAAAGTATTTTTTAATGCATTTTGTATTAGAATCAGAAGCAACTTAGCAAACACGCTTGTGTGTTAAAGAATATCTTTTGGAGCATTAAAAACCCGTGCATTCTTCTCTCTTTTAAGCATTGATAAAATTTTTTAATACTTATTTTTTTGGTTTTATGAATGCATATTTAAAGCCCTTTAGAACTTGAATCAACTGAAAAAAAATTGCTCGGATGCTTTATCTGAAGACGTAGGTATTTAATAATTAAAAATTTTTTAAACTTCGATTACAACGAAAGTTATTCAAGGTATGCTAGATAAGAAGCGTGATAACTAAGCTAAGATGATAAATTTGTTTACTTTTATTATAAATTAAATCAACCGTAAGTTTTTCTTCTTGCTTATAATCGCAATTAATCAAGCTATAATTATATTAAACATTCCACAATGTTTTTTTTTGTCAATGTTACATCAACTAGCGACACAATGAATTCATCGGTAATTGGAATTTGTGTTTTAATTAGTTGAGGAGCAATGGCACTCTTACGGTTGATGCCTGAAATATGCAAGTTTAGGAACGATAAGCTAGAGAGGCCAAGAAATGCGAGTTATGATTAAAAATTTATAATTTTTTTTAGTACACAAGCTTTTAAATAATTTATTGTGTTGCAATAAAAAATAATTTTAGCAAAACCCGCGGTACAACGGAGTACCGATGCGAAATAAAGTTCAACTATTTTCTGTGTAAAGGAGAGGCTCTGCCAGCGATCAACAATAAATAAAACTAGACTGTCCTGTTACTGCTCAACTATGGCAGCCATACAAGTTTGGTTTTCGTGCGAGTTGCTGTTATCGTTTGCTGATTTTTTTTGCTTTTGTATTATTTTTCATATGATTATATAACCAAGGTAAAGCATACTGTCTTACATTACAACCAGTGTAGGCACAAATTTCAATCACAAGAACAATTAAATATTAACAATTAATTAATTGGTAAATGTAACCACAACATTTAACAATTAATCAATTGTGATTGTCGAAAATTACAATTAACAATTATTTAATTGTTAACTATAGCATTAAAAATTAATTTTCAATTGTTATGTTTGTTGAATTAAAAATAACATTTAACCACTTTTTTTATTCGTCTAAAGTCTAAGACTTCTTAAATCTTTACTCATTTCGTTTTAATACATAAAGTTAATTGTTAGTTTTAATTGTATCATAAAACAACTAAAAAACTAAACTGCAATTAGTTTAACTGTGAGTTACAATTGGCATACGTTAATCAAATAAGTTTTATTGCTAGGTGCAATTAAAAGTTCAATTGCGATTAATTTAATTGCAATTACTTTTTTAGTCAATTAACAAGATAATTGACAAATTAACTGATTAATTCCCAACACTGATTACAACTATAGTTAGTACAAGCTTAACCGATTCACTCCAGAGGAACACATGTGAAGCTTTGCAGAATAAACTTCACAACGTCATTTTACTATTTTTGTTGATACTAACTTCTATTATAAACTAGAGTTTTCAAGATTTGCGCAGAAAAAAGATACCGAAGCAACCGATTTAATAATTGTATTAAAAATGACGCAAGAAGTTTTTTCAGTAGTTATTTTGTAAGAACTTAAAATTAAAGTTAGAGAATAGACTATTAATCACAAAAAACAACCGACAGCTTGCTTAATTATTCATAGCGCTTGTTTAATTATTCATAGTACAGGAAAAAATGCATTTTTACCACTCAAAATCTGAAATTTCACTAAATTGACGTGACCCTCGGCAAATGTTAAACGATGCCTTTTCCAAAATTACTTGCAAAACATACTTCTAAGTACATAATTGTTTTAAAAAATGTGTTCATAAAAAGAAAATATGTAGGATTTTTTTTTCAGGAGTTAAGTTAAAGTACGTTAAATTGCTATTGGTTTCGTGTGTTTAAATAAATACAGATAATAGAAATATAGCATTCATAGAAAAATTCAGCTCACTTAATTACCTATTGTATTTTTAAAAATTTAAACATATCTTCAACTTTATACCCCAATCTGCATCGGATATACTTTTAACTGTTATAACACTGCATTATTTTTTTCATAAAATCAGAAACTGAAGATTTAAAATATTACAAAAACAAATAATTTTATTAATGTGGATAAACGCCTAATTTGTTTAAAAGAAATAAAACTACGTTTCTTTTATTAATTGAAACGACGAATGTGTCATCTGTATTTGGGTCAATGACAAAACCATCTGCTCATCCTTCAAGTGTCTTTAAAATATTTTTCCATTTTTTTGTTTCTAAGTTATTCAATACAATGTTGTAAAGCAGAAGAGTAATAAAAAAGTTCAAAATATTATTTAATATTTTTAAAATTCTACAAAAAACTCAGAAATGTACACTTCGTGGTTCATCCTGAAGAAGATTTCATAAAATGTAGCATTAATTTTGTGGACAAAGTTAGAAGAGGGGAAAATTCAGTTGTTTAAGAGTCCTTATGCTCAATCAGCATGGAAGCGAAAGCGTTAAAAAGACTGCAACTTGTCTCTTCAAAATTAAGACTCGTAAAAGCCTTTGTTTTCAACTATTATGCAAAAATAGTTTTGTGAATGGATAATAATTCAGCTACAAATGCTAGTTTGAAGTTACACTCCTTTGGCTCTAAGAAAGAGAAGTATAGCTAGAGACCATTCCTCAATCGCTCCTACTGAGCAGCAGATTTATGCTTGTACGGCAATTAAGCGATTCCAGTGAGGCTCAAAAAGGTTTCAACTGACATCAATAGAAAAGATGATTCACATAAAAGAGGCCCAAATACGGTTAAATTACGAAGGAAGATAAAATGCACACGACTGGTGTTAAGCAATGGAAGGACGAGTGAGCTTTACCCATAATTGAGGCAAATTTTATGGAAATGTGTATCAGGCCTACAGCCAGCGTTGAATCTTAAACTTTAACACGTACACATACGTGACTACTTTTGTGTTGTAACTGCATTGCATCAAAAGTAAATTGTGTGTAAATATCATGTAAAGTCAATGTTTTAACACTAAAAAATATCCACAAGACATTAAATACTCCGATCGTGGCTGCTACCACAATAAGTATTGAATCAAATTTTCATGAAATATTTTAATACAAAATACCTTTTAATTTTTTTAAAAATATATTTTATAACAATTAGTTAAATTTGAACAAAAATTCGCATAACTTATCTCGAAAGAATTCCGTAAAATATTTATTCCACCTGTATTATAAGCAATGATAAATACAAGTTTAAAAAATGTTACACTTAAAATTTTTCGAGCAATGCTTATTAAAATGCTTTATAACTAACACCACTTCAAAATAAATGTAATTCCAAACAAACAGTGACAGTACTTATGAGCACTACTAGTAAGCATTATTAGAACATAGAAAATACAAACCGAGTTTTCCCCGAAGCAAGCAGAATTTTTCAAGCAGTTAGATTCAGGAAACCACATACAGTCCCTAGGGTCTATGAAATGCATATGAATGAGAATCGTGTCTACCTTTGTAGAGTAAAATCAATAGCGAAAAAAGGACAGCTTTCTGCCCTCCTGTGTAAAAAAGCTCACGATAGTGGAAAGGGCGTTGACAGTTGGCACAATATTTTTATAAGATATTTGAGTTTCAACTCACTGATTAGAGAAAATGAAATTCAAACTCATATTTTATCTAATTTTAAGTTATGAATAAGAAGTTTCAAATTTTTCCCTCTTAAGATGGAGCGTTGTTTTTGCTTAAAAATAATTTAAGAACAGTGTCATGTTACAAAATAACTCAATTTATTAGAAAGTTTAGTCATCCAGAGTTTCCGCTCTGTCTTTAAAAGAGTATTTTTAGGAGTTTTGTAAGGTCACATCATAATTATTGCATTAAAGAAATTTAAAACAACTTTTTATTTTCATTTTTATACGTGTGGATATATAGTTATGAATTTAAAATTTAATATGATATTTATAAGGAAACACCTTTGAACAGATTTAGTAAACGAATTATAGAAAAATAAATTTAATTTTCTTCTTAGGAACTTATGAGAACAAATAACGCCCTACAGATTTAAATTTTAAATCAAATGGGTGTTTTAATGGTACATAAAACAATTATATATTTAACGAGATTCATGGCTCTTTAAATATACCTTGCTTCGATTACATTATTATGGTGCGAGTATGTAAATCCTTAAGTACTAAATGAGTTCTTAGAGAAGTTTCACGTTACATAAGTCTCCAGAACCCCCTGAATAATTAAGAGCTTAGTCGGATTTATTGGACAGTCAAAGAAACAATTCTTAATTCTAAATAGATATATTTATTAGCTCTTTGTAAACATAATTAGGGCATTTTCTGGATTAAAGAAAATTAAAATTTTAATCGTTTAGCAAGCTTAAAATGAAATGCATTAAAAAGAATAACATTATTATTTCTTATTAATACGATCTAAATATGTAAACATTTATAACTGCTTGAGGAGTTGAGTTACAAAACTATTTACTGGAAAATACAGATAAATAGTCAGCACCTGTATAAACAGCTGATTTTCAGTGGCTCTTTATGAATATACTTAAGGGTTTTTCTAGATGTAAGGTTAGGTTTAACTATCGTCACAATAGAGGTACACGAGGGCCATTAGCGACGGGTGTCGTAATTTAGAACTACAGTCAAGTGACGAGCCGACACCTGACTAGGCATCCGATGCAACCACGTTAAGGGCGACATTGTAAGCAGTGTGTAAGCATTGAAGCATGTTTACGTGCACTCGGAAATCGTTGGCTGCATAGACCGTTTATAGCTAGGTAGTTATTTTGGCTATACCCGAACCCAAAACTGGGACCCTCTACTTGCAAGGCCTTTACCGACTGTGCTCCTCAGTCTCACTCAGTGACTCTTTATGAATATACTTAAGGCATTTTCTAGATTTAAGGATGGAATAAAATTTGATTTAAAACTGAAGCTCTTCAAGAACATTCAACTAACCTTTCTTATTAACACCATCCAAATATGAAACGATGTAATAATAAATAAACGCTTGAAGAGTTTCTCATTACCGGAACCCTTTAGATGATAATAATCAGCACCTGTATAAGCGGTAACTCAATTCAATTTGCAGAGGCGTCAAAGAAACCATATCCTCCCCGCCCCTAATCAATGGATGGCAATCGGTCTTCGCCAATCTATCAACGTCGCCCAGATTAATGCGGCCGGGTATTTACCTCGTAATTCCAGGGCGCAGATGCTTAATAGAAAATGCCCTTTTCACTTAGGGCGCTGTCCACACCAATAACTCCATTAAGGGGCTACATAACACAAGCGCCTTTATTCAGTGAGCGCCCCAATATCCGGCAGTAATGAATACGGATTTGTAGTCAATATTGAGCCGTAAAGACCGGGGGTTTTGAAGTTTTTAAGAAAATTATTTGGTAATTGGATTAGGGCTGAATTAATTAAACTTTGTTTAACCTTACATAAAATAAGGGTTGATAAGATTTTTAACTCTCTAGGTTTTCCCACTTTGTGTCTAACTGCAGTTGTATAATTATGCAGAACATATGCTTTGAGTTTGTCGGGCGAAGAGTGAGCGGGATATTGATTATTTTCTATCTAAATGGTGGTTAAGCTTTTAATTTGAAACATGCAATCATTCAAAGATGTATCCATAAACCCGTCATTCTTATCTTTTTTAGAACTCTGCTGTTATGATGCCAGAGGAAAAGTAGGGACTGTAGGAAAGTCTCTGCAAAACTAATTATATATATATATATATTTATAACCCCAGACTTAAAACTTTTAATCACGTGGCTTATGCTTAAGATTTTTAAAAAAAAAATCAGTAAAGTGGTTAACTAAAAAGTTCAAAAATCATGGCAAAAAAAATCAATGAGCTTCGCCTGACTCATTGTTTCAATGCAAGTCGTATCTCATCGTAAAATATTTACCAACTTTCATTGTAATAAAAAACGAAAATATTTTCTTTTTATAGAGATCTTTGACGGCTGAGCTCACACACAAATACTGGTTGGTGAAAGCAGAAAAAAAGTAAAAACAAAATAGTCATGTACTACCATTTTAGTATTAAAAATAAAAATCTCGCACACCAAAAATTAACATTCGAAATCTTTATACAAAATCCCAGTACACGGAAGAACTCTCAAAAGAAATTTGTGAACTCATCTTTCTCAATGTATAGCCACGAAAACAAACAACGTAGATATGCCATAAAATGATATGCTAAACTTGTTACTTACGCTATTGAGGCATGCAACATCTTTGAAGAGTGTAGAAAGTGGAAAATTATAGCGTCGGCAGAAAGAAAGTGGTTCTGTTTTGGCGGCGCTCTGCTAGGAATTAGGGTGTTGAAAGTTTGTTGAAAACAAGCAACACAATTTAAAGCTCTCGACTATTTAAGTTCTTTCAAACTTTTCGAGTTACTTTTAACGAAATACTTAATGTATTAACGATGTTACTATATTTATTCTGAGAGAACGTTAATATTGGAACCCACAGATTTGATGTAAACCAGAAATCTTTACATGGAGCATTTAATGAACGAACTTCAAGTCTCCCTGATAAGGAACTTCATACAATCAAGCAAAGGTATATATGCTGATTTCATTAACATTTTTTAATAAGAAGTATATTTAAAAAAATCTACATTTGAAGAGCATGGAAGCAAAGGGGTACCAAGTGACTTTTTTAGTATTGGGGTTAAGTGCACTAAGTAGTTGTTGTGGAGTCAAATATTGTTGTGGTAAAGGAACACAAGTGAATCACAGTAGATAGTGCTATCTAGCGAATGGTCTGAGTATAATTTCCAATGTCAGTTACCTTTCTAAGTCCCTAATAACCTTGTTTTCCAATTATCAAATTGTAGTCACTGCCTTTTATACTCCTCATTTAAATAACAAGTCGGGTTGAAGTATCATCGCACTAGAGCTGCACGTAGACTATGGTCATGCTTAACGTCTTGAGTGGCAACACAAATGTTAAAAGGAAAATAAATTCGAGAATTTGGTAAAACAATATCATATGGGAACAGAGCACCAATAAGCACAGATAGAAGGAAATGCAGGAATGACGACTGGATGGTACTACGTCAACCTAAACATGACAATTGACGAAGGTCGTTGTAATGTAGAACCCCACAATATAACAAGACAATTTCATTTTTATTCAATAGTTCCAACGTTGGCACTTAGCCAAAAGCACGAGACACTTTAAATAAAATTAATGCTATTTACTGACGAGGAATAATTATAAATTTACGAAAGAGAAAAACACAGTATTACTTTTCACATAGGTGATCGTGATCTTCTATGTTTAAGAAATCCTATTCAACTTTAAAAAAAATGTATAAAAAAATCATTTTTCAAAAATTTTAAAACCCGTATTCGAAGGATAAAAGTAAAAAGTTATGCAAAAAAAAGTCTTTGAAAATGGGAAATCTTTTATTCCCCCCCAAAAATATAAAAGTTACTTATCAACAAAATATTTTCTTCGAGGCATTGTACAAAATCCTTTTCCTAAAATTACTTTCCTTTTGCCTTGAAGACTTCATTTTTCACTTTGTAAACTTATTGGCTACGGTGAAAAGATAATTATTTAGGAAGCTGAGAAGACTCGAAATCAATTCTTCAGTGTAAAATAGCATTTGAAAATGGATCGATATCTTTTTGCTTGTTAAAGAGTCGACTAAAAAATTTTGCGTTAACATTTTGCGACCTCTTGTGTAAAGAATAAAGGGATATCTTTAATTTGCTTTGTAGAACTAAAAATGCTTGGATTTGCAATAGTATAAATATACGAATTTTTTTATTGAAGTATATTTCGTTAATGTACTGTAAGCAAAATATACTAAGTAAACGATACTATATACCGTTTTAATAAATATTATTGCTTAAAATATAAACTTGGCGCTTTAAATATTTCAATGCTAAGTTAATGGATATAAATATTATGTTTCACTTAAGCACACTGCAAAAAAACCCTCATTTTTACACAAATTTCCCCCACTTTGACGTTTTGAAAGAGTTTCGCTTACCTGGTGGTCTTAAACCGCTTATCAAACCCGTTTGCAGTTTAAAATCGTTTCCTCCAAAACTTGTTTTCGATGGCGTCACTTAGGGAGCGTATTAATCGTCAACAAGATTATTTCTTTTGGCTTCACTCAGTTGATATAGATATGGTAAATGAGTTTATGTGACGCTTCACTTGTAACTTAAATATTGTGGGTTTGAATAGTTCTCAATGCAAAACCTTTTCGCAATTTTAAGAAGCACGAACTAACGGCTAAAGCGTATTTGAACCTAAATTTACCATGCTTAATGCATAAAGTTTATAACCGTAAATTTGACGGGATTTTTTTTTTTGCAATGAAGTAAATTTGCTTAGGAAGTAAACGAAGTTAGTTGAAAATATACAAAATGATATATAAGTAGTAGACTTTCAGCTAAAAAGTTGTTTACCTTAAAAATTGCGCAACAGATTTAATAGCAATAACTTCCTAGTACAGACGTTTGAAGACAGTTTCCGCAAATACGATTGAATTACATTTACGTTTACTTTTTCCGGGATGTAGTCTTTATGTCGCACGCACTTTACACTTACACACGATTTCCAAAAAGAATAAATTTTTAACAGTTATAAAATAAGCCACAAAGTTATATGAAGATGATTAAATTTTCTCTCGAAATAAAAAAGGCTAAATCTCCATACCACCTTTATTAAATATATTTAAAGTGTAAGAATTAAATTTCTTTGCATATGATTAACCATAAAATGTACACATATTTTTGTTAGGTTAGGTTTAAACTCATGATATCTTTGTACATGGTATAAACTCTTTAAAAATGTTCATTGTTCGTCTGCGATTGAGTTATTCCCCATAACAAAGAACACAAATCATAGTCGGGAACCACCCTTTAATTACTATTATCAATCGGTATTTTTAAAAAGCCGTTAAACAACTTTTGTAAGTTATTTTATTTTTAACTACTACAAAATAGTGGAACATGCCGTATAAACCCGTAATACCTTTAATAAAAAATCCTCACAGTTTCCTTCCTATAAAACGTAAATACGGTAAAATTTTTAAGACTATTTGAAAAAAAAATCCAACTGTTAAGCTGCGTATTTTTTCAATAGATTTGATGTTAAATTGAGGTAAACAATAAATATAGAAAAAAATGCATTATTTTTTAAGTATTATACGATGTGGTACTCTGTTTTCATCGAAATACAGTCTTTCACTCCAGAAAATACAAACAAGTCTGCCATCCGTCCCCCCCCCCCCCCCCCTCTGCCCGACTAACACTTTTTAGCCCCACGCAAAATTAATTAACGTTAAACATATAAGCCACAAAACCCCTCAAAGAAACAACTGTTAAAGATTATTAATAAAAAAATCTCAACCAACCTGTCATTATCGAATGCTTAGTGCGGAGGTAAATAAGGTAAAAATTGATTGGAAAATATCTTGGCGCGATACCATCGCTAACAGATAATTACCAAGAAATAAAATCACATATTTTGAAAAGTCTGTTTGATATGTTCAGAAATTTAAAATGTCGCTGTTTATCGTAGCCTTGATATTACTTTTTTTATTGATAAAAATCTTAGATAATTATTGAATTTCTAGCTTGCAATAACTTTGAGAGAAATATAATTGGTTTTAAAATATTTTTTATAAGGCAATCATAGTTTTCACAGATAAATGAAAAAAAAAAAAAGGTAGTTGCGTGATATTACAATAATTTTAAAGTAATTCTCACTCAACTGTGCGTGTTAATGTATGGTAATGAAGGTTTAGTTTTATTTTATTAGATTTATATCGCTTTGGTACGCTGTAGAAAAATTAATGATAAATGTAAGAACTTAAAAAAAAATCTTAAATAAGGTATTAAAGTTTGTTAAAATTCTTTAGAGAACAGTTGGGAATAGTGATCAGCGTAAAGAGGGGTGATTGTTATTAAAATTTTACCTCCCTGGATTGGTTCATAAATTTGTGATGACATGTTCTTTTTTATATTTTATATTTAAAGAAATGTTTCATATGAAATTTGATATTACTAATTTAAGTAAAACTGCAAGAAAAAAATAACAGCGTGAATTTAAGAACTTTTTAATAAATTTAAACTAATTGTTTAAAATTAAAAAAAGGTTTTGCAATCTATTGCAATTGCAGATTATTCACTACAAATAATTACAGTTATTTGCGAAATTGTTTAAGTTCAAGTGACTTTGTATCAAGATAAAAACTACTAAAATATAGTTACATGTTGTGGAATGCTACAATACATAAAATTTGCATGCAACGGAAGTGCTATGTAATGCTTACATAGCACTTCCATTGCCTGCATATTCTATGCATATTTTGTACACTTTTATAATTGTAAATTTACTTGTTAATTATTTATTTGTATATCTAGTCAGCCTGGATTAACGGATACAGAATTATTATTGAAAAACGCTTAGTTATATTTTTTAAAATATAAAAATATAAAGTTTCATGCTCTGAAAAACATTTATATGGTTCAAATTGTGTTTTCCTTGTTCACCATCCCAATAAAAATTTAATATTCAAATTTTGTAATTAGAATAAATCGGTAAAGTGTAACTCTAATAAAACATTAAAACTTTGCAATCTTAAGAAACATTCAAATAAGTTTTATTTAGTGAGATTTAAAAAGGAAGTAGGAACTTGAAAATGTTTAGACTTTAGAGAAAAAGTGTAGACAAAATATATTTTTCTTTCTAAAAGATATCACGCAAGATGTCTATTAGTGTACCACAAAGACATGGTGTCGTCTATAATAATTTTTAACGTAAGTTTTTTAGATAAAATTTTAAAAGAGGGATTTATTTTTATAAAGCGAGATTCGAGCAATTGAACTAGGTTTAAGACGCATTAATTAAAATTGGCATTTCAAAAAAAGTACGATATTGGTCCAGTAGGTGATGTAAACAGCTTAACTTCTTCAGAAAACAACTAGCATCTAATCGAATTTCATTAAAGAAATTAAGTACCGTTTTTAAAATTAAATTCATTAAAATTTATATATTGTACATCAAACGGCTATTACTCAATACAAAACGGAAGTGTAGGAAAAGATAAATAGAGGTTGAATATAAGTTATTATAAAACCAATAGTTAAAGTTAAAAAATTGTTAATTCAGTTATATTAGTTACCCCCGTTGCAATGTCCAAACGGCGTCTTGTTTAAATTCATAATATACTTTATAATTATAGTTCACCTGCCATAACTTGGCATCCCAAATATTTTGATTGTGGAAGCGTCCACTTTGTAAAACGGAACCTAAAGGGGGGCATGATTAGCAATCCTATGGTGTTTATTGAGCCTGCGAATTGTTAGGTTAGTTTGGTTGGAAATAATGTGCCACACTAAAACTACATAGGTTATTAGTGAAAGGATGCTTATAGTTAATTGCTGAAAGTCGTCTTCGATTGCACCGTGCTTTTCTATCTTGACTTGATCGTCAATTGCATCTGTAGTATGTATTATTTACCATATGCAGTATCACTTCGATGAACGCTATTAGTGAAAAAATTGCTATGCAATAATAGTGAATAAATGCAAGTTCGAATTGCCCTTCAGTTGCGATACTGTTTCTAAACTTAAAAAAAAAATAGGCACATGCAAAAGCAATAAATCGTCAAATATAGTAACTCTGGTTGAAACCAAAATCGTCCTTACTCCTTTTCGTTTTGCGAGTGATAGTTGGGACGTCTAAAACACACCGTCATAGATGGTAAGTGGTGGGAGGACTGTACTTACTTTTTTGTTATTTAAGGGGTCACAGGAGTCTTAAAAATGTGCAAATAAGGTACTACAAAACATAGTTTGATCTGTCATGTCATTTTTGAACTACTCAATGTATAAGTATAATTTTTTTATATGTAATTTTACAAGATTTATTTATTATAAAACAAGTTTTAAAATGCATGAAACTTTAGCCAAAACTAAAATAAATGATATTAAACATGAAGCTATTTGAACACATTGTGATTAGGCTTGCGCGGCAAATTGTTAGGTCAAAATTGAAAAAATGATCAAGAAAATGACCTTATATTGTACAAATATGTGCAAACAAAGACATACCTAAATTCTCAGCTCAATTTTAATTAGAAATTATTTTTAAAAAAAATTTTAATCAAAATTTTAAAAATTTTATTATTTTTTTAGAAAAAAGTTCGTTAAATAATTTCTAATTAAAATTGAGCCGAGAATTTAGGTATAAGTCTTTGTTTGTACATATTTGTACAATATAAAGTCATTTTCTTGGTCATTTTTTCAATTTTGACCTCACAATTTGCCGCGCAAGCCTAATCACATCGCGTTCAAATAGCTTCATTTTTAATATCATTTATTTTAGTTTTGGCTAAAGTTTCATAAAGTTTATAACTAGTTTTATAATAAATTAATCTTGTAGAATTATATATAAAAAAATTATACTCATTTATTGAGTAGTTAAAAAATGACATGAAAGATCAAACTATGTTTTGTAGTACCTTCTTTGCACATTTTTAAGACTCCTGTGACCCCTTAAAAAATTACCTTGAGTGTAAACACAAAGTGAAAATAACACTATTTCAATTTGTTTTTAAATAGAGAAACTTAATATCTCTCTCGCACCTCAAACTATCATTTATTAAAATAACTAAAAGCCTTTGTGTATTACTCACATTTTATATAAACTCTTAGATATTATAGTACTCTACTCTTTTTGCATAAAGAAAAAATAAAATAAAACATTCATTTGGTAATCTATCAGTTTTCCTAGGCCATGAACTATTAATGAAACCATACGAGATTAAGTTAGAATATGATATATTTTATATTACAATTTCTATTCCCGCATTGTTAAAACTTTACACACTGACATCACTACCGGTTCTCAGAAATTTATACCCAAGATTTTAATTAAGCTGTGATCTGCATGGATTTCTCATATTTATATATTAATCTATGGTTTTCTAAACATCCTTTCTGTTAAACATTACATTCTACTAGATAAAAGAGGAGAATATTAAACTTTAGTTCGTAGAAAATGGAAGTGATGAGTGATGAAAATGGAAGTGTTTGAGTTTATGAACGCAATAAAACTTAAATCGATCACACACGTTCGTGGTGAATTCCTTGATTGGTTAAAGCTTATGAATAATAAGTACTGCTCTGATGTAGATGAAATTGGAATGTTGGGACCTTTGATCCAATCGCTAATAACCAAGTATTAAGTCCACCTAAACAAAGGTGTTGCGATAACAAAATTGAAACCGACATTTCTGTCAAAATATGAATAGTTATTGATTTAGTACCCAAGATTCAGTAGTTTTTAAAGAAATAACACGAGATTTACAAGAGCTGATAATTTCTATCCCCGAGGACCTTCATTCCTAATTTCAAACATGCAATATGCAGAATATGGAAAGTGTCATTTACCACTTAGTAACCACCAATAAACTATTTCGGTTTATTTTAGTTGATTTCGATGGACTTTGCAATAGAGGTAGACATAAGCCTTTTTGAACCGGGATTAAATGGCAAGTGCGGCACGTAAAGACACCGAGAGAAACCGAAGAACCTTGCTCAAACACATAGTACCTTAACAAAGGAATTAACGTGCAGCAGCCTCTTCTATACGATTATTTTTGGTTGGACTTTTAAATATTGGACAACGTTTTTAGGAGGGCAGTGTCACATACCGTATTCAATCCCAATATCTGAATTTACACACCCAATATCTTACCTAAATAATAATTATTCAGGTGTTAAAGTTACGAAGTAAATTTTTGTTAAATACGAGATTGAATCTATTTTTTACCACTAGAACATGTGTGCATTTTAGATATTAAAAATGATATATAGTTTCCAAGAAATACGTAAAAAAACCTTCATTAATTCAAAATTTAAATTATGAAAAGGATAAACGAAATCGACTATTTGTCATATTAAATTCTTACCGTAAATTCTGAAACAACTTATCTCAATAAACTTCAATAGCTTTTAAGCATAAACTAACTTAAGTGTTTTGCAAAACAGAATAATAATTCTAGAAATCATGATATATTGTGACGCCAAAATATTGTCTGTATGGGGAACAAACTTATGCGAGAGTTGTAAATTTAAAAAATTTCCTTTTGTTTGAAATCTGACGACTTTATTTGAAGTTAAAGATTATTTTATCTACGATAATTTCAAGTAAACATGTATCTGTTAGTTCAAGAAACAAATTGTCAAGTAGTTTAAACTACACTGCTCAAAACAATTAGGGGAGCACTTTTTAATTCCAACTTTAACTTCACTCCCAACTTTTTAATTTTTATCCTATAAATCTAAAATTTGTTAAATAGGTTCACTATGCATTCGAAATGAAATAGTAAAAAACAGGAGAAAAATCTTAAGTTTTTGATACTTAAATTTAAAGTGGGGAAATGGAATAATAACTTTTTAATAAATTATAACAATAATTTTTTTAAAACTTTTTTTGTTAAAAATAGTTGAAATATATTTGTAAACATCTAAAAAATGCAAGCATGAAAAATTTAGGGTAAATTTATTTTATAAAACTGTTTTGAAGTTAAATTTATTTTACCATATTTTTCATATTTTCATTAATGTAAAAAAAAATTATTAAATTCTTCAAAATACGTTATTCTTCAATCTAACGATGTATCTAACGATACATAAGTGGCGAATTTAACTTAGTCAGAAAAAAATCACAAGCTGATGACTCCCAATGGAATCATTGAGAGCGAAAGGGTTTAAGGGGTCTAAGGAGTCTTAAAAATGTGCAAAGAAGATACTACAAAGCAAAGTTTGATCTTTCCTGTCATTTTTTAACTACTCAATGTTTAAGTATAATTTTTTTATATGTAATTCTACAAGATTTATTTATTATAAAACAAGTTTTAAAATTTATGAAACTTTAGCCAAAACTAAAATAAATGATATTAAACATGAAGCTATTTGAACACATTGTGATTAGGCTTGCGCGGCAAATTGTGAGGTCAAAATTGAAAAAAAGACCAAGAAAATGACTTTATATTGTACAAATATGTACAAACAAAGACTTATACCTAAATTCTCAGCTCAATTTTAATTAGAAATTATTTAAAAAATAATTTAAAATCAAAATTTTTAAAATTTTATTATTTTTTTTTAGAAAAAAGTTCTTAAAATAATTTCTAATGAAAATTGAGCTGAGAATTTAGGTATAAGTCTTTGTTTGTACATATTTGTACAATATAAAATCATTTTCTTGGTCATTATTTCAATTTTGACCTCACAATTTGCCGCGCAAGACTAATCACACTGTGTTCAAATAGCTTCATGTTTAATATCATTTATTTTAGTTTTGGCTAAAGTTTCATAAATTTTAAAACTTGTTTTATAATAAATAAATCTTGTAGAATTACATATAAAAAAATTATAATTATACATTGAGTAGTTCAAAAATGACATGAAAGATCAAACTATGTTTTGTAGTACCTTCTTTGCACATTTTTAAGACTCCTGTGACCCCTTAAAACATGTGCTCCCCTAATTGTTTTGAGCAGTGTATTATGCGAAATTGTGCTTTTAGCAAATATTTGAAAGGGATACAGAAACGAGCGGGGAAAAGTAAAGCTTCTGTCTAAATAGTTCAAACTGAAAACCTTTTTTTTTCTTAGAGTATCATTATGTGAAGAGTATTGTCTATCTCTAGTATTAATGAAAGTTAAGGTCAAGTCAATGGAGCACATGGAACAAATGTATAGCCAGTGTTTAGATATCTAATCGACAACCAGCCACAACATACGTCACTTTATTTTTCCAAAGTGGATCCGTCAATTCCAAATATCACCAGAAAATAAGAGCAACTCAATGGATTGGGCAAATAAACACCATAAGTGTTTGTTAGGTTATGTTTGAATTATCGTCGCTCGAGGGCTATTGGCGACGGGCGTTTTATTTTAGAACCTCAGTCAAGTGACGAGCCGACACCTGAATAGGCACACAACGCAACCGTTAAAAAAGCGTTAGTAAAAAGATACGTGTTCAATTTATGATGATACGAATCTTAAAGGTTTTGGTTTAATTGACGTCACACTAGAGCGGAAACGTATTCAACTACAGGGCTTTAATTTCCACAGATTTAAAGAACATGTGTCCCTATGTATTTTGTGCCTGGATTGACTGCGTTTTCCTTTCATACGAAAGCAGTGAGGGCTATCGGGAATCGATTAGGATGCCGATAGCACTGTGCCCAGTGCTACTATTACTACTTTTTTTTTTATACCAACAGAGCAATTCTTGTCTCGGACTCTAAAGAAATATTCGTATATAGTGAAAGAGAATAGAAACACTGACATGTTAGTTATTCATATCTCAATATATTATACTGGAATTAGAAGATACATGTACCTAGAGGAAAAGTTGCCCAGCTGGGAAAAGTACACTTAAAGTTAAAGAAACTTTAATATTATAGTCTCATTAACAATGCATTACATCGCAAAGAACCATTATCGACGCGACGGTTTATGGAGAAAAAGAACGACGAGGAAATCACCTGAGATGGGGTGGGACCTCGAGGAATTTAATATGTAAAATGGAGGAACAAAGCCTGTTTAAGGGTTAGTTTAAATGTTTGGAATTTATAAAAACTAGAACCATTAACAGGATGGTTTAATTTATAAAGTTTGAGAGCGAAAACAAGATTATTAATAATGTTTTTCTTCATGTTCAATCAAAGAAGTTTTAATGAGAAATTTTAAATGGAAAATACTTGATAAAGTTTTTTCGACTTTAGGAAACTAATCAAGAGATATGCGACAATAACATTTATCATTATATTACTCTAGGCGGTTTTTCTACAGACATGTATAGAAAAAATCATTTTTTCAAATACACAATGGCATCCACTTTTAAAACTGATAGCTGAATTTAAATTAGCAACAAACAATGGATTTAAAAGTTCTTCAATTTCCAAGAAATGAATAATCTTTCAAAAAATTCAAATTAAATATTATCCTGAAGTATCACGACCCCCACACAAAAACCAACTTATCATCATCTATGAAATATTCATTTAAAAACCTAAACATAAAACCTCATTTAAAACTTAACAGACCACGACAAAAAAAAATGCTGGATAATCACCGGAAGAAAATCAATTACTTTTCAAACCACTAAAACTACTTTTTTAATGAACGACAGTCTTTAAAAGAAAGGAAAAAAAAATTGAAAACTGTCTAAAAAAGGGTCTTAGTCAATCGGAATGTAATGAAAAAGCCCGGCGATCCCGTGCGAGGCAGGCAATTGCAAATCAATATTGCGCGGGCTCCTGTGGGCAGGGGAACAATAGGATCCCGCCACTCCGGAGAGAGCAAATATTTTGGAGTAGGGCCTTTGTGCGCCGCAAATGAGTCGAACCTATCGAAACCGCGGACAAAGGGGAGGTGGAGAAATCATCCAAAGGCAATAAACTTGGGAAATCCTTAATATTTTTAGCAAGATGTCGAATTTTTGTTTGGTACGCTTACAAACAAAAGCATCTCGTTAAAATCAAGGATCATATTTTATCCCGTACCTGTAAATTTAAAAATAAAAAGCAAGTTCGTTGGTTTGGAGTCCATGCTGATATGTCTACTAGGGGAGCGTTTTTGTGTGCCACAAATGAGTTGAACTCATTATGACCACTGGCAAACGCAATCAACTAGAGAAATCCTTAACAATATTATTGTTTGGATTGTGTATATTTAATGTATTAATCAGCATGCGAAATAAAGCAATGCAATTTAACCGGATGTCAAAATTTTAATTATAGATATTAAAAAATACCCTAGTTTTAGTCTATATTGATAACAAATGTAGTTTGGAGTAGGGCCTTTGTGCGCTGCAAATGAGTCGAACCTATCGAAACCGCGGACAAAGGGGAGGTGGAGAAATCATCCAAAGGCAATAAACTTGGGAAATCCTTAATATTTTTAGCGAGATGTTGAGTTTTTGTTTGGTACGCTTACGAAACAAAAGCATCTCGTTAAAATCAAGGATCAAATTTTTTCCCGTGCCTGTAAACTAAAAAATAAAAAGCAAGTACTTAAGCCTAGAGGTTATGCAGATATGTCTATTAGGGGAGCGTTTTTGTGCATTACAAATAAGTTCAACTTATCATAACCAGTGGCAAATTCAATCAGCTAGAGAAATCCTTAACAATATTGTTCGCATTTTGTATATTTAATGTATTATCAGAATGCGAAATAAAGCAATGCAATTTAAATGAATATCAAATTTTTATAGATATTAAAAAGCACCCGAGTTTTAGTCTATATTGATAACAAATGTAGTTTGGAGGAGCGCTTTTGTGCGCGGCAAATGTGTCGAACCTATCGAAACCGCGGTCAAAGGGGAGGTGGAGAAACCATCCAAAGGCAATAAACTAGGGAAATCCTTAATATTTTTAGCAAGATGTTGAGTTTTTGTTTGGTAATGAATTTTGAAGTTATTGTTATCCCGCGTACGAAACAAAGGCATATCGTTAAAATCAAGGATAAAATTTTATCCCGTGAATGTAAATTTAAAAATAAAAAGCAAGTATGTACTTAAGTCTAGAGTCTATGTTGATAGGTATATTAGGAGAGCGTTTTTGTGCTCCGCAAGTGAGTTGAACTAAAAACCACTGGCAAAAGCAATCAACTAGAGAAATCCTTAACAATATTGTTTGGATTTTGTATATTCAATGTATAATCAGCTTGCGAAATAAAGCAATGCAATTTAACCGGATGCGCTTTTTTGCACCGCAAACGAGTCGAACCTATGCCTGTTAAAATATTTAACATTAATGTCTTAACATCGCAGAGCAACAGTGTAGCATACGAAAACGATGGTTTGCAGTATAGAATAACGAGCGATAACTTTAGGAGCGTCCTTGTTGAAAGCAAATGATTATATCCTCTTTAAGATACTCTCACGGACAAATAAATAAGGCGTAGAAATCATTAGATTGCAATAGATTTCAGAAAATCGTAAACCTTATTTTTCAGTTTTAGTTTTGTGCATAATGAGATTCTAAAGCATTTTTAGGGCTATTGTTTTACGTGCTTCATTTGTCAACACCGCACACAGACAAATTGACTACAGAAAAATAGTTTAGGAAAATAATGCACTTTCAATCCCAAAAAGTTTTGATAGAGCTAGAAACTTATGGGAAAAATTTCAAAATTTATTCCGATATGTGTGTAAAATTCAAATGTATTTCGAAATCCATATATTGAGAATTTTGAAATCTATATATTGAGAGCAAATATTTTGAAATAAGTTTGTCTTCATAAATTTGCGTAGGATATTGCAGCATAGTCAATTTTATCATTATTCTTGCAAAAAAAGTAATGAAATTTAAAAGTTAGAATTTAACGCGTCATAATACTTTTTACAGAAACTTAAATGCATGTATATAAGTAAGGGTAAGATCCAGTCCATTACGAATGCAAATACTTTGAAAGCCTTCCCACGTCGTAAATGGAGTGAAGAATAACCTCACGAAGGCTTCAAAATACAGCGTCGTTCATGGGCAAAGTGACTGAAGTCACTAGAAGTGTCAATTTATAGTAAATTACTCAAAATTTATTAACCGATTCATTTACAATGAAACTAATTGCGAAATAACGTCGCAATATATCAGCATAATGGATATTTGCGATGGATCAGAATGTATATCAGAGCAAATATTTTGGTAGAGTGTCTTTGTGCCTAGCAAATGGGATGGGGGATGTTCTCCCGAGGCTAATGGCAAAGCATGCAGATAGGCTTATGTGAACAAAGGGAAGATATGTATTCATTAAAGTGGTTGGGCTAATAAAAACTTGCAATTCACTTGCGTAACCGACTTAGTTTTTAATGCATAAAGGATTTATGATTTATTTATAATACTGTATAACGAAAACATCTGCTTCAATAAATAAAAAAAAGTTGGGTTAATAAAACAATATTTCAAAGGGTTTTAAAACTAAAGCCTACGAAGTTTATTTGCTATAGTAATAAAACAGACTACACATTTTGGAAGCTCTGTGCAAATTGATGTAGTATTTGGGAAGAGGCATTTTATATGTGACAGCTTAGAATATATACCATGAGGTGTGGTAATAACGTTAATTTAGTAATTATAACCACGAGCTAGCAATGCCGTCTTTACCATAAGGGCACACGGGGCCCGTGCCCAGGGCCCCCATTCTCAGGGGGCCCCGAAGGACCGACAATTTCTCTTGCACATTTATTCTCAAAACATATTTATCGGGCACATTACATTTTTTTTTCACAAATCAGTAATCTTATCAGAGGGTATTTACAAGGCATATACTACGCAATTATATCGATGACTGCACCTATTTCTAATGTGCTAATTAATAATATTTCAAATCACATCCTACCTAATTTACAAAATACGCCATCTAGCGATCACTCACGCAATCACTCCGATTCCAAAGTCAAGCTGCACCGCCGAACAAGAACCAACATAAATGTCGACATTGTTTATGGTTGAATTGTACCAATTTTTTTCAGTTTCGACAAAACGATGGAAAGTGTTGACAGTTCATTTGGGTGCAAATAGAGTCCTGGAGTCTCTTTCGGAAACTAGATTGTCTGCAAGCGCCAATGCTATCAATGCTCTTCATAAATTGCCTAATAAAATCAGATAAATTCGAAGAAACTTTTCCAAACATAGAAATTGCTACAATAGCAGCTTTCTCAGTTTTTCGCAGCTTAAGAGAATAAAAAATGAATTGCAAACAACAATTTTACAAGAACGGCTGAGTAATTTGTCAATTATGTGCATAGAAAGTGATATCCTTCAAAAATTGACTTTGATGATATAATAGAAGATTTTGCTCAATAGAAATCCCGAAAGAAACCGTTATCGTAACCAAAATACCAGCACCACACCATTCTAACATCATTAATGACATATTATATCATACTGTATTTGATTACCTGTAATAAATGGTCATAACTCAGTAAAAAAGGTTTTAAGCTTTTTTTACTTTCCAAAAAGGGCCTCAAATTATTGTGTGCCCAAGGGCCCCAGCCTAGTTTAAGGGGTCACAGGAGTCTTAAAAATGTGCAAAGAAGGTACTACAAAACATAGTTTGATCTTTCATGTCATTTTTGAACTACTCAATGTATAAGTATAATTTTTTTATATGTAATTCTACAAGATTTATTTATTATAAAACAAGTTTTAAAATTTATGAAACTTTAGCCAAAACTAAAATAAATGATATTAAACATGAAGGTACTTGAACACACTGTGATTAGGCTTGCGCGGCAAATTGTGAGGTCAAAATTGAAAAAATGAATAAGAAAATGACTTTATATTGTACAAATATGTACAAACAAAGACTTATACCTAAATTCTCAGCTCAATTTCAATTAGAAATTATTTTTTTAAAAATTTAAAATAAAAATTTTAAAATTTTTCAAAATTTTTTTAGAAAAAAGTTCTTAAAATAATTTCTAATTAAAATTGAGCTGAGAATTTAGGTATAAGTCCTAGTCTGTACATATTTGTACAATATAAAGTCATTTTCTTGGTCATTTTTTTCAATTTTGACCTCATAATTTGCCGCGCAAGCCTAATCACAGTGTGTTCAAGTACCTTCATGTTTAATATCATTTATTTTAGTTTTGGCTAAAGTTTCATACATTTTAAAAGTTGTTTTATAATAAATAAATCTTGTAGAATTACATATAAAAAAATTATACTCATTTATTGAGTAGTTAAAAAATTACAAGAGAGATCAAACTATGCTATGTAGTATCTTCTTTGCACATTTTTAAGACTCCTGTGACCCCTTAAGACGGCCCTGCGAGCTAGATGCGGATGAGATGCTTTGAATCAGTGTCTGTCAGAAGCAAATCAGAAACTTCGCCACACTTGTTACTAACTAAAGCTTATTTAAATAAATTAGACATAGAGAAATTACTGAAACGTAAGAAAGCTGTTACTTTAAGGGGTCTAAGGAGTCTTAAAAATGTGCAAAGAAGGAACTACAAAGTATAGTTTGATCTGTCATGTAATTTTTTAACTACTCAATATACAAGTATAATTTTTTTACATGTAATTCTACAAAATTTATTTATTATAAAACAAATTTTAAAATTTATGAAACTTTAGCCAAAATATAAAATAAATGATATTAAACATAAAGCTATTTTAACACATTGTGATTAGGCTTGCGCGGCAAATTTTGAGGTCAAAATTGAAAAAATGACCAAGAAAATGACTTTATATTGTACAAATATGTACAAACTAGGACTTATACCTAAATTCTCAGCTCAATTTTAATTAGAAATAATTTAAAAATAAATTTAAAATCAAAATTTAAAAAATTTTATTAATTTTTTTAGAAAAAAGTTCTTAAAATAATTTCTAATTAAAATTGAGCTGAGAATTTAGGTATAAGTCCTAGTTTGTACATATTTGTACAATATAAAGTCATTTTCTTGGTCATTTTTTTCAATTTTGACCTCAAAATTTGCCACGCAAGCCTAATCACAATGTGTTAAAATAGCTTTATGTTTAATATCATTTATTTTAGTTTTCGCTAAAGTTTCATAAATTTTAAAATTTGTTTTATAATAAATAAATCTTGTAGAATTACATATAAAAAAATTATACTTGTATATTTAGTAGTTAAAAAATTACATGACAGATCAAACTATACTTTGTAGTTCCTTCTTTGCACATTTTTAAGACTCCTTAGACCCCTTAATGTATGAATCTAAACCTTATAGTTAAATCTTTTTATCAAAAGATAATACTAATCATATAGTCTCAACAGTTATAGTTCTGAAACTTTTTAAATTACAAAATGTGACATTTGTAGAAAAATCTTATTTTATGTTGTATAAGGCTCATCAAAATTTCGAAATTTATTCTGATCAAAAATATTTAAAATGATTGCCGTATTTCGGTATTTGCTAAAGTTTGAACTTATCTTGAGAGCAAATATTTTGGAGAAGTACTTTAACCAGCTGCAAATTACTTTCAGCCTCAAGAGATCGCCATTTTGGGGTTTGATATACTTGTAACTATTGTTTTGGTAAAAATCTGTTAATATATTAGAACATGATGAAAATAAGCTTACCATTTGATGGAATTCTGCAAAATAGTTAATGTAAAGTTACAACTAAAGATATAGTTCTAAAAAGTGTCTTTAGTAAAAAAAAATGGTAAAAATATAGGAAAAATTATTGAAAAACTTATTTCGATGATAAGATGTTGCAATTATTTACTTAATTTATTGCTTAGTCTACAGCGCGTATGGATTGAAGACACAATACAGTTCATGATAAAAAAAAATCAAAGAAAACATATATTAAGAAAAATTATCTCTGAAAAATGCCCATTAAATGCTTTTGGCAAAGGACCAAAAGATCTATTTCGACAGACGCGTTATAAAAAATAAGATTTTTGTTTTTAAAAAGTGAAATTAAAGAACGGTCTTGAATTAGCGTCATATAAAAAAACCTAGCTGCGGGTCAACTCTATCTGCTATTCATCAGTAGAAAAGAGGCCAACATCCAATAAAGTAGACAGAAAGGTTTCTCTTACCAACGCTTCCAAGCATCTAAAAAGCGATGCATTTAAAGTGTCCAGGGAATCTTCCGTCTATACTTTTAGACAGTGGCCTTTCTTCCCAGAAGATAGACGAAAGTTATGAAAGAGGTTTCAGAGTCATGTGAATTAAAGGAAAGAGAAGAATCCGAAGACTTTTATATCTTTTTGGCCTGGGGCAGAGAAGGAAGAAATTGATTCTGTGCCTTTGAACGGTAAAGACAGAATAAAATACACGGTGAGGAGATGAGAACAAAAGAACAGGACGAAATTCAACTAAACCTTTTTTTAATGTCCAAGAAAATTTCGCATGTACCGTGTGTTTGTTTCAAACAAAAGTGGTTTAGTTGACTTACGAAGAATGTGTTTTCATTTCCGACATCATCAAGTATAGAAATTATAAGATGAAATATGATGCATTAATTGCAAAAATTATATAATACTAGCAGTATGGTCCCTCCTTACTGGGAACCCGTTAACTTCGCATTGCTTCCTTTTAGAGGCATGTTTACTTTTGAAAGTACACTCAAAATCAAAACAAAATTAAATTCGTGTTGGCGCATGCGCACTTAAAAAAGCAAACACTAATAGAGGATGAAGCAGCCTTCGGGCGAGCGCATATCTCAACCAAACTCAATCAAACTAATAGAAGATGTAGTCAAGCCCCCATTTCGGCCCGGTCCATGTATTTTCAAGTCCTGTTATGATCCCACAATCCCACGTGGATGACGTTTTTTTAAAAACTAATTATATTAATTAAAAATCACAATCAAATATGAAAAAACTAAGCCTCAGGTGCACACGTAAGTATTAAAAGGAATCTATATTAAAAATTTCGAATTTTTTAGAGCAGTCTAAGTAGGTCTTTTGCGATCCACAGACATACACACAGACAGACTCTTATTATTATAGGTTATCAAAAAAACTTTCATAAATGGAGAAATAAAGCACGCTTTATAACATATTTATAATATGCCATGTAGACAAATAGACAATTGTTCCTGAAATTAGAATAGTTCAAAATAAAAAATATTACATTCAAGTATAACATTACAAAGCAGATGATTTGGATTAAACGAAATACACATTTTAAAAGTGTTACTTTACTTATACGTTTAGTTGGTATATTACATATTATTGCTAAGATTTCTTCTACTTAATGATTCAAATGTGTGAAAAATATATTCAATTTCTAACTTAATTGTCCTTTATTTATAAATTATGCAACCATTTCAATTTTCGATAGTATATATTTAAATAGAAATTCAAATAATATTTTGCTTTAAGTTTAATGTTAGATTTAACGTTAACGTTCCACATTCGCTTATAATACAGATAGTAGCGAGGGAGAATATTTGACGCCTCAATTTATGAGGCAATTTCCTCGAAACAGACTTAATTTTGTCATAATTTTTTGTATTTCCTCAGCTAACAGTGTCCTAAAATAAAAATGCCATTACAACAAAGCTGAAATGAAAATGTTGATTTCGAAAAGCTACAAACTTTATTAAATGCGAAAAAGTAAGTATTTTAGAACGCTAGAGGAAATTGTTCCGTAAATATTATTTACCGCATAACTGATAAATAGACAATCATACCAGTTCAATAGCAAATGTGTTTCCTTGAAACAATTACAAAATGATCATTTATCTGAGAAAAGATGACAGGCGACTTAAATGTTTGCATACAAATATACATCAAACTTTATTTTCGTAAATTTAAAGCTTATGAAAGGTACTATAATTATTTAAAATATATGTTATTTCACTTTAAGAAGTTGTCAAATTTCAGTATACTAATTGCGATAAACAAGTTTAACCTTCTAATGCATACTGTTACCATTTGGTAACAAGTAACATAATCCATTTTATTCTATTAAATTAGAGCTCCTCCAAGACAAATATGTTTTTTTTCATCTATTACATTTCATTTTAAAGTTATAGTTACTAATAATCCTCATAGATGACAGTAGTAAAAGTGTATTCAAAATTAAAGAGTGAGGTTATTAACTTTTGTGAAATTACGTTTTCGGCAGTATTCAAAGAATCAAAGAATAATTATATTAGTACTAAATGCTAATAAATTGTTTTTAAAAATTAATCATAGTTAAAAAGGGTTATTTTGTAATATTTTTAGTAGTTTTCTAGTCATTATTATCAAAATTGGAATTTTGCAGTTGTTTTTTGTCAATTTGAAATTTTTTTAAAAATTGAAATTATTTAAATTCTAATGCAGTTAATTTTTTTAGTATTTTTCCCATAATGTGTGAGTATTACAGATACATATATATTTTTTAAATATTTTTTTGGGATGAAAATAAAAATTCATGCATAAGAGGGTTAAATACATCGGTGCCCTACGAACAAAGTTTATTTGAAATTTACAATAAACAGTAAGTTTTATATGGAGTATACAAGCTTCATTCGGATCAAAATTGTGAATGCAATAATATTTTAACGAACCTCATTATAAACGTCGGGATATTTAAACTCTATATAAATTAAAGCGTAGAAATCCGCTAAGCTGCTTTTATCTTAAACGAACACACGCGTATTTGACAATAGATAAGGGCAATGTGTACAAACCGAAAACTCAATTTTAAGATGACACATTTATCGAAGTTGCAGTTTCCAGTTTCAGACTGTAAAAGCAAAACCTGTCAATGCTATTGATTAGAAAAATATGAAATTGAGTGAAAGTAAAATGTCTATTTCCGTAGACATATACTTTATAATACGTCAGTAGCATTCAGAATTTTTAGATTAGAAATGCAAATACAAATAACGTAAAAGTTCTCTTTTTTAGAGCAAATTTTCAATAATTATAATAAAGAAGGGGTGCAAATGTGGAAAACCTATTTTTAGTTGTAAAAAAAAACCCCAATGAATAGCTATTTCAACCTGGAATTTATTAAACGGTCCATTTAATTTAAGGGGTTAGGGAACAAAGCAACTACTGAAAATGTCGAATTTTCATTTTAACTTTCAATTACTAAAATGAATATTTACGAAAAACTTCTATAATGCACATCTAAATATGGGGCTGGAGTTTGCAAATTTGGTAGTTAATTTCAATATAACTTTGTTGCCAGCTATTATTCCGAAACAAGAATTTTCATTCTTAAGGTACACTTTTCTCCTTTCCTATTTTACTAGAAGGATTGAAATTTTATGTGATGTCGTATACAGTTGTATGTAGCGAAGTGAACCTCAAGTTTGATGATAAAACATTCAAAATTTTAAGAAATGAACTAAAGAGAAATTTTGCGCATTTCTTAAATTATAAAAATCGTCTATTTTTACTCACTTAATATTTTTTGTTCACTGTGTTAAATAGATATGTGTACGACATCACACTTAAATTTCAACCCTTCTAGTAAAATAGAAAGAGAAAAGTATACCTTAAGGCTGAAAATTGGTGTTTTGGAATAATTACATTTAAAGTGGCAAAAAAGTTACATTGAAATCAACTACCAAATTTCTAAACTCCAGCCCCATGTACAAATGTGCATCACATTAGTTTTTTCGTAAATATTCTTTTTAGTGATTGAAAGTTCAAATGAAAATTTGATATTTTAAGTGGTCGTTTTGTTTCCTGTTACCTTAAGAAATAGGAGAACGAGTCAAAAGTCCTAAACTTAGGTAGTCGTAGTAAAATAGACTGACAAGTTAACTACTCATTTGATTTTGGAAAAAAGTGATTTCAAAGTGGAAACACCCTAAAATGACATAAAAATAATAAGTAAAGGCATTATGATGTAAGAATACTCTAAGCATCTTATGCTGCTCCCCGTACCAATAACCTTCTTATGTCTCATATCTCGTATATTATTTATAAATACAGTGCTCAAAACAATTAGGGGATCACTTTGCGTACTTTTGCTTACCCGTCCAGTTAAAACTTCTTATTTTTTATTATAAAAATTTAAAATTTATGAAATAGATTCCTTATGCATCCAGATTGAAATGGTAAAAAACAGAAAAACAAATCTTGATTTTTTAAAATAAAATTTAAGGGGCAAAAAATTGGAATCATAACTTTTGAATAAATTATAACAATAATTTTTTCAAAATTTTAATTGTTGAAGATGATAAAACCAAATTTTAGACTTCTAAGAATGCAAGCGTGAAGAATTTAGGGTCAATTTATAAGTTTTTGGGAGTAAATTTTGTTTTATACCATGTGATTTTCATATTTTTATTCAATAGAACACATTATTTCTTCAAAAGACATGAACCTTTCATTTACCGATAAATAAGTGAGAGTTTAACTTAGTGAGAAGAAAATGGGAAGCTGATGATACCAAATGGAATTATTGAGGGCGAAATGGTTTAAACCATGCATTTCCCTAATTGTTTTAAGCAGTGTATTATAGATGTATGGATAAGGGTAATTTAGAATGTTTCCACACTCCCCTCATCTGTATGTTTTAAAGTTCCTTATAATTATGCAAAATAGAAAACACAATTGCAACCTTTTTTGATGAAAAACAAGGTTGTTTGTGACTTAACATTGCACAAAATTAAAAATCTCCAAAAGAAAAAAGTTTTTATAAAAATGTTCTACGAATTATGCAATAAGAAAAATCATATTTAAAAACTATTATTCATAAAATTACCATTCGAAGAGAATAAATCTGATGTACAATTTTATTGAATAACGTACAATTAGTTTTAGAATGATGAAATTATTTCATATTTAATAAAATCGTACCAGTTAATTTAATAAAGTTTTCTGAAATCATTGCGTTTAGTGTAGATAGTACTTTAGCTACAGACAAAACGTATGTCATTATAGTCAAAAAGATCCCCCAACATGATTTTTAATTACTTTTCTCGAAGATTTTTGGCTAAAAGCAATAACATATACAATATACATTGAATTAGTACTTATATTTTTAAAGAAAATTAACTACATATTTTTACAATAAATTTTGAACAAATACATTTACAATTTTTAGCGTAGATTATGATTTATACATCCACCTTTTAACATAAACAATATTTCTATACTTCAATATAAACTATTATGAAATTAAAACATAAATGTCAACTATCTTATGCTATGAAGAAAACTAGTACAGTAGATTCCCGCTTATCCGGAAGGTACGGGACCAAAATTGAGCAGCAAAACTGAAAAATTACTGCATATTTTGAGAAATAAACCCAACTTCGTATGTATGTATTTATTTTTTGTGCATTTATTTATGCGTATGCATTTCATATTTCAGCAAAAAAATTCCCAAGCCTTTTGGTGAAACCGAATTTCGGATAAACGGGACTCTACTGTGTAAAGAATAGATACAAGCATTCTATGTGACAAATGATTCACACTTACTACAATGATGCTTTTGTTCGATTGATACCTCCGGATCATTTATTAAATTGGTGACAAAGTGAGACTGACTTGAGAAACCACAGAAGTCTACGGGTGAAACGGAAATACATGTGGTTTCTCGATATCAACAACTGTATACATTTCAACAGCTATCGTAAGACAATGCATTGATTTATCTTATATTAACGTAGGATATGGGGTTATTCTGATATCGGTTTCCATTTCGCTTTGAAGTATTTCGTGTTGTGTAGTATTAGAATTTACAGAGAAATCAAATGTATCCAAAATATTATCACGGAGTGGATACTACAATTATATTTGATGACATATTACAATAGATTTGTGTAAGTATTTAGGCTAGCGTAGACAGTAGAGTAGATGCTATGTTGTACAATTTTTGGGGATTTCGTTAAATTTTTTTTAAAAATAATTTTAAATCGAATTGTTTTAGTTATGCTAGTTTCATTATCATAGCACTAGAGCTACACGAAGGCTATTGGGAACGGGAGTCATAATTTAGAACCACAGTCAAATCCGAACATTTTGAAAATTATAATAATGAAAATATAAAAGTTTTAAACAATTTCAGGATCCTCAGGTAATACGATTTGATTAACCAACAACTTTTTTTTTGTCTTGTTGGGGTATTTCGGGGACTAGGGCACCTCTAATTTTGAAGCATTTTGTAACCATCCCCAAATCCCTGAAGTGATGCGGCAGCAGGAGTCATCCTCAACTTCGAGCCGAAGAGTCCAATGCTTCCTCATGCGGCATGGAAGAGGGCAGCACCACCATCACGCTTCTCTCGTTCAAGTCTACTACGCGAGCATCAACTTTCGAGGACAGTACACATGTTCCCTGTTTCAACGCGATAGGTACCATCTTCAAGCATAATTAGTTTAAGAAATATACAGTTAAAATATTTTCTTAATAGTTAACGAAAGTTAATATTGGTAAAGTACAGCCGCAAACACCAAATAAGAAAGTGTTTTAAAAGTTTATTCCTTTAAAAAAAGTTCCGAACTTAAATCAATACGTGTATCAAATACCATGAAAATCTAAAAAAAAAAATCATTACAAATAAAGTTTCTAAACCCATTAATGAATTTCAACATTGTTTCAATAGACTGAATAACCAAACTAATCGTCTAACAAGCAGACGAGCCTGACACTCTTTAAATCAACAGCATAAATATTGGCAAGAATATAACCATGGCAGCGACTATATAATTGGACATCCATGTCAAATTTAGATGGCGCGATAGGAGCTCGACATTTATGTATTATCCAGGCAACCCGATATTCTGTTACCGTCGGATCATTTAAGGTCGGAGTCAATTGCTACTCTAAATTTTATGTAATGCTGTGTTTAAACAGGGTTGTTGTATTTAAACAGAGGTATTGAATGGAGCTATTTGAAGGATTTCTATCAATAAACTGGGGCTGGTGGTATGTGAATTTAAAATTAAAGTGTTGTGTTAAAGTGATGGGTGTTGCTTTGAAACCCGAGAAGCATTTATTTAAGTCCAGGCTTTCACAAAGGTCTATCGTCCATTTTAAGTTGTTTGTCATTATATCGGGACAAGAGTACACAATGTTTGTTTTGGTTGATTTAACGAGTTACCCGAGTCCTATTAGCGGTGGGTCTCGCAACTTTAAAGCGTGATCAAAAGTGTATAAAGAGATGAGTTAATAATTGTTGAATGAGATAGGTTTGCCAACAAATGTCCAATGGTTCGACTATTTTCGTATTTTTTTGTAAGGATAAAACTCGTAGTAGTGCTACATAATTGATATAGATGACTAAAGTAACAGTTACATGTAATATATTTGACAATTTCATGATCGGGAATTACAAAAAATCTTTTCATTAAAAAAAATAACGAAGTTTGAAAGACAATTCTATTCCAGATTTTTTGTAATCAAGGAAATGGGCCCAAAACTTTTTCTAAAGCAAGCATTCTTTAGATTGCGAAAAGTCACGCAGTCAGCCATGTACTTTTTTTTTTTAACGAAAAACGAGGAAGTTCATAACGATGCATAACTAATGCATATGAATTTTTAAATAAAAATTTATTCGGACTCTTTTGAAAACCAACAATTGAAGAGCTTAGTGGACGAACGTGCTAACTGACACTTTTGAAAAAAAAAATGAGATTTGTGTGAATGAGATTGATTTATGAGAATGAACATGTCATTCTTTCCTTTAAAGATAGCAAGATTCCACCTTTTCATAAACTTTAAGTATATTTGTTACATTGTTGGAAATGCCGTTTTTAACGTATCTTATTGCAAACGAAACACTTTAAAAGCCCATTTTCAAATTTTTGTGTCACGTTCTTCCACTAATTTCTTCAATTGTGGAGCATGCAATGCAAAATTATTTTATTCTCCCTTACATTTCTATTCAGGAATTGTTTCAACCCTGAAATATCTAGTTAGGTAATTTGACTAATCGTCGCACAATAGCTACACGAGGGTCATTGGAGACGAGCGTCATAATTTAGAGCAACAGTCAAGGGACGTTAAATATCTAGTAACGCTCCGTTTTTTGTATATTGAATCATCCGTTTGTGTTTCATCTTTTCCGAAGCAATCATTTGAAGTGATCGATTTCCCCCATAGATTTATATAGGTTTCCCATTTATGTTGCTACAGAAAAAGATAATTGTTGGTAGTGAAAACTTTGATTCATGACCAATGTTCGATCTAGAGAGAGAACGAGTTATTTTTAGAGGGAAAAATATATTTCACGACTATCGGCTTATCGAAAAATGGTACTTGGGTTTGAAGGCAAGCGAATATACTTAAAACTTATCTTAAAAAAATTACATAAATATTTTTAATAATTTATGGTTTACACTATAAACAAGAAATTCAAAATAGGAGAGTAGATATATTTTAGAAAACATCATAGTATAGTATATCATTTCATATTATTGATCTAATTCTCCTTGGGAAAAAATAGTTCTTACAGTAAAGGACATTAAAATATTAGATATAAAATCTTTAAGATCGACTACCGATAGCTTGAGATATAGTTTAAATAAATATCAACGGAGCTTTATTTAAATTTATTTTATTATTAACTTTTCTAATTATCTTGCCAATATCTGAATATAAACGATAACTCAATATGATAGTAATTTAAAAAAAAAATTAGAAACAAACCAGAACTACACCCGATCAAAGAACTTGTGAATGGTTCTTTTATGCTAAACATTGCCAAATTATTGTTATGGTATTTTTTTACATTACTGGGCATAAAACCGACGAAATAGCAAACACATGAATACAAAATGTTAAACCTAGTCATACCAAGAAAAGAAAAAAATGTTTTGTAGAGTATTTTATGCATAAAGTTTTCTTTTTGCAAGATAGCCATTATTTAGAGAAAAACCATATTTTATTCATTGTTACGGCCTTTGAGAAGGCATCTAGATGCGGTGTTCTTTTGAGATATAAAATCAAATTTCATTCTTGTTTTTATGTTGTTTGGGTTGAACGAGATAGCATTTTTTTAAAGAGAAAACTTGAAAAAATAATGTATAACACGCATTTTAAGGGGTCTAAGGAGTCTTAAAAATGTGCAAAGAAGGAACTACAAAGCATAGTTTGATCTTTCATGTAATATTTTAACTACTTAATATACAAGTATAATTTTTTTATATGTAATTCTACAAGATTTATTTAATATGAAACAAATTTTAAAATTTATGAAACTTTAGCCAAAACTAAAATAAATTATATGAAACATAAAGCTATTTGAACACATTGTGATTAGGCTTGCGCGGCAAATTGTGAGGTCAAAATTGAAGACATGACCAAGAAAATGACTTTATATTGTACAAATATGTACAAACAAAGACTTATACCTAAATTCTCAGCTCAATTTTAATTAGAATTTATTTTAAGAACTTTTTTCTAAAAAAATTTATAAAATTTTTTGAATTTTGATTTAAAAAATTTTTAAAAATTATTTCTAATTAAAATTGAGCTGAGAATTTAGGTATAAGTTCTAGTTTGTACATATTTGTACAATATAAAGTCATTTTCTTGGTCATGTCTTCAATTTTGACCTCACAATTTACCGCGCAAGCCTAATCACAATGTGTTCAAATAGCTTTATGTTTAATATCATTTATTTTAGTTTTGGCTAAAGTTTCATAAATTTTAAAATTTGTTTCATATTAAATAAATCTTGTCGAATTACATATAAAAAAATTATGCTTGTATATTGAGTAGTTAAAAAATTACATGAAAGATCAAACTATGCTTTGTAGTTCCATCTTTGCACATTTTTAAGACTCCTTAGACCCCTTAAAGGAAATGTAAAGGCCTGCATTTTACAAGTAAGGGCAGTCAATTATGACATATCACTCTTTTAAAAAAGGATATAAATTATAATGTAGCATTATACGTTATTTCGGTTCAACAAGTCGGACTACCTTAGTGGTGTCTCTATTCACATTCAATCCACCTAAAAAAAAATTACAACCTTGTTGGGTGCTTTGGTTGTTTTGAATAAAAGAGAATGAGCCGGGACTATTTTTTTGTAATTGCTTGAAAAAGTTAGCTAGTGTACTAGCCCTTTTTTTTTTCCAAAGTAGCGTGTCGATCGTGACAGACGCTAAGATTGCGATTCCTAGGATACCCAGGATGTACACTAGGAACCAAGGAAGATTAGGTTAGGTTTGAATTATCGTCGCACTAGAGTTACACGAGGGCTATTGGCGACGGGCGTCGTATTTTAGAACCGCAGTCAGGTGACGAGCCGACACCTGAATAGGAACCCAACAACCAAGGAAGAGATTGAAAGCAAGTCAGAATCAGTCGTACGCGCCTAAATGGATACAAATAGGGTACGGATTAATAATGGAAAGTATATGATACGCTGTGTTTGAATAATGTCGCACAAGAGCTACACGAGGGCTATTAACAATTGACCTTGTAAATTTAAGCAGCGGTCAAGTTGCGAGATGAAAAAACACGCATCAGTTCACTTTGGAGGTGCTTTAATATAAATGAAGAGCTTAGTGGAAGAACGTGCTAAGTGACATTTTTTAAAAACTTGTGATTTTCATGTCAATAAACATATTACTAACTTCTTTAACGATAACAAGTTTCCCCATTTTCATAAACTTTATGTTTGGTACATTTTTTAAGGTTGACAAGTATCGCTTTCAACTGATCCGAGAGCAAACGACACACCTTAACGCTCATTTTCTCGTTTTCACCTTTTTGTCACTTAGCACGTTCTTCCACTAAGCTCTTCAAATGTTTTTAGCACTATTGTCATAGGACCCGACACCGCGTACGTTGTAGCAAAAAAGAAAAAAAAATGTAATTTGTGTTATGTTCAAGCGTGCCTCTGATCATCGTTTCAAAAACTACGAAGCACATATATGAATGTGTTAAAGCTCTATAAAGTAGCCGGAAATAAGCCTTCGAAAGTGTTCGCAAACAAACCTTATATAGAATAAATCATTCGTTACTTATTTTTATAATTGGTAAGGAATTATTCATTTAACTTTTTTTTAAATTTTAATAGTAACAAAGCATTTGTGTGATACGATCTGAAAACATTGTATTGCAAAGGCGAGATTTCTGCTTAATATTTGACTAATGACTTAAACCTTGTTCGAAGCAAAATGATACTCGTGGATTATAAATAAGAAATATCTAAAGTCAATTGTTTTGGATTACAACCTAATAATTATCAACACTACCGTATTACGTTACAGCTTTTGTCGAAATTGTATATTGCAACTATGCAAAAAAAAAAAATGGTTAGACGGAAATGATCTAAAGTTAATGGGTTTTCCCAAGGTTAATAAAATCATTAATTCGAAAGAAGAAATATAACACACTAAGTATAAAGAAACTAACACTTGAAATAGTTTTTCTATTTAAAGAAAGACTGTGTTCTTGTTTATATCAGTTTGCAGATTCTGAATAAAATGATAAAATTTAAAAGTTTGATTTAGATAGTTCAAAAGTAGTGCCAAATTTTAAATAACACTTAAGTAGTGCTTATTGTCTTTAGCATTTAGGTTAACATTTGAATGACAAACTAAGTTGAATCTCAGTATTTAAGTAACATTTTATATGTTTGTGTAAATACTATGACAATAAATGTGACATCCAATAGTCTAAATAACGATAATTAGAATTGACACAATTTAGATAGAAAAATCTTTTAGATGCTTTAAAATACACAGTATTAAAAGTACAAACCCACACGCATAAAAAAATTAAGTATGCAAAAAAAAAAACCATAACTAAAAATGATAAACTCGGTATTTAAGAAGTTATAATAAAAAAAAAGAATTATTTTGTAATGCATGTATGAAAAATTGTAAGACACATAACAAAATCTATACTAATACTTTTAATTTATGATACATGGGACTAAATTCTAAAAATAAAATTAATGTTTCAAAGCTACAAAAATATATTTATCAGATCAATCGTTACGTTATAATTGACACCAAAATTAAACTTAAAAATAAATTATCCAGAAATATCTTAAAATTAACGAACTACAATAATAAAATTACTTTTTAAACTTTTTCCGTGCGCAAACTTTTAACGTCCCGAACGGGAATATCACTTTTAACTCTTTTAAAACTAAAATAACATCATAAAACTAACAGACAACATGAAAAGACCCATTATACGCTCGTATTCCATCCCATCCCAAAGCGGAACAAGAAAGCGCACGAACCAAAACAACTTATAAAAGTTATATAAAAAAAATAAACATACCCCAAAAAAAGTTCAAACTTCTCGTCCCAGACTTTGGACTCTTCAAATAAAAGTTTTTAACTGATTCAAAGTTCTCTAAAAGTCAATGTTGAACATTCAGCGAAGTTCGGGGGCCCAGTTTTGAACTTGTCACTTCAAAACAAAGTAGAATGTGCCGCGTTTCGGGAGACCAGCGCAGACCATTCGTGACAACCCTTCCTTTCGAATTCTTCTGATTCTGACGTAATCGAAGAAGGGCTGTCGCAGCGATGCCAGAGCCCTCTAGTGTGCAACAGCTGACTGGTCGAAAGGGCCGAAATGAAGTATTAGGCGCCCCCTGGCAAAATGGAAGTTTAGAAAAATATCGCGCCTATTGGAATTTAATTTGACTAGTTGGGGCGGAGATGTTATGCATTTTTTAGAATTTTTTCGGGGTTGAGTTATTGGGATATTTTAAGGCGGTTGCGTAGGGGGTCTCGGTTTACCGTGGGTTATTAGAATATTTTAATTATTCTATTAAAAAAATTTGTGTGTGTTATTGGAGAACCAATAGTTTTTGTAATAACTAAACTGATTTTTTGCAAGTATGGATGATTGGAATTTTTGAAGGAATTCGAAAAAAAAAACCCCATAACTTGGTTTTTCGAACTTTTTATTGCATTTCATAACAATGACTGTTTTTTTTATGAGTTTCAAATGACAGCCAAAATTCTTTATTAATTACGTTTCAGGCATTTTGTTTTGTAATTTTAATTAAAACAAGTTTTTAAGATTTTTTTTTACATTTTCCATTTCTTCATATTTTCTTATAGTTTTGAATTTTAATTAACATTGAAATACTTTCTAAAGCAATTTCATGCAAAATATTTTTTTCCACCAAAAAATAATATTAAAAAAAATTATATAGTTATGTTCTCATGTGGAAAAATGTTCGACATATTTTTTACTAAAACCCAAAAGGTCTTGGAAATATTTCTTTTAATGAAAATTGCAATTTACATTCTGCAGACAAACTTATACTTATCGGTAAATTATAAATTATGTATTTATTTTATTGATAGGTTTTGATGTTTTTATAAAAATAATTAGTAACATTCTAATATCGTGTTTTTATCTAAAGATACTTTGTAACTTATTTTATGAAATTTTTAAAAATATCTTTATATTTCAGTAGCTATTTATTTTATTTCAAGTATGAACGAAAAATAACGTAATATACAGGAAGAATTCTTGAAAATTGTTTGTTGCATAGGTAACGTTATTTATAATTTTACTGACGAAAAAAAAAAAAATCCTGCTTTTATGGTGTATCAAGTTTGCGTATTTTTTTAGAAAAAAAAATCTTTAATTATAAAACCGAATCATAGATATTGAATTATAGTTTAAGAACGTGAAATGCGTATAAATCGTTTGTCATTAAAATATTAATTTCAGAACAAATCTAGTGGTTCGAATTTCTAACTCACAGAAAAAAAAACGAAATTGGAAACTAAGTTAAGAGCATCAAATTTCGAAAAACATATTCTTCTTTGAAGGTTGATACTTTGTTATTGCTATACCTAAACAGAATCAGACCATTGTCCCATGAAATAAGGTAGCACATTGGCCCCTTTTATACTTAATTACATAGATCAGAAATCTTTCATATGAAGCCCTAAGATATGTGTGGCCTTGCTATAGGCAATGCTTATATAAAAGTTTTTTATTAATTGTCATTTCCCCCAAATAAATAAGTAAAAAGTATAATCATAAAAAATTAAATGCAAAATAAATTGATTTACAAATTCAGGGATAAAAAAAATGCTGATTCATTTTTAAATGTTTCTAAAAGTCTATATAAACTTGTATTGTTGGTAATCTCATAATAATTGAGGGGTATTTTATACTTCAGAAAAATGTTGACGTATTAACAGTGTAAGAGTTTCGAAAGATACCTTAGTTTAGGGTCTCTTTAAATTTTCAAAACTGTAGAAGTAAGGTTAAAAATAAAAATACAATTGAATTAAGTTTATTTAAAAGTTAGTGTAATACTTGTTTTTATAAAAAGCTTTCAAATTGGGTAACATTTCACTATACTTCAAATATTGTTCAGTAGCTTAGAATAAAGTCGCCTAAAAACTGCCGACATATAAAAGGCAGTGCAGCTAAAAATATCCGACGAATATCCCTGAGTAGAAGGAGTGCACGTTAAATATGTCTCAAAGTCCCAACGCTGCGTTCAATGTCACCCTTGCTCTTGCGTTGGGTGTCTACTCAGTTGTAAGTTCGTCACTCGACCGTGGTTCTAAATTACGACGGCGTCACCAATAGCCCTCGTGTACCTCTAGCACAACTACAATTCAAACTAACCTAAAATAAAGTATATCTTGTAACTTATAGCAGTATTTTAAAAGTAAATGCGGAATTAGTAAAGAAAAACCTCTGAAATTAAACCTATTTAATATATTGTGCTTTAAATATTCTTTTTAAATTATATATATTAGAAAACTTATGAGTACTGACAAATAACCCTTGCGTTTAAAGGTTTTATTCTAAGTTACATACATGAATACTCCTTTTAAATGAATTCTAAATCGAAACATTTACTGCTTCATGGAAGCAGAATTTTTTAAAACAAGCATTTTCCCCAGTTTTGCCTTGAATATGGATGTTTTTTCATTGAATTTCTTGCGTCACAAATTAAAATTTATTAACATAGACGTTTTTTTCATCAGCAACCAAACATTTTTTAGCCTTCGCTTCAAACGGAATGTCTTGGTGCAAAAATCCATACTAGTTTCTTAGCGGACGGTTCACCGGGCAATGTGGACTTAAGCTCAAATCGATCGTGTATCCTTAAACACCAACTACCCCATTCCTACATCGTTTGAACGTAATGGTCCTACTGTAATTATCCATAATTTATATTTTTTTTTAACAAATTAGCATTCTGTTAGTTTATTTTTGTTTTGTTCAAAATATTTACTTCGTACAACTTATTTTTAAAAAATTAGGTTGGAAGTTATTTTGCATTTTGCAATCGATTTTTTGTATGCATGACATTGCCACTGATGATAAACTTTGATTTTTTAAATTTTTCTTAGGTTGTTCATCATATGGGGTAGACATGGGTGCAAAATGATTAAAAACGGTTTGTTTCTGAACTAAATGTGTCCCTTCATAACCAAAATAGCAATATTTAATAATTTTTTCTTTTTCAACCTAAAACTCATTAGATTACAAAGCAAACACTAACTATATACTGGAAATAGTTAGCTTTACTACCTTTTTGTTCAAATCAAGGTTTGGTAAGGTGCAATAATGTTCATTTTATTTGCTACATTTAGAGCTAGTTAGTTAGTCACGACATACTACTTAAAGTCGATTCCAAACATGCACGGTTATCCTAATCAAATTTCTAATCAAAATCACATTTTAACTCGTCACCAATCAGACTTTGGTACCTCTGACCAGTTCTCCACCCTTTCATCGTTTTCCTCAAAATAATTGCGTTTTCGAATCTTTTTTAATTGGACTAATAAGCCAAATTAGAATAGTAAAACGAAGATAAAGAATGTATCTGTTGAATTTTTTTTCATTTTAGTAAGACCGTCGATCCTTTCGAAAGTAGTCAATTTATATTGAAAGTAAGAAAAAGTTAAGGACTATAGAAATAGTGGTAAATTTATACACCTTTAGTTTTATCCTCATACTTGAGAAAATGAATGAATGCAATTGTAATAGATGTTACAGGAAGCACGCGCAACTTCTGTTTAACCACTATTTTCTTTAACCTACTTTTTTTAAGGTGGGTTTGATAAAACTGCATCAATATTTTCTCCCCAAATGACGGACAATGATAGAATTATTTAAAAGATATGATAAATTTACAAAGGAATAGTTCGATAAACATATTATAATATGCCCGAATGTGGTAAAATCAAATCCTGATAAAATGACGAAATACGACCTAAGTCAAAATAACAGGTTGTCTACTTAAAAATTGAACGGCTCAAAGAACAACGGCCAAAATCAGTACGCCGCCAATTTCCGTCTAAAGCTTCATTTGACTGTCTCAGGCGGTATTTAACCATCTTGCTAAAGACGGTCCAAGGTATTTTTGGAATGGCAAAAAAAGTCGATTTTTTTCCCCAAACCAAGTGCAAAAATTTTCCCTCTGCATTCTTCTTTTGACACATACAATAGTTATATGTGAAAAAACATTGTAGAAAATTTGATTTTTTTAGCCCATCCTAGTCATTTACTATTATTCATATATTTAAACTCATTTAAATCCATAATACCAATTTAACCAATTAAAACTCAAATCCTATTTTAAATATTAAAACAGAAAACTATCAAACTCTATTTAAACATTTAAAACCCAAAATTATCCACCCTATCCGAACTTAAATTTAAAGTGAACGATTGTTAGTTTTCATTTTGTCAAAATAGCTCAAGGATCTGTCATAACTCATTTTCCGAAACATACCTGCAAAGCACCATGACGGGTGAACGGTATTTTCAAAACAGTTGTTCAGTATCGTAGCATGAATGGAAAAACTGATGGATTCAGAAGTTTTTATCTTTAAAAGAACTATTATGGTTCGATGCAAAGCTTCCGGATATATTAAGTTTTTGCATGCGCTTGTGTAAAAGAAAGTGTAACCTGAAATACCCAACTTTTACTATCAATCTTTACGTTTATATAAAAAATGATTTGATAGCATCAAATTATTTTCATAGCTGTCTTTAAAAATTTTTTTTATGTAATTGCGTGATTGTAGTTATGAAATATTAAAAAGATTTAGAAAACTGATTTTTTGAAAAATATTTAATCTAATACCATTTATGGAATTAAGTTAAATGCAGATAAAGCTACCAGTGTGTTCCAGTAAAATATGTTTATACTATACACTAAAGTCGTAAAAGGTATCAATCATATAATTTAAAAAGATGAAATTTTTAAATATCTGTATGCAATTATATTTAACACTAAGTAACACACATAAGAGGAAAAGACGTTGTAAGTAGCTGGTATTTTTTACAAGTAATATTTTAAAAGACGCTATAAATTTTAAAAATTATATATGGAGAAGTTTATGACCTAAATAAGCACATTCCAGTGTTAAAGACACTGAAATAGTTGACAAAGCATAAATTCCAGATGTCACAAACAAACAATTTAAACAAAACAAATCTACATACCCATTTCAATATTATCAATATTATAATCCCTGCGACTGCAACAACATTTCACCAGAGCAGACATCCCAATCACAATAGAGTTCTACACCAACAAACCGCAAAAAAGTACTGTATATGAGAAGACGAACCCGCGTCTTTCAGGATTATGGAGTTATCAAGACCCCGATCGCGTTAACTTGCCCGATCTCTGCTAAGAGGCCTTCTCAAATGGCGATGAAAAGTCACTAGCACGACAGAAAAAAGTAAAAAAAATAGCAGCTAGTGTTATCAGGGATTAAATCGGATGTTTAATCAAAAAGGCGGTGCGGACTGTATAACTAGCTGACGAATGGTTTAATACTAGGAGGGTGTTTGACACGAACATGGGCTTAAATGTGTGGGAAGGGAATTATGTATCAAACGAAGTAACGCCTTTTTTTTTTTTGACGAAAGAAATACATTTATCACAAGAGGGAGTAAAATTATTATAAAAGTAAAAATTCGGTCTTTTCTGAACAAAATAAGTTTTTGTCATTAGTTCATTGTTTTATGTTTAGGAATAAAGTCGACAACCAAATTAGAAGTACGTTTTTTTTTTAAAAGTAAAAATTAGGTCTTTGCTGAACAAAATCAGTTTTTGTGATTAGTTCATTGTTTTATGTTTAGGAATAAAGTTGACAGCCAAATTAAAAGTACTTTTTTTTGTGTCCTCTTGACAGTTTAGTAAACATAACACACTATATCTGCGGTTAATAGGAACCACTATTTAACATGGACGTGAACCATTACACAAAATGCTTTTAAAAATATTTTTCCTCGGAAAATATGGCCTTAATGGGTATTTTTTTTATGTAATTATAATTTATTATTTAATTAGTTGCATACTTATTGAGAAATTTAAATTACGTGGCTGCAATATTGCCACTGACATGTCATTTAATTAATATCCTTTATAAGAATTCCTAAGATCATTCCTTGATATTGCATTATTAAATAGTTTACAAATAAATGAACTGTAATTTAGAAAAGTATTTTTTAAATACATATCAATATTAGAAATAAAATGCTATCGAGAGGAAATAAATAGAACTATAGACCCACCTGTTACTAATCAAATGCCATGCAGTCTGGATTTCTTGAGAGTTGGTGGATAAGGTATCGTTGTGTGAATTTTTTGTTCTTGTATTATAAGCTCTTATGACTTTATAACCAATATAAGGTACAAATACTTGTTTACGTTACAACTATAGTTAGAAGGGGAGAGTGGGGGCTAATTGTGGACATACAGAGCGTTGTTCACCACAAAAAAGGTAAATGCGCAAGCCAAATCGTGTTGTTGTTTATAATGCCATTTGGGTAATCCAAGTTCCAATTCCCGTGAAGGTGAGGATTAAGGCGAAGGGGTGCGGTTCCTGAGGAGAGATGCCCATGTAGAGACTACATGGCAGGAATCCGACTTGACATCGTTCTGACAGATGCTGCCATCTATTGCCACCTCCACAATTTAGACATATCCCTGAAGGGGATGGAAATAGTCTCCAGGGACCTGTACCAGTGGCAAACTGCGCAATGACCGACCACTGGACTTTCGGACCCACAGATTTAACGAGCACGTTCTCCGCATGTACTCAGGACAACACAAACATCTACGTCTTACCCGGGATTCGAGCCGGGACCACTCGCTTGGCAATCGAGGGTCGAAACCACTATACCAGCTTGGCGACAGCCAAATTGTGGTAGCAGTTAGAAAGCTCCAGGCAATCTTGTACCACAGTTTTTAATAGTGTGAGTGATGGAATTGCGTTTTTATTGTCTTAAGGTTTTGTAAAGTTAAATAAGTTTTAACTTATCCTTTTAAGTTACTTTGTAGCCCTAACCAGAATCGAGTTACGGGAAAGAACGGGTTGGGTAGGCTAGGGTACCCCATTCTGCCTCACCTGTTCCTATTGCGGTACCCCATTTGTCGGAACCCCCAATAGGAACTGGTGGGTTTGTTGGTTAGATTAGGTAAAAATAACCCACTTATAAAATATTAAAATTGGTCATCAACCACTAAAGTGATGAAGTCAGTTTAGATTTTCGATTTATTCCTTTCAAATAAACACCACAAGGATGCAGAACCATATTTTTATAGAAATTTCTTTCAAACTTCAATTCTATAAAGTAGAGTTACTTGTATTAACAAATGTAAAATTTCCATATAAATTAACGATAAAATACCTTTTCAAAATAAATTACGTTAAATTATTATTTTTTTCAAAATAAACTTACTTAAATCATCTTTCAAAATAGTTTGATCAAAAATTGAATTGTCCAAAATAATAATTTACTTGTTGAATGTGAGTAACTATAATATTTTTATAGTAACTACTAATAATATATAGTAACTGTAAATTATATTTGTTTAGATACATTTACTCGGATCTATTTCTCTAAAAACAAACAAAAAATGATAATACCGTTCTGTTATAAAAGTTTCCTATTTCAAATGATAACATTGTTTTTGGAGGCTAGGTAATAAAATACAGGCAAGTGATATCGAGCCAATCGTGACGGGATATTGAATAAAAATGATCAAAAGCCTAAGATAGCATTAAAGATTCAAACTACAATATAAAAACAGGAATTCCAATTTCAACGCATATTCGATTCAGTTATAAAACTGAATCCGGTTGTCTCCAATTTCACATCAAACGTAATACATCAGTTGAAACAATTTTTTGAAACATTTGAAACGAAATTGCATCAAATCTCACGATTGATGCCTCGACTAAAAGATATGAAATAAAATATTTTTATAAGTTGTTTCACGAAAAAACATTTTCAGGAATTAAAAAAAGCCATTTATTTTGCACGTATTGTTCAGGGTTTAAAAAACCTTTGAAATGATTTTTTACACTTGTATTTTCATATAGTTAGGCTCTTCCGTTTTCGGAACAGTTTTTAAATCTGCTATGATAAGTACCTTCAGTGTAGATTAGGCACGTACCCAGAACGAATGCATTAGTGAGTATTATTTCGAAGCTATATTTGCTAGATACTTGAAACAGGCGTAAATCTCATAGGAACAACAAAATATCGAACACAATCTTTTTAAAATTCATCGCTAGTTTGCCTTATTGATTGTGAACTCTTGGTGAAAACTTAACGGCTCCAGAAACTAAAATAAGACGTGCTATTCTTCGAATTTTTAGGCTCATGACTTTTCGAGCTATGAATAAAAGATTTTGTTTCAGTGTATATCTCATTTTAACATTTCCATCTGACTTTCAACATGCCCAGGATTTAACATACTATCTGACAATTTCAAATTTTAACAATGGAATGGGTTGACAAGTAGGATTTGTTAAAATATAGAATTTTGAATGTGTGCATCGAAAGATTTTCACTATCCCATTTTATAAATTTTGGAAAATACAATGTAAATCTTATTTGGAAATATTTCTGACAAAACTCATAAGCTTTGCAGCTGGAGGCATATAACAGAGATAAAACGAACGGAAGAAAATATTTCTCACTGAACACAACAGCAAAAAGCTAAAAATAATCATGTTAAAATCAATGCAGGGATTTTGGCAAACCCACGTGACTTGGATATAGATGTGAGTCACCATTGCGGTTTGCCATGCTAGTCTTATCTGATTTTGAGGTCTGGCGACAATTGACATAGTTCAAACGAAACGGTAGCGATAAGTTGACATATGTTGCAACCTTTCTCCTCTTGGCGATTTTCATGTTTGGTACGTTTTTGGAAGCTGCTTGACTATTGAATGAGCTGTCCATTCTATTTATGTCGCTGCATTTGATTCTTCAAACTTTTTTCTATTAGAAAATATTTTTTATTAATCCCATTAGATGGTCAGCCCAATTTTTTTTATTATGATCAGAAACATAACGATGCCAAATGGCATCTTGTCCCGGTACTGAAATGGTTAATCCATTAACGACGATTTTGTGAATACCCTTAACGCCTTCATTACCGAATACAAAAGTTTAATTCAATATTTTAATTCTTTTTTTCGTTTTACTTAATTTGTCCTACATAAGCTTTATCTAGACTAAGGTCCCAATTTGAATTATATTCTATTTATTTAGATAAACTTATAAGCAAGTTTCAACTTTTGAGCAAAAAGCTCATTTTCGAGAGATTTTTTCGTGCCAACCGCCGTGGATGGGATAAATACGAATATGTATCTTTCAATAGAAGTCCATCACCAAATCCATCAATAGAATCCTGTAGTGATAGTCGGACTTAACTGAGCCACGTGAAACATGCCAATTATTTTCCGAATAACGAATTTAGTTATAAAAGTAATGGGAACAAAAAAAAAAAAAACATTTTATGAATTTTAATAGTTTGTGTGTTTAATTTGATTTCTTCAGCAGATGACAACACGAAAGAAAACGATCGGATATGAGTGAAAGTGGGTCAAGTTTTTTCAGATCATTCGATTTTTTTTCTAAAAATAAAACATTTTTAATTCTGAAAGTTCAAAAATCATAACTTAAGTATGAAATACACATTTGTACCAAGGTACGAAGGAAACGGATGTGGTTCAAGAGTCTAAAAAGTACACACAACGAACAAATACACACATACAATGGCTCATTTTTTTAATTATAGATATATCTGTTACCGTTATAACCCGGAATTAGCTAAAACTAGAATTAACTTGTGAGCACTAGTTTTAACTGAAGCCATTGGGGAAAACTGGTTTCCTCGATCTAAAACTAGGTGTCACTAGTTAATACCAGTTTTGACCAATTGCTTTGGTTATAACTATAGTGGTAATTAGCCAAAACTAGAATTATCTAACATGTTTAAGATAAAACTAGAATTAACTGAAAATGCTTGACTTTTTATTTATTATGAACGTTAATTTTATAATCTTATTACGACAATGCAGTAGTTAAAAACTCGATGCACGGTTTTTAATGGAGTGTTTTCCAATATCCAAACGCTTTCATTGTATTTCAGACCAATAATTAACTAAACTGATCCAAATCTATTATCCTAAATCGTGCTATTTTCCTTTTAATTCTAGTTTTATTTAAGTGTGTTATAGTTAAAACTAGATTAAACCAATCTATTTCGCCAAACTAGTATTAAATGGCAATAACAGCTTTTAGCTTGCGGAAACTATTTTTAACCAATTACATTAGTTAAAACTAGTTTTCGCTAGTTAATTCTAGTTCTAGCTGATTTTGGGTTTTAACGGTAACAAAGCCACTGTAATATATTATATTTATTCACTAGAAAAATATATAAAAATTATATATATATAAAACTAAATATATAAAAAGACCTAAATTGCTTTTGGCGACTTCCATAAAATATTCATGACAAGTAATCTAATTAAAAAAACATGAGCTGTACTCAAGTTTTGAAGCGCGAATATTTTTACGAAAACAACATGCGGATGATAGATCTCTTATAAAAAGGGGAAATTTCGTACTCCACATTTGTTTTGAAAATGAATGAACGCTGAAGAAGTTCCTTCCAAAACTGAATTGAGTTTTATCAAACTCAATTTTCTCTAAAGTTTAGTTTCATTTAATATTCTTGGATGACCTACGGAAATTTTTATCATTTAAGAAAGTTATCAGAGATGAGATCCTCTGATTAATGACTCAGTTCAACTATTAAAGGGACTGTCGTGCTCTTGAGAGTTCAATGAATAATGAATCACTTAAGGTTCTTTGAAACTATTTTTTACCAAATGTTTTCTTGATGTGCGTAGTTTAATCATTGATTTTTAAGATAAAGGAATACGTGGTTTAGAATTGTATGCACACATATACGTTGTTAAAAAGAAAAAAAAAATAAAATCTCCAAGAATAATAGGGACCAAGCGGTTAATTACCATGAGTAATAGTGTAAGTAAACATTAAATTAAAAAATGGCGGTTTTATTCCTGTGTAGATTTCTTGTTTATGAAAACTAATATTTGGAAGAACAGCAAGATGAAATTGTGTCTTTCGATCAAAAGTCACTTTAACATATAACTTAAACATAAGTTGTTTTTTTAATTATATGATATTATATATTTCCAAGAATATATAATGATTTAAACATTTAAAGTATTGTTAATTCAATTAAATTGTAAAAACGTTTTTATTTTTTTCAAAAACAAATGAGCAACTCAATTTCACAGACACGTGAATAAATATTGGAAAATAGGCAGCCGGAAACGATTACACTACACACTACACTGTTGGGATGTAATTTAATTTGTTTTTTTCAAAATATTACAATATCTAATGATTACAAAAAATCAACATTTTTTTATATATATTTACGCATTTTTAAATAAATGATCATAAGACTTAAGGTGCTAAACATGTGGCGAAATATATTTTTTTATAAATACTTTTGATAACAGTAAAATCTAGCAGAACACTATCTCCATACAGAAATACAAATCAAAAACTGTCATTGAAGATTATTTTAAGAAAAGATTTTTTCAAAAATCTTTAAATTAAAAACAATGGAAATTTCCTTTCAGACTTGTGTAAACTTCCTTATCGTGATATATAATAGGGATAAAAGGTTTACTGAAGTTTACTCAGATCGTGGGAAGATAGCAAAATAAATATGATAAAAGTTAGTTTGGGAAATAATTTTCCTTGCTGCTTTTACCAACATAAATTGGATATCTGTTTAAAATCAACATCATTTCACAAGTAAAGTATTAAGACTTAGTAAACATTATTAAAATAACTAATTCTTTTGAATATTGAAAATAATTTTTTTGTGAATTTGTTTAACACGACGAGTAAAGAGAATAAAGTAATTAATATTAATATACTTTTCTCTAACCTAACATTATTATGTTTTCAGACGTTAACTATATTTTACTAATTTCCTGAGCCAGAATACAATTTTTACTAGTAAAAGCTTGTCCTAATTAACATCGAAACGAGTTCATAGAAATAAGCTAAGTAATTAGTAGATTGAAATTTAATCTATTTTTACTAATATTATTTTTAATTCTAACAACTATAGAAAGAATGTTTGGTCATTAGCAATTTCATTTTTACAAAATTTATGGAAACACAACATCGGTTCTCATCTCAGCTCCATTCCAATTTACATGGAAAACGAAACTGAAAATAGGGTTGAGAATTAGCTTTTTGAAAGTAATCAGTTTAGTTTATTTGAGGATTATTTCTTCTTGTTTTCTCTTTCTTGTGCAATGTTTTCATAAATAATGATTGGAGTATCGTGTATAATCAAAAATTTGACGAAAAGCTTTTCGGACATATCATATTAATATTTTTAGCATAGGTTTTATTTATTAAGTCTTGGAACAAATTTAAATATACAGCTTGAAAATCGTTCTTATCAATAAATGAGTATGGATAAATTATTGATGAACCTTATTTGGTGTAGGTGTGTGTTTACAAGATATAATTTATTTATAAGCATAAATAAAAGATAATCGCATAGAGTGCTTTGTAAGGTGACCTGTTAGATACAAATAAAATTCCCTAGACTCCAACAAATCTTTCATATTCCCCTAAACCAAGGATTAAATAAATGTTATTCATGACCACTAACATTGCCAGAAAAGCAAAAAGCACTGCAATTCGTTAACACCAACTGCATGTTTCATAAGCGCATATATCCACACAAAAAAGCAATACCCATGGCTCCCCATGAATAAAAAATATATCTTTCTATAAGAATAACATGTTTGGAAATCTCAAGCATCAGCAAACAAGCAATCGCAACCCTTCTATGTCCAGAAGCTAAAATAGAATACTAAAAGGGATAAATAAAACCCAGTTGAGGATACACATAGAAAAGGGGCTGAGTCAGCTTCTATTACAGGTTCATTAGACAAACTTGTAACTGTCCTTCAAAACTTTGGTGTAACGGTACTCTAAACGTTACACCAAATGTATGGGGTAGAGTTACACAAATAAGGAGTTTACTCGGCAAAATTTGAAGCAGCAAGTGCCGCTTTAATTTTACGTAGTAACGTACGTTTTATTAATATTAAGGAATAGTATTTAAAATGTTTCGAAAAGATTTCGTAACTGATGTTCCTAACAATAATACCATCGAAATGTATGAGAGTATTCACGAAGGAAACAACGTAGATATTTGGAGCAAATAGTTTATTTATTGGGACAAATTTTAAAAGTTTTTGCGAGTCTGAAGCTATCCTTCTTCAGAAAATTGAAAATTACCCAACATGATTCAGACTCGCAGAAACATGTAAAATTTGTACCAACTAATAAACTATTTCAGCGTATTCCTTCGTGAATTCTCTCATGCTTTATGCCCAAAGTTGAAGACATTTTCTGAATGCTTCCTAACGTAATTTACAGCATTGTCAAGCAAACGAAACTATCTATGTAGACAAAAAAAAAGGATATAGATCCTAGGAAGTGTAGGGAGTTGTTTATTATGTCGCGATAAGATTCCTCGCTAAAGAGACCATTTTTGCGATCAAAGAGAGGGTGCGTGACATATGCAAGGACCTGAAGTTTGTGGTTTGTGAATTTATTCTCAATAGCATCGGGGGCTCTTTAAATGTTTACGTTGAGATAGTTCTGCTAAGAGTGCTTTTCGAAAAGTCCGATTCCTAAAGTTTCAGAAAGGGGCTGAAGATAACTACACACGTTGAAGATTTGTAAATGCAAGATATAAGAATTAACACTGGCTTTGTAAATAATAACACTTAATTCATATATATAAATCTGTCTAGCTGTTTATGAATCTTGGGATACCTTTACAGATCAATAACAAATAGTAATAGCAATATATTTGTTTTAATCTGAGTGATCAAAAGAAATTATAAAATAATTACACATTTAGTATTAAGTTTTAATTTAGGGGAGACCATGGGTAGTTTTTCATGTTGTCTACTTTTTGATTGTATATTTTTTACTTTTATTTATTTTGAAGTAAGCAAGTTGCCATTCTTTCTTACATGCTTATCTACAAGTCAGCATTACTACTTTTCTTTTAAAAAGTAAATATACTTTTTGGCAACAAGTGGTTAATGCATGCATGTTGAGCTGGAAAACGTGCCCCGTATGAGTTGTAATTTTTCCCAGACAACCAAAATGTGATGGAGCAGATTTTGCAACCGTTTTTTTTTTAAGATATAACACATTTAAAAATATTTTTTTACATTTTTAAGCAGATTTATTGTAAACTAAAATAGCGCAAAAGAAAATGCCCAGAATATTGGTATTTTTTAAAAAATAAAACCAGTTTATTATACCTGACTATTTCAACCAATTTCACTAAAGGTCATTATCATCTGAATCCCTTTAAACTTATATAAAACTTTTGTGTAAATATACTTTGTTGCTCTTCTCTAGAGTTTGCCTAAATATTGTTAAAGATTACAAAAAAATTGATTGTCTAAAGTTTGGTGTGATTGCCCCCCCCCCCTCAAACCCTCCTCCTCTTTTCTTTGAACAAGCCAACATTGACTGAAAACTTCGCTCGCAACCTGACACATTGCTACTTTTACAGTGTAATTATTCACGATATTTGGAGAATATTTAAGTATCTGGATGCTTTTCGGCTACTACATCCATTCCTGGCATTTTTCAGAGTGACATATGTAGCGTTTCAGAATAGTGCGAGTTCATTCAGCTTCCTTTTTCATTACTATGCAGACAATTTTGAATCTAGAGCAAAAATTTTTTTTCATTACGGATTCATTCGATAATAATAATTTGGTTTTGGGTATAAAAAGCTTAATTTACAAAGGTTGGAGCACGCTTTTCTAGAAGGCATTGTTGGAAATCTTGCCCCGTGAAATTTTGGAAAACTTGCCCCGCCGTCATATTTTGACTTTAATAGTACCTTATGACGAGTCGAATTTTAATTATTTTGGAAACAAATGTATAGTTAATTAGAGAGAAGAGCTACCTTTTAGTATACGCAATGATAAAACTGCAAGTTTAATAAAAGTACGTTTGATTTAGGTTTGAATGTAAGCGGGAAAATTCACTCAACGTTAAAAAAAATCACAAAAACAGCTCTAGCGAAATTATCACAGCAACAATTCTTGTGGGAAAAATTCTTGTGGGTGACATAAAATGGACGGCTTCATAAACCAAGCAACCACTTGGCGCCTCCTAAAGGCTAATTTCTTGCGTAAGGCTTAGTGGAAAACTTACCCCATGAGAAAACAAGCCCCGGTTTCCCCTACTCGAAAGTTTTATTCCGTCGAAGTATTGGAATTTCAAAAAAAAAAAAAAATTCTTCAAACCATGTTTTTGTCACAAAACATATAACTAAGTTACAATTTATAATGTTTTCCTAGGGCTTCTTTAAAATAAACATACATATTTAAAAAAAAAAAGTCTATTCGATAACGATAAAAATGTTTTTACGACACTGTTATTTTTCAATTTATATGCTTTTATGGCTTCTGATCGAAAATTTTTCCTAATTAGAAATTCATTTAATAATTTAGGTTAATCATAAAGCTACCACTGGCACGTGGATTATTCAGTTTGTTGCTGATTTATTAATGGTATAAAAATGTAAAAGTTTATAAATTATATATATTTAACAGTTCAGTCCCACATTTGCCATTTCCACTTTTTCAATTTTTTTTTTTTTTCAAAATGTGTTCCCGCCGCTATACAAACAACACACACAATCATTCGATTCTTCACACTCTGTTCTAAATTTTATTTTAATTTTAATAAAAATCAGATCAGAACTACTTTTTTTTTTTTTAAAAAATACAACACGTTTCAGCGTCTGATTTTTTTTTTTGATAAGTTTCCTCATATTTAAAAAACAAACAAAATTTTTTCGGTAAAATAAATAAAATTTTTTTTTTTTTTTTGGTCAGACACACTTTTAAAATATATATAACTCGTTTTTTTTTTTATTATATATATTATTTTTTTTTTGTTGTTTTTCCACAGTTTAAAGAGTTTTGGCATTGTTCAAAAAAAAATATAAAAAATTTAAATGGATTTTTTTTCTTTGGAATTCGTATATTTGACCTAAAAATAAAGCTTATTTTGTTTTATCAGAGTTTCTGTAGTGTAGTATATTTTTGGGACTGAAAGGGTTAAATTACTTTTAAAAAGTGTTGTTGCTTACAAAAACTAAATAATTATGTATTTAAAATGATCTATGCGGCCCATTTTTAAGTCATAAGTTACCGATAAATTTAATAACAACTTTTCCATTTCGAATTTTAAGAATTTCATAAAAAAATTTAGAATTGAAACTAGTAAGAAAAAACCTGTTGCACATATGTAAAAAACTAACGAAGCATATCGTTTTTACTACTACTAACATTTAGACAATTAGGAACGAATCGAGATAAACGGAAATAGTATAAAGACAATTATTTAATTAGCAGATGAATACAAATGCCTTTCTAATAAAATCTAATTACAAGATCAACTGAGCGTCCTTTTTGTGCAAATTACCATGCTATTCTTTCCAGCATGTTAATTAAGCTATGTAAAGTGTTTTTTATTACGATAGAATTAGAAAACGATAAAATAACTCATTAATTGTATTTAAAATTTGTTCTGTGTAGACTAAAATAACTACTTTTATTTCCATAATTCACTTGAAATGTCGATTCTGTGCATATTAGAATCAATTGATAGTTTTAACAAATGTCAAGAAATTTCCAATCAGATTTTATTCGGTTTAAATTTTTTTTAATGAAATGTCGGTTTATTGCCACTTATTTGCACTACATTAAAATTTTTTAAAAGATAAATAATAGTTATACTTACTAGTGTCAGATTAGTGACATCTAAAGTTACTGAGAAGATAATTTAGCATATTGATAGTAAAAAGGCCAATATCCAATTTTATGGGTCTTTCTAATAGTGTGCGAAATTAATATACTTAAGTTTTTTTTTTAGATAAATCAAAAAGTAGATCAAAACATGTTACCAGCATTAAATCCAAGGTGATATAACTTAAAATAAATTTTATTAAGACGAATATGCATTAAAACACACTGTCTTATGTGTGTATATATTTATAATAAATATTCCTCTAAGCAATTGAAACCGCTTTTAATGAGTTTGCAGAAAATATCGAGTTTTAGAAAAAGCGTGTGAAAATGGTCCAAATTGCACAATCAAAAAAGAGAGAACATTTATCAATGTCAAAATTCCTTTTTGAGTAAATTAGCATATTGTTGTATGGTCACAATATAAAATTTAATTAAATGTTTGAGCTTTTTTTTTAAAGTTTTCAATATGACAAATTAAAAAAAGCATAGCAATGTTTTTTTAACAGAATTAAATCTAGTTTCTTTAGATTAAAAAATAAATATACCTCCCCCTCAAAAAAGAATGATAAGGAGAAAAGCTCTCGTAATATTAAACAATAAAAATCATTAAACTAGTTTGGAATGCCTTAACATAAGGAAAAAAAGATGCCCCACCTCTCTCAAAAGTCTTTATTATTTTACACTACAAAAATATGTTTAACTAGTTTAGAAGGGTATTTTTAGTGTTATTCTTCTTCATTGAGTGCTTACATAATTTTTTGAGTTAAAAAAAAGTTTATAAAAAAAACTTTTTTTCCTTTGACCTCAAGTGTTTTTAATCAGTAAAAAGCAGGTAGCTGTAAAAGGGGGGGGGGGGGAGATAAAAAATTAAGTTATTTAATATTTTCAGATCAATAGAGTAATATATTACGAACAAAGGTAGGGTGTGGTTGCTTTTATTGACGTCGCAATAGAGCTAGACGGCGCAATTATTAGAAAGTAGGTTGAAAAAGAGTATTAGAATTCAGTTGAAAAATAGTAAAATCACTTTTCATTCATAAGATTAGAAAAATGATTATAATGTTTTTTTAATCTCCGAAACTAGACATTCATCTTATGTAAAAAATAAAAAAATTATTTAACACATTTAATTTTAAAAATCCATTTCTTGTGGAATTGGGGTTCAAGCATAGTCTAAAATTTTAAGGAGCTTAAAAAATTATGAAATTCATAATGTAAATATGTAAATCTCTGAATCAATGTTTGCTAAGTTGTTGATATTGCTGTAATGTCTACTGTAGGTAATGTTGTGAATGCTGATGTTCTATATGTTTATATATTAAGCAGGATTTTCTTCGTGGTATTTCCTAGTGAGTATAATTGTATCATATTTATATTCTAATAATTTTCAAAACATGTTTTATAAATTTATATAATTCTTCTCGACCTCGTTTGTTCAAAATTATATAATCCTATTTTTTGCCACAAAGTTTTTATGTTTTTTTTAATATATGTGTAACTCAAAAATATAAGTTATACTGTAAAACTTTGGCTATGCGTTACTTCGCAAACACGGTGGAAGCTGCCAAAATGTTCTGCCTCCATGATTACTGTTACACTGAAAAAGCAGAGAAAGTTCTACAGCGTTAATTAGTAAACACGGTGGCAGCTCTTTTTTGCTGCTTCTACTGTGTTTACGGAGTAACGTTCCATCAAAGTTTTACAGTGTAGAGCACACTTTAAATTTTAGTTAGATTGTTGTTGGTTTGTGGGTCAATTTTTTTTTATAAACAAGCACTCTCAAATTTCAAAAAAAAAATTAACTTATTGATTAAGAAGTTATGATTGAAATGTTTTTTTTTTTAAATCTAATACCTTAATTATTGATCTGATTAAAATTCATAACCCATTGATTTTGATTTGCATATATTTTTTAATTGGTCCCTTATATTATAATTTTTTTGCCTCATAAAATACAATTATTTTGTAACAAAATGGTCTGCACACTTTTAATTGATTGAGGCTATCCTGAAAGCATAAATTATCGATGCAAAATATTATTACCGTGAAATGAAAGTTTAAGACATGTTATATGTTCTAAGTGAGAATTTTATTTTGATTATAAATGCAGTCAGAATATTAATGTGTGGCATACTATTGATATTTAAGGTTATTTTCTATGGAATATATATTTTTATTTATTCAAGCAAGAGGCACTTTTTATGCTAAGTATGAATTTAATTTTAAGAATTCATTAAATGAGAGAAACTTGGTATTCTAATAAAGGTTTTTGTATAAAAATAAATGACAAAATTATTCAAGCATAATATTTCTTCACATATATCATTTCTTCGTTTTTTATTCAATAGTGGAAACAAACCAGTTCTAAATTAGAAAATCTATCTTTAATAAAATGTCTAATTGAAAAATAATCATGAAAGCATTGCATTTTTTTTTTGTTTTTTCTAAGAAGTTCTTTAAGAAACCATAAAAAAAGCGTATTGCCGAAAATAAAATTTCAACATTATTTTATCTTACCTTTGATTCTTTTACTTCATCAAAATTCTTACAAATATTTCATTAGATAAACATTTCCAAATATTTCCTCTTTTGTTTATAAATTTTAATAAGTTAAATATTTTAATAAGGCATAAACAAAGCAAGAAATAAGTATATTATAAAAAGTTATTTATTTTATAACGATTTTCAATTAGTTGTGCAGGATTTTTTTGATGTAATCTAAATTTCAATGATTATTTGCTTTTTAGTTGTAAATATTTTTTCTATTTCTTGTAGTGCTTATTAGAATCGATTAAGTTACTAAGGGCGTTAATAATTTAAAATGTATCATGAATGAGTTAAAAATTATCCTAAAATATATATTAAACTTTCAGTTCGATTTTAAAAATATTTAATAAACATAATAAAATAGAAACGAAAGTTTTAATGAGATTATTCTAATATTCAAAGGCGAAAAAAATGAGTAATATTTATATCATAGATATATAAATATTGTCAATATGATAAACTCGTAGGGGGATTCCATAAATTACGTGAGGTATTAAGGGGGTTGAGCCGAATATATGTTTATAGTGAATATATATTTAAGGCTAATAAATATTTTTGGTACTTTATGAATGATATAAAAGGAATAACCTTTAAAATCTCACTAGTTCTCACTAGTTTAAAATCAAACTATAATAGTTTTAACGAGAATGTAAGACATGCTCAGGTTGTTTTACTGGTATTATATATTAATTAAAAAGTATGATTCGTTAAGTTTGAATTGAAAACCAGCATGATACAAAAATTTAGGATAAATATAATTTTTATGAAAACCAGCCGATGAGAGACATTTCAAAATAGATAAACAACTTATTAAGCAACCAGCAACCAACTTTAATTGAGGACACGCGCTTAGTTAATTAAGAAAACTTCTATATTTATACGATTCTGGGTATGTCTAGCAAAATGAATCACATACAAGTAAGACTGATTAGATTCCTTGAAAGGTAATGTGAATCAATTCAAACTAAACCTAACCCTCAATGGTTGGATGTTCATAAATAGTCAGTTAATTTATACTATTGACTTATGTACACGAAAATAGGAAAATCAAGAGTCTTAAGCCACGTTTTGGTGATTAAATCTTGAATAAGCCTTAAAAACATGTTTACGTCATTAGTTTTTAGTAAACGAGTTTAGTTACTCGAAAAATTTATATAACTTATTAAAGGGAATTCAAATAAATCTTATTCAGTTTAGTACCTTATTTACGTCTTCAAGTTTAATAAGAACTCCAAAAATAAAGTAATTTTCCAGAATACTCTTGGGAAATTTTTATTATAATTTAAAATATAAGAAGTTTTCAGGAAAATGCTCAAAGTACTAAAGATTGCTATGTCCTTTTCTGGAATCCATCTTTATTTTATTCATATAATCTTCGCGAATGAATATTATGCTAATGTGAACTATGATGAATGTGCTTGCCGTCAGAATAAGAACGAGATATTTAAAATATTCCGGAAAAGATTATTTTAATCGCATTTAAACTCCACATGAACTACAGTAAGAGGTTTGGAAACTTTCAGAGTTAATTAATTTTTGGTATCACACTCCAAAAGTTTTAATTTACTAAAATTAATTTTTGTAGTGTAACACTAAACATATTGTTTTCTCTTAGATCAGAAATTAGCATTTCATTTAAAACAGAAATATTTTTCAGAGCCACATGCAAAGTTGTAAACATAATTTAGCCTATGTATAATTGAAGAACATTAAATTCTTTGTTAAAATTAAATTCAAAAGAGTCAAACATTTAATTTCTTCAAAAGAGTAAAACATTTAATCTTCTAGGACAATCAATTATTAAGGTAATTTTATCTAGGATAAAAATAACTAATTTTGAATATAGGATATCGATTTCTAATGTTCAACAAATAGATATCTTCTAAATTTAAAGCAATCTATTTATCCCTTCTAATTTGCCGTCTCGGTGGGACACTCGTTAGGATTCTAGCCTTTGGAGCTGCTGAGGTCGGGTTCGAATCCCGGTCAGGCATGGATGTTTGTGACTGTCAATAAATATTGTTATTTGTCTATGTGTTTGTGTCGTCTCTTTCTTTGTGTGTCTCTTGTGCTTGTGTCATTTCTGGGGCTTAGTACAATAGACTTATAGTCGCAGTGCTTGGCGATCTTGCCCCCCACCAAGAAAGTCATAAGTCATAAGTCATCCCTTCTAATTTCGTAATCCGTTGATAACACTGGACAACAAAATTTGAAAAAATTTCTGCGAATCAGATGAAAGTACCCAATTCTGAATGATTTCAACTTGCTAAACTCGAATATCACCTTAAAAAATAAAAGTTAGCTCTTGTTTTTGAGTTACGGTCGTTTTCTTCATTGCATAGGATACGGTGAAATGCATGGGCGCACCAAACACAAAATTTATTAAAGTCCATTTTGTTTACAGAAACCCTCCTAATTTTTGCTCATACAGGTTTAATTTAATATTATCAACATGGGGTTGGTAAGAGATGATAATTTACAAGAATTTTTACACACATTCGCTTCAGCTTAATACCCCAATAGACAACATAATTTTTCTCACTTTAAAAGGTGCAGAAAAAAATAGCACTAAATTCCTCACATTTTTTCATGGTTGTTTTTAGAAGCTGTAGCATATTTAGCAGACGCATGACTATTATCCTCGTTAAAACTATAAAAAATATTGGAGACTTTTTAGTAAGTAGTGTCGTGTTGGACCGGACACATAGTTGAAGGAATGTTAAGCTATTTAATATTTAGCTTTTTCTAAATAACACCTCATTTAACTGATGAGATGATGCAGAAATAAGTCATTAATCTGATTTGTTGGTTCCCTTTTAATCAGAAAATGAAATTCCGTTGTTTTTCCCCCATTAAATTTTATATAGCATACGGCACTATCTGTTGTCCCAGATGAAGTCAAAGTGACAAATTTGCTACACAAGTTTAACTACATAAGTGAGGAGTCCCGAAATTATTCCTAGTCTCCCATCTTGAAACCAAAATACAAATGATAAGCATTCTTTACTTTTGCAGTGATGACCCTTTCTGTGTTCAAAAAATTGCACTTTGTAGCAAATATAACAGAAGTTATTTGCTCTATTAATGCATTTACAAGGCATTACAGTTACAGATTTATTACTAATACTATTTTTTGATATTCTACAGCTTCTAAAACAACCAAGTGTGAAATACAAGGAATTTATTGCTTTTTATTCTGCACCTCTTGAGATGAGAACAATTACATTGCTTAGAAGGGTTATTTAGCTGCTAATATGGTTGCAAAAACCTTGAAAGTTATCATTTCTTCCCACTCTCAGGTTGATAATATAAAATAAAACCTGTATAAGCCTCAAATTCGGAGGTTTTCTGTAAACAAAATTGACTTTAATTAGTTTTGCGTTTGGTGAGCTCCTGCATTTCGCTGTATCCTATGCAATGAAAAAACGACCGTAACTCAAAAACAAGAGCTAACTTTCATTTTTTAAGGTGATATTCGTGTTTAGCACGTCGAAATCATTCAGAATTGGGTACTTTCATCTCATTCGCATTTTCACTGTTGACCAGTGTAATAAAACACAATATTAGTAAAATTGATTAACTTTTAAAAAATAAAACATTTCGAAAAACTAACTAAAATATTCAAATACGTTAACTTGAATCCTAAATCTAATTTAAATAAATATAATAAAGAATTAAAAGTAAATATATAAAACTATTTTAAACCTATAATTAAATTCAGACAAAAAATATTAAAAAACACTTTACTGACGAAATAATACCGAATTTATTTAAAGTAACCTACAAATGCTAGTTTCAAATGCAATTTGCAATCCCCAGATTAATTTACAATATTTTTTTTATTTAAAAGTGATTAAATGAAAATGTGAGCACTTACTTTTATCTGAGATTAATTAGAAAAAGAGTTGTGCTAGCTTTAAGGGATTATTTAAATTGACGAGGTTTTTATCTCCATTTTTTACTTCTTAAGCGTTAAAAAATAGGATCTGTGTGGGATTTACTTAAAGTACTTTTGCCATTATTTTTTCATTTAAAAAAATTGTTCGTTTCAAACGAGTACCAGAAATAATCACAATTCATTTAACTAATTAATGATGTTTGTTTATGTTACTTAAATATGGAAGTTCTGAATATTTAAACGCTAAATAAAAAAAAATGGTGTGACGTTAAACTACTGAATCCGTATTCAGTGAAGATATATTTTTAGAGTTATATATATTCAAATGAAATTCCCTTGTTAATTAAATGTCATTAAAACTTTTTTAGTTTTCAAGTATACTTTGAATTCAATTTTTAATGACATTTGGAATGCGGCATAGAATGATTTTTTGCTTCAATTTGGACTATCACACTTTTCTGTAGCATTTATATTTTGAGGGTGACGGACATATGAACAGACAGATGGAATGAATGATTGCAGTATTTTCTGTTTTTAAAGTTATAAACGTGGAGTGGAAGTACCGAAAATCGAATCAATTGTTTTAAGTATATACAACCATCCATAAAATGATGCAAGCGTTGAAACAGTTGATTATTTTACGTATAAATAAATTGTATAGCACCATATGATTATTAAATTTTTTCAAAAGTTAAAATAAAGTCTTCTCCAAAGCCTTATTTTAATGAGTCGAAAAAAAACCAATTAGGTTTCTTCCATTCAAGTCTAATTACTTATATTCAAACCCAACTTATGTAATTCAATAAACACTAATTAGTTGACCGATTAATTCCGACTGTTTTAAATTTTATTATTCAATTTTTTGATGATAAAACTTTTTATAAAATTAAGTCGGTATTTATAACAACTTCGCAAAATATAAATTAAAATTTGTTAGAATTAACGTTCACAAAGGTTATTACAAGATAAACGCAAAGTCGGAAAGTGTGACATAGAACCAGGCTATCATTTCCTTTAAAAAAAAGCAATCAAATACATCAAAATATTGTTTAAAGTACACTGTACAATTATATTTCAATAAAATATTTAATAAATTTCTTAGTTTATTGTTTGCTTCAAAATGTTTATCCTTTTTAGTAAAAAGAATAGAAAATAGTAGATAGGTTTATAAGTTTAGTTTAGTTTGGTTTGAATTATCGTTGCACTAGAGCTACACGAGGACTATTGGCGACAAACGTCGTATTTTAGAACCACAGTCAAGTGACGAGCCGACACCTGAATAGGCACCCAGCGCTATTTAACCATTAAGGGTGACATCGTACGCAGCGTTAGGACTTCGAAGGGTATTTAACGCGCACTCCCTTACACGGGGTATTATTCGTCGGACATTTTTGGCTGCACGGGCCGTTTATAGGTCGGCAGTTATTTTGGTTTGGTTTGGTTTGGTTTGAATTATCGTCGCACTGGAGCTACACGAGGGCTATTGCAGTTATTTTGGAGATGCCCGGACCCGAACCTGGGAGCCTTCGCCTGCGAGGCGAGTGCCTATCCGACTGGGCTCCCCAGCCCACGTTTATAATCTATAATAATAAAAGAAAGAGTCTGTCTGTCGGTCTGTCTGTCTGTCTGTCTGTGTGTATGTCTGTGGATCGCAAAAGACCTACTTAGACAGCTCTAAAAAATTCGAAATTTTTAATATAGATTCCTTTTAATACCTACGTGTGCACCTGAGGCTTAGTTCTTTCATATTTGATTGTGATTTTTAATTAATATAATTAGTTTCAAAAAAACGTCTTCCACGTGGGATTGCGGGACCATAACAGGGCTTGAAAATACATGGACCGGGCCGAAACGGGGGCTTGACGCCATCCTCTATTAGTTTGATTGGTTGAGATATATGCACTCGCCCTAAGGCTGCTTCATCCTCTATTAGTTTTTGCTTTTTTAAGTGCGCATGGGCCAACACGAATTTAATTTTGTTTTGGTTTTGAGGGTATTTTCACAAGTAAGCATGCCTCTAAAAGGAAGCTATGCGAAGTTAACGGGTTCCCAGTAAGGCGGGACCATTTTATATAAAAAAAAGTTTGAAACCAAACATATTTATAAATTTAATTTGTATATTTTAAACAAGGCATAGTGATATAATTGATAATAATAATGATTTAAATACAAAAAAATATGAGATTTTTGGATGTTAATTAAAATATGACAAAACAATCTTGTCAAATTTTAAACCAAATTATTTAAACCTATTTGTGCATTCATTAATTTAATGTATTTTCTTTTGAAATTTTAATTAAGAGCAAATATCTTTTGTTCATTTTTTTTTTCATTTTATCCTCACAATGCTGGCTCCGATGCGAGCTTCAATTAAGTAACAAAACTTAGTATTTTCTTTTAGTTGTAGAACCTCGTTATCTTTGACAATTAGTGAGAAACCTTTACGATTCTGTATAATAGGATAGTGAATCGCAAACTTAATCTTAGCTAATCCGTTAAAAAATTCATTTACTTAAAAAAACAAAACCCTAGGTAGCTATGGATTATCAAAGGCAAATCACCATGGTTAAGGCCTTTCTTAGCTGATGTGCATGTTAATCAATAATTTTTTGGTCACAACTATTATATAATTTATGCTATAAATTCGTCTTCAACAGATAGAATTACATAGTAGTCAACATTTTTGTGAAGTTCCTGAAATGACAAAAACTGCCATTGAACAATTCTGAAACCTTTATGAAGAAACCCCGGCAAACCTAAGTAAACAGAATTTGAATTCAAATCTTATACTTTACCATTTAATAGGATATGAAGTAACAAAATTCTTAATAAATCTGCTTTTTCTAAACTTCATTAACTCATAGTTTAAGATCTTAAAAAATATAGTTTAAAGTTACCATACAATCTACAACACATCTGCTTTTTCCAAACTTCAGTAACTCTAGTACGATATCGCCTCCCCCACCCCAAATCCAGAAAGAAAAACCTTCTGTTTGTTGAAGTTTTGAACACGCTTAATTTAGTCGTGCGGACACCCAAAAAACCGTTGTAGTAGACCGCTTTTCGATGGGATTCAGGGCAGGATCCATGGACAATGGAAAACGGTGTTTCATAGTGCTTACGGACAAGGGGTGATAAGTGGAAAAAGTGCTGCTTGGGTCCATATACCTTCGAATTGAAATTTTACTTGGCAACAGTTTCAGTAAACATTTAAGTTTCATGTTTTTTTAAAGCTTTTTTTTCTAATGGAGCTGCAACATTGGCGGTCAAGGCTTGGCAGACTCGGCACATTCCCCCAGAACTGAGAGCCATTTTTTGTGGCACCGTCTAGGCGACTCTCACTACCAATTTTGACGCACAGATTACATGAATCTGAGATCTCTCTGGCCGAGATTTTATTTTTGCCGAGAGAACCCAGGCCAAATGGGTCCTCCAGGGATCTTTTACATGCCGCATAATTATATGATACTAGGGGGAAAGCCCCCTGCTCGCTACCGCTCGCCAACCCCCGAGAATTGCAAGCAAGACTAAGATATTTTAGTTAAAGGTCCCGACCGGAGAGTGCGCAAGACGGAAAAGGGAAGGTGCATCGCCTTCGGCTGTTTTTACGATGCGTGGCCGGAAACTCAAGACCGATGCCAACAGTTGAAAAATAGGCTAGTTTCCGTGGGACTGCTCCAGGGCATCACGTAGCTCTAGCGCTAAGCAACGATCTCTACCAAAGCCACGGAACACAACCTGAAGCAGCCCCGGCACAAAACAAGAACTCTGCCACACTTACTTTCAGCGTTTCTGATTGGCTGAAGCCGCGTAAGTCACGTGGCTTTCAAGTGTCAGACAATTACAATTTTATATTATATAGAGGTGGGTGCCCAGAATTTTCCCATCCGGAAAATCCAAAGACTCAGCCGGGGCCCGAACCCGTGATCTTGGGCTTACGAGGCGGACACGTTTAACCTCTCAGCCACCGAGCCGCTATTTCTTAAGCTACAATTAGGCAAATGCGATGATTTTCGCCAATCCTGGCATCCTGGCAACCCAGAATGTTTTCTTTATTTTTACCTTTGCCCAGAAAGGCGAAGATTGCTATTATTTTTTCCGTAAACCGACGGGTAAAAGGAATCTCCTAATTTCCATATTAAGATTTTAAAACCTCTTGACGAAGAGAAGGCATTCAAAATGCAGAATAATGGTGAATTAGCCACTAAAAATTTTTTTATATCATAATGCGGGCTAAAAAAAGAAACATTGGAATTGTTAACTCAAATGATGATGTATTTTTTTATTAAGTACAGTGTTATACATCACAAAAAATTTTTGTATTCGCCTAAGTATATGGAAAATATAAAAACCAATTTTGTTTGAAAATTCATAATGCTTTAATAAATCAAGGGCAAAATATATTAATGTATATTGACGTATAAACTTTAAATACAAAAAAATCTGGCGAAGTACATTTGATATGGTATATTGTAAACGTATTATAAATTTGAAAAAAATAATAAAAAGTTTACTTAGGAAAATGTTTTATATAAAAACACTTACTTCGGCTTTTCAATCCTTCTGATTTGTTTATTATTTCTGAAATCCTTATATGGTTATGGTATAATTCAATAAAAAACAAATATATGATAAAAAAACGGATTTTACATCTAGATTTCAAAATTTTAACCGAAAGAGTTAAATAATAGAATCTGTAAATGGAATAAAGATGAAAAGTTGTTTGCCTTATCTTATTTCTTGTATAAAGTTTTTAACAAAAAAGAGTACGACGTTCAGAATCCAAAGCCTCTATATACGCTTCCCCATAAATAAATTTTCAAATAAAAAATATGTATTTATTTAAAGTGAATAATGGTTCAATATAACTTTTCCACTTCAGATTTTATGACCCATTTCAAATGGAAATTTATCACATCACTTGTATTGTAGAGTATAATATTTTCAAGTTTACGGCTAAGTCCATTGAAATTTATTGTTTTATTTAGTACATCTCATAAAACTTGATAAGCTGATATTCAAACTAACTTTTTTTTTGCGGAAAACTTGCGTATGCACTTTCAAAAATCTTTATAAACACATCTCCATTGCAGTGACACTTTTTGTGTCAAAGAAGGCAACTTTTTACAAATTATATAATATAGTATTCTGTCCAAAACTTTTATATGGTAGGGTTATATTGTTATGTGTTTTTTTCTCTTCTTCATCACCAAAGCCCAACGTATGTCTGACAAAATAACCAATATGAATAAATATATTTCAAAATTACCATGCTAGTGATGAATTTCAAACCTTTGGTTGCACTTCATATCAGACTTACTATTGTGGTAGTTAAATTTATATACCAACACGTTTTATCATTTGATGTATCGATCGAAAGGTACTGGTTTAGCATTGCAAATTATCAAGTGTTGGCTGTAGTTTTTAGTATAATCTAAGTAATTAAAAAGTTTAGAAGAATCAAGGAATAGTTACCGGTAAAGTTTGATTATTAGAAAACAGTGTTTTTCTCTAAATCAACAAGGAAATATAGATAGAAACTTTTGTTATTCGAAAAAAATCTAAAAATATGCATCACCGCCTTACAAAGGGTCCCAAGTGGTAGCTGAAACAAATAATATATAATTATTATGATAACGTCTTGTAGTAACTAAATTCTAATTTTTTTAAAATATAAAAATTAGTCTAATAAAGTAATAGAAAATACGTAAAATTAAACAGTTCCCAACTATTTTTAATAATTTTTTTTCAGTAAGTAAAACATTGCAAAACATTGATGCAGGTTATTCTAAATATAAAATTTCTAAGTCTTCCCATGTTGCTGCATAAATTGAGAAACATTTATTTAACAAAATGTTTAATGGACTTTAATATTTGTATTCTTTGCATTTTTATTAACTTCGAGAAACCTCACAAGGGAATAACGTTTTCGTCATGTAAGTCGGTTTAAAATTTGTTCACGAACATATTCTTTAAATATTTTTGTATTTCTAAGTGACTAATATTTCAAAGTAGTTCAAATAAACCACTTGAATATTTTCATTCAGTGTAAGAACATAATTAATGATTTGTGTAGAATGAAATGAAAGCATTAATCACAATATAGTTAGTCATAATTTATCGATTAAAATACCTTATGAACAAAACGAAAAAATCAATTCTTAACTGTATTCATATTCAAAGAACTAACGACTTAAATTGCCCAAAACACTACTTGTTCAGTGAACAGCTTACTGTACTAAAAACATAGTATATCAATTAAGCAAATATAACAAATAATTTATCATTAAATAAATTTAATATTTTCTCTCTACTATATAAATACTCTAATTTAACATTTACAATAATATTAGTTTGACTTACGTAAATGCAAACACTCTTATACTTAAGATCCAGTCACGCAAAGTGTATGTATGCTCTACTTATTGGTAATATTCTCTTAAAAAGAGTTTTATCCATAAGATAAACGTTATTAATACGTAATAATTCATAAGGAAACAACTTAAGTAAAATATTTACAAACATAAAAACTGGTTTGAAGTGTGTTTTGTTTTTAAGTTAAACATCTTTACATATTTCAACAAATTTACTCGATGTTGTTTATTTTTTTAACTGACAGGATTTTTGTTATTTAAATTCTTTTTTCTTTTATGAAAATGAAATCAATCAATACATGACTCTTAAACAACAAACCAGTAGTACTTTCTGACTTTTCTAGTAAATTGGAGAAAAATATTTAAAATATATTTTTTGTAAGCAAGAGATTATCCTTAACTGCCCCAAAAATTAATTAACTAATTAGTCCAATGTTGATGCATTCGTTGTCATTTAATTTGGGATTTTAAAGATTCGCGAGCAGGATAAAATTTATTTCAAGAATTTGTGCTTTTTTTTTTTGGAGAATAAAAATTTTCAACCTGACAAGTTGTAAGAAATATTTTTACAATTATTTTTTTTTATGTATCTACACATTAAATCAAAGGGACCCATCATTTAGTTAAATTTTATCTTAGTCATCCTGTTGACGGAACCATTTTATCACTTACCAAGGATATAAGAAAACAATTTCAGTTCTTATAAATATGTAATCCTAGTAAGCATAGAAGATCTCCATTCAACGTTGAGAATGTAAGAAACTATAAAATCAAAATCTCCTTAATTGAATCACCACGTTTTCTACACGTCATTGTGTTATTGTATGCTTTTATTCTAAAACTAACACTTCATTGTAAACTTAAATTAGTCATTAATTAAATTGTTTAAATTGAATATAACATGCTCGAATATTTATGAATGAAACACATTTTGGTAACTTTGGTTTCTCGCAATGAAACTTAAATCTGTGACTTGGTTTAGTAAATACAAAAAACTCAGTAAAAACAAGAAGTTCTAAAAGAACTAAAATAGCCTACTTTCCTGTTACTTAAATACTTACTAAAATTCTTATCTTGAAAAAACTAGGATCGTTACAGTAAGTGACATCAACAACCGTTTCTACATTAAATTTATATACAAAAGAATAAATTTCACTAATCACAGCATCTAGCTATAATTTCAACTTCGTAAAGCCATTATTTTCATTTATTTTCTATCACCAATAAAGTAAATATTACTTATCGTCCGCATGATTTATTTGCAGTTAAAAATAAATATTTAATTTTTCGTAGAAAAAAACCCATAAAACTATTCCAAAATGCACTTAAAATAATAAATGTAAATAAACAAGTAGGTTCGTAACAGAATCTGTCACTTAACCTGCTTCCAAACAACAGTTGTGTTTAACAGGTAAAAAGGCGCCAAACACAGCATTAATTCTATATTAAACATTTACCAGCTAAATTCAGCTAGTTTCATTTTTTTTATTTCGAGAATTAAATAATTATTACTTAAATCGTTTGCAAAAAATTATTTTTCAAAGAATAAATATGTAATATTTTTCTCTTTTGAATAGAATGAAAACATTGCTTACCTACATACAGAATCTTGAAGTGAAATATATTTGACGTCATTTCAAACTGATCGATGTCGCAAAAATAAATTTATTTTAATTCATTGTCTAAAAGAATTAAAGTTTCTCAAGCGATTGTTGCCATGGCAATGGTGATTTATTTCTAATAAAATGGCTTCCTATGCTTTTTAAATGAGCATTAAATGTTAAAGTTTTCTAAGTAATTGAAGTACTTAGAATTCGAATTCTTTTCTGAAATTTTCAATATATTCTCATTTGTATACGCTGAATTTTTTGACGTATATCTTTTTTCCGTAGCATTTGTAGTTAAATTCAGCGATTTAAATGACTCGAAATTGAATTTCAATGCTAATTCAATGGGAAATTCGTCGACAAATAGTAGATTTATGTCCGTCCGTTCGTACAGACAGACGGACAAAAAGTATGAAAGTCGGGTCTCTGAGGTCATAGCTTTCTAACAAAAAAAGAATTTTTAAGATCGGATGGATAGAACCGATTTTGGAAGGGGGGTACGGACAGACGGACGGACGGACGGACAGACGGACAGACAGACAGACGGACGGACGGACGGACGGACATCGACCGCATGTCAATACCTACTTTTTTTTATTTTTTTAATTCTTCGAATTAAAAAAAAAGAAAAGTAGGCTAAAAATCAGTAAGAAGTCTTATATGATGGATTCTGTTTACAGAACGCTTTTGTTAACACACGTAAACCAAACATCCAATAACAACAGCACCTCATTTGTCACTTCTTTGAGCACGTACGCTGGTTTCATCTATAGGAAACCCACAAGTTTATATAAGAAAGTCCCAGAATTACCTGGTATAATAAGTTGCTATGCTGATTTTACAAAACTCTAACTGACTTATGATTGATGTTAAATGAAATTCGGTTAGCCGGTTTAGCTCGTCGTTTAAATGGTTTTGAGACGAGGATCAATTATGTTTTTATGTGTCTTTGAAAAAGTAATTTGTTTCCTTCACACACTAACAGAATTTTTATAATAATTTTATCTCTTATATAGCTATGTAAATAGCGTATGCAACCAAAAGATTATAGATGTTTATTATATCCTTTTAAAAAAACAGCCATTTAAATGTATATTTGGTCTCAAATGATCAGATTCTGAACAAACCTACATAACCTCATATTGAAAAAATAAAGAATTATGAATTTTCGTAATTTTTTGGAGGTTTTTTTTATTCCAAAATTTGTTCAAGGAGATATATCTCAAACCATGCCATCGATTCTGTTTGCACAGGGTCTCGCATCTAATCTTCGACTGACAGTAACATTTTTGTCAGTCCGCTGTTAAGTGACACGTGTACAAGCCACACAAAGCATCTTTCGCCAGTCGTGTTTTTCTAATGGAACACAAAGCGGTTTGATTTTCAATTATTCTACCACGAAGTCTTTTCGGCAAGTGAAAGGATACCTTGAAGGCTTCCCTGACTTATTGTGTACCTAATGGCGTGTGGCACAATCCTGGGGAATTTTGACAACAGAGACTAGTTTATAAAGTATATATTGTAAGAATGTTTAAGAAGGCCATTGAAAAGATTTACATTTTGTCTATTAAATTTAAAAATTTCATAGGTAGTCATTTTGCCTTTTCAAACTCTTGCATAAGAAATGTATTCATTGAAAGTTAAGTCTCAAGCATTATAAATATTGAAAATTTTTAAATTCTTTTATTGCTTGTATTATTAGCTTTATAAGAATCATTTTAATACGTAATGGTTCTAATTTAAATTGCATGTGCTAGTCTTGTACATTAAAAAAAGTTTGGAATTTAAAAAGTATTTATACGATAAAATCAGATATGATATTAATGTACGGAGATTGGAAAAGTAAGAATCGATAGTTTAATAAATAACTACAATTGGATTTTTTTGTCTTTTATAAATCATTGCTAACCCATGCTTGTATTCAAATACATTGCCATAAATTATTACTATTTATGATGTGGGTACGTAAAAATGATTATACAGAAAACATCACATATACTTCATACTTGAAGCTATAAATACCATATAAGGTAATTTCCAATTGTCCTATTTTTAGTTTTTCGTCTAGTTTCTTGATGAAAATCTGCAGTTAACTTTTTAAACAAACTTTGTGCTCATTAATCTACTATTAAAGGATTAAACTAAGGATGACTAACTACCCTACAACCATTCAATTCCGTAAAGGCAGCTTCCGAATCAGACACTCTAACCAGCATGTCCAAACTCTTTTCTATGTTTTTCATGAACTTTTCTCATATAACCCGCATTCCTTCCTAAACAAACTCATTAGTTTGGTCCTAACGTCTTCTAACCAAACTTCCACATCAAAATCCCACCATTAGCCACCTAACCATGTAATCCGAAGACCCCAATTACATAGCTTCCTTTTATTCAAGAAAGGGGATCGGTGTTATTTATGTCGTAAATCTATCCCAAGCTCCAGGACATACCCGGCATTAATCAGAATTAATTCATCATCTATAATTAAGTAGTGTAGTAAGTGTAACACCAGACAGTATACCGCCATAACATTGTTTTTATGGCTGAGATACTGCTAAAAAGTAATAGTTAAAATGAGTAATATGGTTTACAATTTGAAATTTGATGATAGAAATTTCAAAATGTAGAACTTTCTATTATTATTTTTCGTAAAATTGTAATGTTCTGTAATATTCAATTGTTAGGAAATGTAATAATTTTTAATATGTGTAGTTATATTATAAAAAAAAATAACTGAATCACATTTTTATTACCTACAACGAGAAAATTCTTAAATGTAGAGTAAATGAAAAAACAGTCTTGAAATACTTTTTAAGAACCTTTCCACGATGCATTTTTAAAAATATAAAATAAGTAGAATTAAACAGCAAAGTATGTGGTCAAAAATGTGTTAAAATGGATGGATTCAATAATATACTTGTCTTATAGTTGAAAAGTATTTTCATACTTTATCTCTGTTTAGACTTGAAGAAATATCTAAGATATTTGATATAATTTGCATGATGAAAATTATAATATTATTTCTGTTCAAAATATAACAATTTTTTTCCTAAGGTATAAAAAAATATGTGTATATAGTATTCCCCTTATTTAGCACTTTTTGTAACAGGTATTTTTACTTATTTTTAAACATTAATAAAACCATAGCATAATGAAATTATATTAATGCATTGATCCCCACAACTACGAACAACAAAACAACCTGACAAAACTTTCTTAAAATCCCATCAAACACAAACTAATACCTACTTTAACAAATAATTCAATTCATTTTTCCGGTCGAATTAAGTTGTATAGTTGCATATTATCCCTAACAGCCACTCTCCGATCATTTTGCATCATTATGGTAGCAGCTATTCTAGTAAAAATGATGATAACAATTCCGCAACAAAACATGTCAGTAACTGATCAGGTAGATACCATTAAGGAAGACAAATTGTTTGCGCATTGTACACGAAAGAACGGAGAAATAACTTATATATAGAGAGGAATAAATACAGGTGGCTATATTACATTTTTATAGCGATATTAGGTCTTAAGGGTAAAAGTAGATTTATTTTTCAACGTCGTAATTCGATTGTTAAGGTTTAAAGTGTTGTTACACAATCATTATTTTAAAGAGGTTTAACACACATTACTTTTTTTGTTTATTGAACGGTAACAAGCTACAAAGGGGATTTTGTTTAAGAATACTTTATAAAAATTATTTTTAATAGTTTTTAAATAAAAAAAATATATAACTCACAGTAATAAAAAAGTATAAACTCACAGTAATTAAAAAAGTATGTGTCTTCAATTTATAGATACAGGGCAATTGAGGTAAAAATTTTGAAATAAAAATGTGAAGTGTTACAATACACACACATAGTATAATGTATTTAATGTTAACAATAGAAGTGCGATAAAACCAATGTAACGTTTTTAATATAACGTTTTTAAAACTAGGTAAATAATCTTCACCTTTCAATAGTGAAGTTGTATTAAACTAGGTAATACAAAATAATTTATAGTGGCTCTTTACAAAAAGCTTTTGTCACATTTACTCAGCTATAGTAAACAAATGTAAGAAAACACATATTAATACTTCTACAAGACATTAGTTTAAATTCAGGACTTACAATCTATAACAACTATCACAAGATATCGTACATTCGTTTTTATACATGTGACGATAAAAATAACAACATAACAATCAAAACACATTTGCTCATTTAGAAACCACAAAAAAGTTAAAACGCACACAGAAATTGACGCATTACATTAATATCATTATCGAATATCTCATCCAACACACAGATACTGGTCCAAAAGTCATCCAAGAAATCTTATCCTTCTTACACAAGATTCCATTAAATTACTTTATTACTTTAACTTTAAGCCCATTTAGAAACTATAAATAAAATGGCAGAAATGTACGCACAAATGAAAACATTACATCAATTCCTGAACCTCCCAATTCTATTCCATACATAGATCTCAAACGTTGAAATAACGCTATCGTTTCTTTACTAAATGAGATAACGTAAGATTCCATTAATTTACGTTATTAACCTTTAGGTTGTATCAACGTTACGGAAGTAGCAATTTCGGATCTTGATCGCTTTTTTATTACTGTACTTTTGCGCGCCCTATCAGGCACCCCCCGCCCGTACTCAGAAAGAAATAGAGGTAATGGTTTGGTATTACTGTAACTGAGTATTGATTGATATTGATAGCACTGTTAAAATAGTTATTTCAAAAACGAGTACATGGATGATCTTTTTTTTTTATTATTTTGGAAATAATATTCTCAAGAGCAAATGGAGTTGAAATCTCAAATTTGAGAACTGTTAACAATGAAAGTCTCAAATTTGAGAACTGTTACAAATGAAAGCCTCTAAATTGAGAGCCATGTTTTTTTTGTAAAAACAATATTCTCCAAAACAAATACATTAATTTTTTAATTCATAACATTTTCTTAAAATTCAAAAACTAAAAAAACAGCCCAAACATCCATTCGCTGCTGGCGAAAGGATGTGGCACAGTTGCATAATACACAATGTTCTATAGGTTAACGCGGATACATTCATGGCGGGATCGCGCCCGAGTCATATATATTTAGATATTTTCAATTACTCTCAAAATTACGAGCATGCATATCCCACAAATTTGAAAACAATGTAATCGTAACGATTTTAACTTAATGATATTCAGGAAAATTAAAACTTTGTTCTCAAAATGAGAACCCATTTTTAACAATGATTGTAAGTGAATGAAAAATGTAAAGTTAACAAATTTTATGAATGTCTCATCTGTTTTTTAAATATTCGGTTTATCCGTCATTTATTAATCTAGACAATGATTCACATTATTGTTTTTAATCAAACTTGCAATTTGAAATTTATATAAAATGAGACCGATTATTAAGATCGATTTTAAAATTGACAAGACTACTTGCTAAGGAAGGCGATACTGCTAATTGATGATCAACGGAGTAAGGTATAACGTAAAAATCTGAATCAAAAATTTGCAAATAGATATTTGGAAGAGTATTATTTAGTATAAAGGTTGCTCTTTGGCTACATTACTGAGATTTTAAACTCGAAAGTTTACTAAAAAACCAATTAATAAAAATTATTGTTATAACTACAAAATATATTACTTTATGTAAAAACAAAACACGCTTGTGTGCATTTTTGCTGCAAATAAAACATGATTGTGTGCATTTTTGCTACAAGCAAAAACATGCTTGTGTATTTAGAGAAATAATTTGAAAGTAATCAAATGTACCTTAATTGAAATCTACCCTTCTATAGAGTCAATGAGACAAACATAACAGGAATTATTGCTTAAATAACCTGAAGTGGTAACTCGGGACCATGACAGATTTAACGTGGACCATTTTCTTCTATAAAAAGGGAAATTAAAATTGAAATTTTCTTGAACAATTCGATTATATTGGATCTTGGTTTAATGGATCTTGAACAATTTGATTATAGGTGGACGCCGTCGAAGACAGAATTCAAACCAAGGGTGTTCTCGGATAGGCCAACGCCTTTACTAATTTTATCTAATATGTCTGCTTATATCAGGCTGTTCAACACTTACTTCCTAGTGTCTAGTTCTATCTTCTCTTATATAAAGTTTGAATACAACCAATTCACGATTCGCGAATTTAAATACTGGTCAAGTGTCGATGTCAAAATTCTAGCCAGCACTCAGACGTAATCTAAATATACAACCAAATTTTAACAAAATCATGAGTGAAAACGGCGAAATAAATACCATAAAATTCTTTTTCAACGAAAATGTAACTAAGAATTTCTCCAAACCAACATTGCAAAATATCGAACGTGTGTGTTGCGGTTGTCGGTAATAAGACCCGTCGACATTTATTCATCTTTTTCGAACATAAGAAACCAGTAAGTGTCCTCGAGAAAAGGACTTGGTCACGTAAAAGCATAGGAGTTGCGCGTTGCTGGACATTTCGCGTTGTTGGGATGACAAAACTGTAATGGACAATTTTATCAAACATGTTATAATATTTGCACTGAAGACAGAACTTCGTATAAGTCCCGAAAAGGTCTTTTAATATCATTTAAGTTTTCATTTGCGTTTTAAACAATGCCGTTTCAACTCTTATTAATAACGCAAAGTAATTTTTCCTTTTTATATTGTTATTTTATTAATGTTGTTATCATATTGTTATTATCATATTGTTCTTGTTATTATTTTTTGTTATAGTTATATATCGCAATGTATGTGGAAGAGGGGGCATATTGACCGAAAGATGACTTCGTAAGAAGAATAGGTCGGAAGTTTTGTCGCTTAAATAATCATTTTAACTGTGATAATTAATGATACTGCTTTCCAACCCTAAATAAAAAGAATTAGATTTATCCAATTGATCGATATTTAAATTTTGCTTTAATTATTAATTATCACAGTGCAGTTTTTCAATTACAGAATTTTCTTAATACTAAGTGATTGAACGCAAAAAAGACAACTGACAGAATTGATATTTTTTAATTCCAAAGTATTGAAAATAGTATGATTAATTTTGATATCTATAAATTTTAGTAATTATTTATGCGATTGGTAAAACTGTTGGCTGTCGGCTTTTAATAAGAGTAGCATATCCATCACTTCTTCTATGATAATAATCCATGACAGCGAAAAAAATCAAACGATTCTCCTAAAAAATTGAATTTTCCCCGATACTTCACTTTTCCTCGTACAGTTAAATACATTTACACGATTTCACATCTAACTCTAACTTTAACTCAACAACTTTTGACTGTTATTCGTTGAAAAAACCTCTTGAATTCTAAATTTTTCATATTCAATCTTCATAGGGTTCCATTGTAATTTTTAGTTTACACAATTCAATTACTCAAACTACCTGTTTTACTCAAAATCAGTAGAATGTCAAATTTTACTCCATATTAGTTGCGTAAAATTTGACATTCAATATTAGAAGAATATCTCATTTTGCACAAAATCAGTATAATGCTCCTCTTACTCAAGAGTGCCTATTTTTATTCAATTTCGATAGAAAGTCAAATCAGAAGCTGCGAAACTAAAACTGCAAAGTATAGCCGCTGTCAATGTATATAGCTTTGTCAAACCTATATAGTGAGATGCGGAATTGATTTAAAAGAAAGGTTTACATGCATAGGGAGAGCTAATGGTTAAGTGGCTCAAGCTGGGAGATTCAATGGCGTAGAATAAAGTTGCGAGAATCTGATAGTTCTGAATTTCTGATTTATTTAGTGTTTGTTATGAGGCATTTTATCCAAAATAAAGGATTTTAAAATGGGGATATGCGTTATATTTAAACAGGGGAACTGTTTACCGAATCCTATTAAAAGATTACTTTCAGATATTTGTTAGAAAAGAAGTTTTAAAAAGAGAAAATGTAAGAGACATTTTATTTTTAAGGTAGTGGATATGCATATTGGAATATTCTTCATACGATTTATGTTCTCATATGTTAAAATGTTTTATAATCTCAAGTGTTTTATGAAAAACATTTAAAGCCATTTCAATTCAATGTGGTTTTGATAGTCTGAAACTAGTAACAAACATTAGCAAAAGATATTTGTTGTTCTGTTTGAAATTTTATGTTACATAAAACGACACATTCAAGCCTATTGTCTTGAGTTATGCCATTCAAAATATACTTTATATTAATTTAGATATTTTTTTGATAAATTTTCAATTTCTCAGAAAACCTTCTACCGTGTTCCAAAGCACGTTTTGGTGAATTTTCGCATTTGTAGATTCAAAAATATAATATTAATATCGAAGAAGGACTTTTATTTTTTTATTGAACATATTTAACTCTCTAATGCATACTGTTGTCACATGGCAACAAGTAACATAATCCACTTTATTCTATTAAAGTAGAGCTCCCTCTCGGCAAATATAGTTTTTTTTTCATCTATTGCATTCCATTTTGAAGTTTCAGTTACTAATAACCCTTATAGATGACAGTAGTAAAAGCTTATTCAAAAATTAAAGATTGAAGTTATTAAATGTTGTGAAATTGCGTCTTTGGCAGCATTCAAAGTTTTATAATATTAGTAGTAAATGCAAATAATGTTTTGAAAAATAATTATAGTTCGCGAGTTTTATTTTAAAATAGATTTAGTAGTATTCCAGTCATTCTTATCAAAATTGGAATTGTGTAGTTGTTTTTTGCCACCTGACAAGTTTTTTAAAAATTTAAGTTTTTTAAATTCCAATGCAGTTATTTTTTTTCAATATTTTCCCCATAATGTATGAGTATTAAAGATAGAAATACATTTTTTCGATATGAAAAAAAAAATCACACATTACAGGGTTACATAACTTACCACTTTGAACGCTGTCTGCTATATTCGGATAAGAAACCGACGAGACTGACGAAGGCCTTAAACAAGTGGTTGGAACCCATCCTTGTGCATCGTCCGAAATTCTTCGAACTAAGGAATACATGGGCCGCTTCTCTGCAGTTGCAACCAATAGAAGTTGGTCGCCAGTGTTGATGGTCAGTTCACCCGAATCTGGAGTAGCAGTATGGGATGTCGTCACCCAGTAGACATTGTTAGAAGTCTGGAAAAGAAGATTCGTGTTATTGTAGGGAAAGTTGAAGAGTACAGGGGAAGAACCGCTTGATTTATTAGGATTTATCCCGTAATTATGTCTGTTTGGTGGACATTGGCGACAGAAAACAGGTTTCTCTCTTTCTTCTTCGCTTAGTCCAAGCGTCGGAATCGTTCATCCCGCGAATCTCGGTAAGTAGAAACTGGTTTCCTTACACCAGTTTAGGCGATTACTCGCTATCGTCACCAAAGTGGCCTGCCGAGGAAAGTTCTCTACGAAATTAAGAGGTTTTCCCCCTGTACTCTTCAGTTGTAAATAAGGTGCTAGAAATAACTTATATAGATCGCCTGTCATTTATTGGCGTCTCAAATATTTTGATTGTAGAAGAGTCCACTTTGAAACCTGGAAAATATTCTTAAGAAGGCAAGGTTGCTAATTTCATGGCGTTTATCGAGCATGAGGGATTGTTGGATTAGTTTTGTTGGAGAAATAATGTGTCACACTAACTTCTCATGGGATATTGGGAAAAGGAGGAATAGTACAATAGCTTTTGTTGGTTACTTCATTTTAGTTATAAAAACATTAGTTTATATGCCTGCTAATAGAGTTCAATATCTTGACAACTTTATTTGTTTTAAAAATAATAGCTAGTTATAGTTTATTTTATGTACACTAAACAAAATAGCACCAACCTTCTATGAGTTTACGCCGAAAAGCCATTAACTAGCACACAGCGCGAGTGAAGAAAACGGCCAAGTGATTAAGTATACTTCGTGCGAATCTGATTTTAATTTGTTTCTAAATACGCTTTATTATACGAAGGATGAATTGGAAATGTATTTTCTGCACTCTTAAAATTGAGTAGCTCAAAATTCTGTGACACAATTCCAAATTACGTCTAGGGTCTACTAAGATTCATCGCACTTTGCGGGTAATAGTGACGTATCTTCTATTGACATATTATGGATGAAGTGTTATTTTTCTATGAACAGTGTTAGATGAGAGACCAGGTTTCTAAATTGCGAGGCGTTATTGGCTGTGTTAAAGCTCCTAATGGTAGAAATAAGCAGCCGGAAACGATCACACTTCACTACATTACACTACAGATGCCGCCTCGGTGGCTGAATGGTTAGTGTACTAGCCTTTGGAGCTGCTGAGGTCGGGTTCGAATCCCGGGTCAGGCATGGGATGTTTGTGGATTGTAATAAATAAATGTTTGTTGTTATGTTTTATTTTTTTTTTTTTTCTTGTAAAATTTCTTTTTTTGTGTGTGTGTGTCCTGACGAAAGCTTATAAGCGGTTCTATGAACAAGCACACAAGCTGGAATATATATGTATCATACCATATCATACCATACCACTACAGATGAGAAACCGGTAATTATTTTTTTTTACGGTAATTATTTTTTTTTATCAAAGGTGTGTAACATGATGTCAAATTTTACTTTTAATCGTTTAAAAGTGTGAAAATCTAGTTTTTTAGGTACTTCTCATAAATGTATCCTTTAATTAAATTTCAACTAGTTAGTGTATCGAGTTTTTGTAATTTATGTTGATGAGTGACATCTAACGCGATAGGTTTTATTTTAAAGAAGCATTTTTTTATGGAATTGCAAAATGTTGTAGCGTATAAAACACTTATTTAAGCTAGTTTTAACCATAATTTATCCTTAAATGAGGCTATTTTTTCCATAAAATATCCTTTTAAATTCGTTTCTCACAAATATATTCAGCTTTGTAGCTTTCTTTTGGCGTTTCATTAATGTCATTGAAAATAGTAAAGCTGCATAACACAAAAAAAACCTAAACATTTATTTATAAAGTCAAACGAGTAAATTTTTCCAATAAAACAATTCTTTACCACAATATTTCTGCTGATAAATTGTCTGTTAGCTTCCAGCGAGTTTAATTGCCTGAAATTGTTCGTTAACATTTTGTTTTAAGTAAAAAGGTTTTTCTTTTGCCAAAGGCAAACTGTTGGAAGCATACTTAATTATTCAGTTATGCAATGTTTATTCACTAAGAAATGTCAAGAAATTAGTTTCTATCTAAAACTTTTTTTATAATTACAATTTCTTATGTAAATTGGACAAACTGTGAACAAAGAGAAAACAAAATAAAATTTAGTTTAGATAAATGTCTAGGAAACTCATTAAAAGACGAAAATTGCCTTCTGGAAAAATAAAATAGTTTTGCATTATTATTAAATGTGTTTATATATATAAAGTACTTTAGGCTGTAAAGCAGCTAATAGTTCGCACAAAATCTTATAAATTTCTATAAATACTAGCTGCTTTACTAAAAGATTAATTGAATTTATTTACAGCATTAATTGCAAAATTTTACAACAGTATTATTCAGAGTGTAATTACAGTATTAACTTCAGTATGAATTTAAAGTGATTTTAGCGTATTTAGCCCTATTATTTCATCAACCACAGTTACATCTACTTTATTTCGTATTTCAAATTGAAAAAACTATAAATAAAATAACAAAGTCTTTGGATAATTGCTATTGTTATTAGTATCTCAACAAGCAGTGACAATTGAATTATTGAACAATCAGTTTTGCAACTATTTATATGTCAGTAAAATGATAAATATCCTTTTCTAAGTTTGAATACGCCGATTAATATTATTATTGATTTAGTATCAGTTTCATTTTATATTTTAATGAGAGGCAAAAAACCCGATACGTACTTGAAATATAAATAGTAGAAGTTTTACTTGACAAAGGTCACGCACAGGAAAATATAAATATTGATTATAGCTGCTGAATAAGCAATAGTATAATTTGATACTCGTTCGATGATGTTTTATCCTCGTAAATACATGTGACACAAACCATCTTCCAAGTTAGGGGACGTTTAAAAATTAATTTGTTTTGAAATAATTTGTCAATTTTAACTTTATATTTAATTTTTTTGATTATTTAGCTTTTCTAAACGCTTTTAAAGCGTAAGATTATTTTTTGAAAATAACGTTTACATCTTTTTTAAGAGGCTATGGTTTTTTTTTATATTTAGAAGATAATTCGACTTTTGCGTAAAATTATGATTATATATTGCCAGGGTGTTTATTTGGAACAGTTTTTTTTTAAATATGGAGTTAGTTCACAGTATTAAAATATGTGACGCAGCATTTGTAGAATGTTGGTATAGCATTAATATATACATTTATTCTAAGCTATTAAATAATATATTTGTTTTTGAATTGTATAAAAAAGTTAAAAATTTTAAACGTAAAGTAGAACTGTATAAACTATATAAATATAAATGAAACTATATAATTTTAGACTCGTTGACATCGTAAATCAATTCCATCACAAAGTTTTTCTAAAATATTACTTCCAAGTCTTAATGCTTTTACGAAGTCTTTACCATTTTTTTTTTTGGATGTGAATCAGAATAAGCTCGCATAAACAAATAATTAAATAACGAATGGATTAACCATAAACAAATGGATTAACTTACATTAGTCTGATTTAGTATCTGGAGATAATAAGATCCAATTTATCAAGATTTAATTCTAGATAAGATCGCAATTTTTTTCATAATTTTTTAAAAAGTTCATTAAATTGTTTTTATCTTATAGATTTAAAATGACTCTTAAACAACGGAACAGGAAAATATATCAATTAAAAAATTGCTTATCTTATAGACTTAAAATGCTTCTTTAACAACGGAACAGGAAAATATATGGATTAAAAAATTGCATTCAAAGAATAGGAAATTACTACTCTACTTAGCATTTTAGAGATAACACTTGGAAGCGTTTTTTGTCTATTTTAAATAGCAATTTTTGTATTCAATTTTTTCGGTAAGTTGTAGTAAACTATAATTTTTGACAAATGATAGTAGGTTCATTTAAGTGTTTCCTTATTGCAATTGAGTATTAATTGGTAAATTTGATGTTAAAGAAATATTTAAAAATTACTCAAATTTTCGCTATTTGCGAATGTATACAAACACGTGAAATCTTTTGAAACTATTACAATTAATAGCTGAATCATAATTAGTTAAGCAATTTTATGCATTTTATTAACACAAAACTGTAGATTATTGATCATTTTTTTGCGGCAAAAAGTATTCAAACTGTGCCTAAAATAATATAATTTTTTAATGTGAGCGAAACTACTTGCCTCACTTTAAATCTCACTCAACTTAGATGATGAATGTTATAATGGGCATGTTTCAGAACTTGAGTGCCAACTGAAACGCTGGATGAAAATAACTTGTTCTCGAGCCTCTATTGGTGCACGAACGACACGTGGGAATAGACACAAATCACGGCCCCAAAAGGAAGACAGGAATTAGAGCTGTAAGGATGTACGATACCAAACACAATCCAAATATAGAATTGAATGATTGTGTGAAGTTTGTCTTTCTAGTAGTTTGTCATTTCAATTTTCATTCCTTCTAAATAAATATAAAAAAGTTGGTTGTTAAAAACACACCCATTTTAATATTTACACCACACACACATTTATTATACACACATCACAGGAAAAGAAAAAATCGCCTAGATACTTCTAATTTTTAATTTTAATAATAATTTTAAATTTTTAATTTTAATATTATTTGTCAAATTAAAAAATTAAATTTTATTCAAAATTAATTATTTTTGTTAAATCGTGGAATAATGATATGCAAATTTAATAAATAATTTTAAAAAATTTAGTTTTATATTTTTAATTTAAAAAAGATAAAAAAAATAAAAATAAAAATAAAAAAAAAAAAAAAAAAATTTTAAGATTTTTTGCAAAATTAGAAAATTTTTTTATTTTCTTCTTCATCTTTATATATAAATAATATTACAAAAAAAATCAAATGTTAATCTATTTCAATTACCACCAAAAATTATATCAAATAAATAATAAATTTTTTTTTTTTTTTTTTTTTTTTTTTTTAAATAAAGTTTCTCGTACCTTGACGGTGAAAGTGAAAATAAAAAGTGAAAATGTGAAAAATGAAATTTGCATGTTATTTCAATGTATTAAATTTGTAGTTATTTAAATTTTTTAAATTAAATTTAATTTTTAATTTTTTTTTTTTTTTAATTATATAACCTTTTTTTTTTTTTTTTTTGCTTTAAAAATGACGTATTGTTTGTTTTTTTTTTTGGTTCGCTCATTGAATGAAAATGGAATGGAATTTTTTTCAATGCAAAAAAAAATAAAAATTTTTTAAATTAAATTTTATACTTCTAATTTTTTTTTTTTTTTAATGAAAATTTGATGGTACCTAGCCTTTTTTTTTTTTTAAAAAAATGACGTATTCCAATTGTTTTGTGCACTTTTGGGTCGCGTGTGAAAGTGGGTGACGGGACAGACGGACAGACGGACAGACTGAACGATTATAGAACCTTCCACTTTTTACGTTCTAAACGTAATGTGGAAGCTAAAAGTATGGCTTAAATTGGTTCATTTAATTGTCAGTTAAATCTTTTAATAATGAATTTCGAGACTCACGTCGTTAAATTTTTTTGTATATCACTATTTATTTTGACGTTTCAGAGAATATTATATTCATATTTATATTCTAAAAGAAGTCACATTCATTTATCTGTCCTAATCATCGAAGAAAATAAAACTCCAAGAAACATTACTTGAAGCTACCATTACATTACTAAATGACCAGTCATATGGTTTTTATAAAATAAATATATTTAACGTATGAATCTATTAGGAAATAACACAATTATTTTTAACTGTATGCATTACATAAATCAATTTGCAGCGTCTATTATTTTATCGTTAGCATCTGACTTTTAAAATATGGTCACAAGCAAACGAGAAAGTTGAAGTCCTTTAAAGCATACATTTAATTTTAACTTTATTCGTTTCCCATCATTTGTTGATGCTGGTTATCTTATCTCCCGTACAGCAGCTATGCTTTCAAAACAAAGTTCGTAAAGTCTGCTTGTGTGATATCAAGGTTAGAGATATCAGTGGAGTCTCTTTTTTGGGTGATATTTCTCACGTCAATTGTGTACTTTACTCTCAGTTTAATAAATATCTTAAACACTCAAAACGTCATCGAAAAGTCTATTAAAAAGATAACGAGAGTTATGATTTGTGGTCACATTAATTTCTTTCCTCGGGTGTCTTTAACTTAGCGCCGACATGCTTCGGTATTATTAGATAAGAAAGAATTATTGTTTTTTTAATTAATTGAAAAAAAATAAAGTCTTTGTTAAGAAAACTGAAACATAAGAATATTTTTTTCATAGTAAAGTGTTTATATAAATATAGAATCAATTGATTACTCTCATTAGAATATTCAGTCTTTGTTAAGAACAACTCATAAAATAGATATTCAGTCTTTGTTAAGAACAATTCATAAAATAGATATTCAGTCTTTGTTAAGAGCAATTCATAAAATAGATATTCAGTCTTTGTTAAGAACAATTTATAAAATAGATATTCAGTCTTTAAGAACAATTCATACGTTTTTAGAAAGTAAAATGTCTATCTTTATTCCAATATAGTATAAATTGATTGATATAAATCTAGAATGCATATTTTATTTCAACTTAATTTTACTTTTATACCAGTCGAGAAACGAATTATAGAATTTCAGATTAAATAACGCAACTTCCAAAGCAGTGAAATTCACTGATCTTATATCTTGATATTTATTTCTTCTTTCGTATTGGCCATGTAATTAAAGTGGATTATTGCGGAGTTAACATAGCAACAGAGACAGTTTTCTGCGCACAGTTTTCTATATCTATATGGATATATGCTAGAGATACATAAAAGTTAATAATACTAATATTTTAACTCAACTAAACGTTACCTGTAAGATACATTATGCTATTCACTGGTAAATTTTATCCGCAGCTACCATAACGAAGGAATATCTAACTTTACCTTCCTATTAAATAAAGATTAAATTTTAATGAAATTATTTTAGTTTTTTCGGGATTTTTTTTGTTCTCGTAAGAGCATCATGCATCATAAACTGAACAAAAATAGAGGGAATTCCCTCAACTTATTTATTTTTCCCAATTAATTTTAATTGACTTGTTGATTTCATGTTTACTCTTCTTTGTAAAAACTTGTCAAATAATAAGATATTGGTTAAACTAGTTTGATAAAAAGAGTCTGAAATTTTCTTTGATGATGTTTAGTACCTATTAATTCAGATAAGTACAAAATATTCGCTAGAGTACGCTGTTTTTCAGAAATTAATTACAAAATATTTTTTATTTTCAACACCTATCTGCCATTTAGCAAAAAATAATAGAACATACACATCTAAAATCCCAGTTTGTAGACAATTTAGAAATTTTCGAAACTCAAACCGAAATGGTAATAAAAAACTATTTAATAAAGAAAATGACTCTTAAAAGTAAGATTTACCTAAAATCAGTGGTGCGGTGCTGTTAATGCCATGAAATCAGGAATCATTGATCTAATAGAATATCTATATATGATGTAAAAATAACTTTATAAATACCACTTTTATTTAAATTTTTAAAGAAAACATTGTTATTAAAATAGCTCAAATGCTATCAATTATAGCTATTCATAAATAGTTTAATTATAAGTGCTAGCTACTTTGGTGATGAGTTTTACGAATACTAACAAATACAAAAACTGTCTCATTATACAAAAGCTTTGAAAAGTATTGTCTTCCAAAATAATAAATTGCAGCACAAATTCGGATAATACAGCGTCAGGCCAGCTGTATTATGCGTTCCGTAACTTTATTTACCATTCTTATTTACTTTAATCCGATAAATACGGGAAAAAAATCTGTCATTTTTCATTTTGATCCGGCGGGTGACATTTTGGCGAGCTCTCATTTCTTGGCAAACTCCGGCTTGTCCTTGGCTGGATTCAAAAACATTTTTCGAGCGTCGTCTCCTTTTCATCTGGCACTTGCGCCAAAAAATGAGAAAGAAAATTATAAAAAAAACGCGTTCCGGATGTTTTCTGTGGTGACGCTCACATGTTTGGAAGCGTCGCTCAAATAACTTCCGAGTTCTACTTTTCGGGCGTAGAAGTCTTTGGATTTCCTCACCTAACTGAGTTTTGTCTCGCGTCCTTTTATACTTCATAAAAAGTCAGATCCCTCCCCATATAGATTATCAGTTTATGAAACATATATTATATTTTGATTGGTAATTTAATTAATAATAATTTTTGTTTTTGTAATAATAAAGATTATTATTTGGCACATTTCAATTCTTTAATTTTACAGTAGAGTCACGCTTATCCGAAAGGAACGGGACTAAAAATTGAGCAGCAAAAATAAAAAAATTCTGCATATTTTGAGAAATAAATACAACTTGACAAATGACAGTGACTGCGCCCTCTAGAAGGGAGAGTGTAGGCTTTACAGCCCATTACCCAGAAAGCCAGAAAGAGACAGTCACAAGAGACACACAAAGAGGGACGACACAAACACCTATGTGTTTGTGTCGAAAACACATAGGTGTAACAAGTAACAACACTTATTGACAGTCGCAAACATCCATGCCTGACCGGGATTCGAACCCGACCCCAACAGCTCCAAAGTGTCCTAACGATTGCGCCATCGGGGCGGCAAATACAACTTTATAAGTTCGTATTTATTTTTATGTATTTATTTATGCGTATACATTTCATATTTTTACCTAAAGGCTTGGGATTTTTTTTTTGCTAAACCGAATGTCGGTTAACCGGGATTTAGATAGAACGGGACTCTACCTGTATTAACTTTTCAGGGATTTTAGGGTTTTTTTAGTCATGAAAAGTATTAATTTTTCTTCGTCTCCTCTAACTACAGTAAGCACTTTAAAGTTCTTAATATTTTATTGCTGAATGCTTATTCGTTTATGATATTTGAACTTGTATTCTTTCCTTACATTTGAATAAAAAAGATTAGTAAAATAAATTATTGTTGAAGAGAGAACTGGAAGAAAACAACTGTTGGTATGGTATGGTATGGTATGGTGTGGTGTGGTACATATATATTCCAGCTTGTGTGTTTGTTCAGAGAACCGCTTATAAGCTTCCGTCAAGTGGGACAGAATATTAACAGTCACAAAGAAAAGAATAACACATAGACAAATAACAACATTTATAAACGGTCACAAACATCCATGCCTGACCGGGATTCGAACCCGACCCCAGCAGCTCCAAAGGCCAGCGTCCTAACGATTACGCAAAGCAACTGTTTTCGGATAATAATACAAAAGCCTCATTCTGATCCAGGCATCCACAATAAGCGTCATGCTAAAAAACGATAAAATGACGGATGGCCTGTCAAAGAAGACTTTAAGAAAAGAAAAGATTTTCCTTCCATCCATCACAACCTTTCAATTATTGAGAATAAATACAAATTTTCGTCACTGAATAATTTAGAATTTCACGATTATATTTTTGTTATCGTAATTTTATTCCATACACTTAATAAAAAAAACTGGACAATCGGAAGCAAACTTTTGGCAAGGCAACGAGAAAGATATTATTATTAAGAATATTCTATAGCGCTAAACTTTCTAGTACCATTAAAACATTGCTTTAATAATTAATTGTTTTTAGTCATTCTATATTCTACAATTGTAAGGTTCAGTAAAAATGATTATGTTCATATTTTTTTTAACAGAAGCATTATTAAAATAACAACGTTTTAAGGGGATATTTTCTGTTGATAATAGCACATAAATGGAAAAGGAACAACTTATTTGGGATTTTATTTCGAAGAGAAGTCTGGCGATTTTTCATTAAAAATATCGAATGTTATGCATTTGATATGTACTGAAAACAATTTAACCAGTAATTATTGAAAACGCCGAATGGAGGCCAGGCAGTCAGAAGGTCCCTTGTTCGAATCCCGACTAAGGAATGGAACAATGCGACAAACGTTCTTGTTAAATCTGGAGAGTCGAAAGTTCAGAGCAAGAGCACAATAGCGCCACTAGTCACTCAGGTGTGACATCGTCACTTAACCACAGTTCTAAATTGAAAGGCGTTATTTCACTGTGTAAAAGCTCTATGGAATCTGGAAATAGACATCCTGAAAACGTACAACCTAACCCAACCATAAAATGGGTTGCAGGGGTGATTATTGAAGAGTAACTCAGGTTGTTACTGTCATTGTTACAGAACCACAAAAATAAATAGCCTACTAATGGGCATGTCTTTGATCTTGAGAAAATGGGTGTTAAAGTTACGAGACCAATGGCCAAAATCGATTGGAAAATTCTAGCGAGATGTCATTCAAACTAAGGAAACTAAAAAAGAATGCCTTTCGTCGTCAATACACCGATGTTTATTACCCTAGTAAAAAAACAAAGTTGCCAACTATTGGCTACTTTTTTGGCGGTCTCGTAATCAATATCACCGGAGCACCTCTTCAAGAACCATCTCTTATGGGGCCGCCCCGGTGGCGCAATCGTTAGGATGCTAGCCTTTGGAGATGCTGGGGTCGGGTTCGAATCCCGGTCAGACATGGATGTTTGTGACCGTCTATAAATGTTGTTATTTGTCTATGTGTTTGTGTTGTCCTTTCTTCGTGGGTCTCTTGTGCTTGTAAAAACTCTTTCTGTGCCTGTCCTACTTGACGAAAGCTTATAAGCGGTTCTCTGAACAAGCACACAAGCTGGAATATATATGTACCTGCCATACCATACCTCTTATGGGATATATTGCTAATGGAGCATTTCTAGAATCATTTTGTATTTTTTTTTTAATTCAGCACTTAAATTTCAAACTTGGTATCAAAAATTGAACCGACTTTTTTTTTCCTTCTTAAGTTTCTAGGTAACTAGCCTCCCCGCAACGAATTAAGCCTACTTCTTGTTTGCCGGTAAAATGTAGGGTAGAGTGGGGGTTTATTGGGACGCAGGGGCCTAGGGCCTAAAGCGGGGGGAAATATACTTTTTTACTAATATTTATACACTACAGCATTGTAACAGTTAGACTTCACATTTTAAAAACCAAAGAATGGCCATTAAAAGCTTTTGTTGAAGTTTAGAGAATAATTGTTGTTTAGGAGAGCCACCACTCTCCCCTATAATTCTCATAAAATTGCACTATATAGCTGAATGATTATAGAAAGTTTCTGTTTCTAGCATTTTACATTGATTTTGTTTAACGTGTTTTACCTTCCATTAACTTAAATTTATAATAGAAATTCGTAAACGATTCTTGCAAATTAAGTGTTAGTTTAAAGAGTATATAGTTTGTTTAATGACTAGTTTTAGATATCACGTGAAAAGGGAAATTATAAAAACTAGTTGTATTACGGTTTTGACGGATTTATAAAAAATAATTTCAGAGTTTTTTTGTTAATAATACCATGAATAGTATTTTTTGCTACACTTCTTTTATGTCTACCGTCGATGCGGGTATCTCTTGCCATGGAGGGTAACTTTGGTCCATGCGTCGGAAAAAGATTTGTTTCTTAACGCCTCTTCATAAAATGATCCCATCGTTAATTGTTTTATATTTTTGGAAAGGCGGGAACAATGCCTTTAATTTAATGCAAAAAAAATTTATTTTAATTTTGGCAATACTGCAAACGACGTTTGTACACTTAAAAGAATTTAATGACAAAAATCTATTTCCTCCAACTTTTGTCAGGAACATCTGAAAAATATTATAAACAGCCTGGGGCGCAACTAGAAAAAAATCCTGGGGGGGGTTTCAAAATTTTTATATTATTTTTCAATTAAAATTATTTTTTATTAAAAGTATTTGTTTTTGAAATTATTTTTAATTGCAGCTAGTTTTAATTTAAATTACTTTTAATGAAAATTAGTTTTAATTACTATTGTATAAATACAGTTTTTTACAATTAATTTAGTATTACAAATAATTGTTTATAAACATGAATTATTTTTCATTTTACATAATTCATATTTGTAACCAATGGAACCGCAGTTCGAAGGGCGAAACCAATGAGCTTGTTTCAGTAGAACGAAAAGAAAACAAAACAACCAATAAAATCGTAGTATGAAGATCGTGACATCATAAGGAATATTCCCAACGACGATGCTTCAAATATTAAATTTTATTATAAAAGGAGGGTAGTGTAAAGATAACCGGCCAACGTCCAAGCTTTCTTTGATTTCGGGAATTGGCTGACCAGACCAGATCGCGAAGTGGCATGAGACGATCAGCCAAAATTGGAAGAAAAAATTATTGGCACGTATTTTTGGCTCCGTATAACCATTAAAATTTACTAGCTGCGATGTGATGTGCCAATTTGGGACAAAGTAATTTTTTTTACATTTTAATTAAAAATCTTGTCTATTTTTAATATATTTTTAAATTAGGGTACTTATACTTTTAAATTGAAAAAGATAACAAAAGGGGCAATATTAGCGAATAAACTTTTTAATAAAACAAAACAATCGGGCGTTCTTTAAATAAGCACAATCACGTTTTGGCCGATACTAAGAAATTTGATAGGACACATTTAAAGTTTAAGCTGAACAAAAAAAAAAAAAGATTTAATATTTCAAACTTGAACAAAGGTAATTCATATTTGTAAATAAACTTTCGACGTCATAGATGCAAATCTCCGATGTGAAATAATTAAAAAATTGTATGCATTTATGCCGCTGTATAAAAATACCAATTTATTATTATAAAATATGCTTCAAATATAAAACCCATTGAAATCTAATGAAAACAGAAGTGAACGGCCATAAAAACAATAAAAAGACAAAAAATAGCGCCCAAGCTTAATTACAAACATATTCATCTTCAGATACTTTAGAGAAGAAATTATACTTACCAATTTTTTGCTCTCTTTTGACATCCATCAATCTTGATCTTAAGATTAGAATACGATAAAAAGACACGCAAAAAACTCCTAACTTGTAATTCATTGATAAATTTTTTTTAAAAAAACTAGTCACTTAAAAGAAAAAGATCTTAAACTGGCAAAAAATAACTTTAAATAGACACACAATCGTTTGGCACTTAACTCAACCAATATAAGAATAATCCTTTAATTAAGAAGTCAAATGAACTTTTTTTATTTGAAAAAATGCCGAGTTCCACGTCACCACCAGACATTGGTAGATACCAACTCCAGACTTCATGGCAATCCCGGGTTGTACGTTGAATGTCGTCGGGACAATCAGGCGGCTAAAGTAGTCTGCTATTACATACGAATTAAAAAAAAAAAAAAGAAGAAAGAAAAGTGGAGAATTATTTGACGTATTACGAATAAAACCGAACAAAATGCACTTTCAATAGCGATTTCAAAAAATAAATCTTTCATATTTTATATTTATTACGTTTTCGTAATACTTATTTCCTGTCTGAGTCGACATAGAGGCTCCACACCCGCTCCACGACTTAGCTTTATAGAACAACATTTATAAATATATTTGCTTGGTTTTACTCAGATTAAGTAAATGCAACGTGGTGCTTAAAAAAAGTATTAGGACGAAGACTCTCGATTTTAATAGTCAAAATATATATATTTTTAGGGCACTAGCGCTTTTTTTTCTAATCCCCCCTCCCCCTCAACATTAAAGGAATAAGAATTTTTTTGTTTTAGTTTTCGTTTTTAATCATCGTCGCTAGAGCTACACGAGGGCTATTGGCGACGGGCTTCGTAATTTAGAACCACAGTGAAGTGACGAGCCCACATCTGAATAGGCACACAACGTAACCATTAAGGGCGACAACGTACTCAGCTTCGGAACTTCTAGGATATTTAACGTGCACTTCCTCTACACGGGTTATTCTTCGTCGGACATTTTTAGCTACACTGGCCGTTTATAGGTCGGCAGTTATTTTGACGATGCCCGGACCCGAACCTGGGACCTATCACATGCAAGGCGAACGCCTACTGGGCTCCCCAGCCCCAACTCGGATTTCGCAAATGCGAAGTGTTCTTTTCTATGAATTTTTTTTCTTGTTAACAAAATAAATTGTGACTATAATGCGGGTTCTGGGGAAGGAGGGAGAGAAGTTATGACCCTAGCCAGCCCAAGATTTTTTGAATGCACAATATTAGAGCAACTCATAAAAAGTGACAAAAAATTAATAAATTTGGCAAGGCATGTAATTTTATCAGAGCTGGCGCTTTTTTTTCATCCCCCCCCCCCCTCACATTAGAAAAGAGTTTCGTTGAAATATTTTGTTTTACACAGATTTATACTTCCCGCCACCCATATTTGAAACACTTTGGGGATGGAAAACCGAAACCGGTTTTTTTTGCCCTCGGTTTCGACCGAAAAACCGGTTCTTCATAAGGCCAGTCTTAAGGTTCAGTATAACCGAAAAACCGGTTTTTGAAACATCGGGTTCTTTTTTGAAAAACCGCCATCCCTACAGTTTCTTATTTTGTTGGCGGCGAGCGAAATAGTGTTTCTCTATGGAATTTTTTTTCATCACTTTCGATTTTTTTATTGTTATCAAAATAAAATTTGACTATAATATGGGTTCTGGGGGGGGTTCTGACCCTAAAAACCCCCCCCGTGGTTGCGCGCCTGTAAACAGCTTAGTAAAACACTCTATATTATTCTTTTATTTAAGGGAATGAATATTACACCATTTGTTTTAATCTATACTTTTTATGCTATATTTAATTATTGGTCACCGGGAAACTTTTGCCGATGAATGCGGGTAACTTTGGTCCAAGATGTAAATATTCCTGAACTTTGCACTTTCAAAAATGTATGCAAAAGTGTATTCTGTGTAACTATTTTTGAAGAAGTCTTATTTTTATGATTATTCATTTGTGAGATGATTTACAAAAAACTTAATGATTTTATTCCTGAAAAAGATAACGTTGGAATGGAAGAAACGTGCCACACGTCTAAATTGCTATGTCGAAATGTAAACATTTTCAATTCCTAATTACGAATATATTATTTTTTCTTTTATAATAAAATTCCTTACTTTTTATAAAGATATTTGTTATTAAATCTTGCTGCTTGAAATTTATTTTTCTTTTAAGCGAGAGTCAATACTGGTATTCATAGTGTAATGACATTCTACGATGCACTGCAATGTAAATGTTAAGTTATATACCATTTTCAATAACTATGTATCTTAGAACTTTGTTATTTTTGTGTTCAAACATTTTAATATTACTAGTATTTGGATAACACAGCCTTTAAAGATGTTAAAAAGTATGTTTCTTATGTATTTCATGCTTGGACCAAAGTTATCCGCCCGGATCATAACCATGTTCTAATTTTTTAAACTAACACCAATTTGTTATTAATTTATAAAATTCAACAAAAATGCTTGGAAATTATTCCTAAAAGTACAATACTTAGAATGCATAATGATTTTTCATTGCTTAAATCGGTTTTGCAAATTAATTTTTCTTCTTTTGTAAAAAAAACCCCTGTGATTTTGAACCAAAGTTACCCTCACTGACGGTACGCTAAATATTACAACAACAAAGACTAGGTATTTAAACTATTACACGCTTAAATGAATTTTAAAAACTTTTCTTAAAGATTTTCATATTTCAAGAATAAGCGTACTTTTATATATTAAATTTATATATTATGCATAATTACTTTTCTTAGGAAGGAAGAACCTGGATTCTCAATCTTTTTTCAAAAAAATCCTTTTGTGTGACTTTTATCTTTTAGGCAATGAAGAAAACACTTCATTAATACTTTGAAATTCCAAAGACATTTAAAACAGTCTACCGAAGTTAAACTAGAACTAAAAACATAATATTTATTGCCGTATTTCCTATTGTAGTTAATATTAGGAAGAAATACTAAAATATGCATTCTGTCTGAGAAGTTATGAAGCAGTTGCAAAAGAATCGTACTTTATTTCATACCAATGTTTTTAATAATATGCGAATATTTTCCAGTATTAAGTAGTTTTCAATGATAAAGATTCTTCGCAGATTCATAGCAGATATAGTCCCAAAAATATTTTATAAAAATACTAAATTAGAATGAACTAAGGCGAAAACTAAATTAAGTGGAGTGAGTACAAATGTTATTTATAAAACTGAATAATAATAATGGATATATTACTACATTAATATAAAAAATAATAATAATTAAGAAAGTCAAAAGATTAGTTAAGAAAGTGAGAGATAGATAGATAGATAGATAGAGAGAGAGAGCTTGTGTATTTAATGCATAATAATGTACTTATCTTTCCATTTGTGTTCATTGTACAATGCCCCAAATGAATCATATTCAAAAGTTACTGAATAGGAATATTATTTTTAGCAATTAAAGTAATAGTATGGCCAACAATATTATTTGAAAAAATATAACGATTCTATATTCAAACAACATAAACAAATGCTACATATTTTTGTAGGAACATTGTCAATGCATGGAATATATAAAATTTTGTAAATACTACAATGCTAAAATAAAATTCTAAACAACAGTGCGTCGTAAAAATGTTACAGACATTTAAGACACAGCAAAATGAGCACTATGAAAATAAATATTTCCTTTATGCCCCGGTGAATAAGCCTAACTACAAATAAACATTGTTAAACTTTTACTTAAAAACGTAAGCACAAGACATTGTCAACTGAACAAAGCTAAATTGAAAGTGAAGTGCTCAGGAAGTATACCTTTCTAATAAAAATGCATTCCGACAAAAATTAAACTATTCCAAGAATGCCTCTAAAAGCATCATAAAAAAAACTACGACATTTGTAGTAACGCAACGCTGGATTTACTATAAGGAATTCGTTACTTCGTTGATATAAAGTTAATTGAAAATACGGACAGTTTATCTTTCTTTTTCATTACGTTTGGCATTGACAAATTGCGCCAAATTATGTAAGTCTGCAATAAGGTTGACAGAGTTTTAAGGTAAGCAGTTATGTTTAACAATATTTTTCAAAGACATTTTTAATTATTATAAATGCCTTTAACTGTGTTATAGTGGCTGATCCGGCAGCACAACGGTTAGGGAGCTAGCCTTTTTAGCGTTTGGATTCGAATCGCGGTAAGGCATGGATGTTTTTGTTTGTCAATAAATGTTATTATTTGTCTATGTGTTCATGTCGTCCTTTCTTTGTGTGTCTCCTGTGCCTGTGTCACTTCTGATGAGCGGGGTAACGGGCTAGAAAGCCTATACTATTCCCTTCTAGAGGGCGTATTCACTGTCATTTGTCAAGGGTGTTATAGTAAAAATTTATGTGTACTGCCTCTTCCCCTTTGCATAATTTAAGAATAAACCATGATTCCACCATACATATATAATTTAATTTTTACTTCAGTAAAAGGAAAATAGATTGATCTTAATTTAAGCTTAATTTCAGTTAGCGTTTTAACTGTTGTTTCAATCAAAACCATTCAGCATGTTACTCTCTCGCCAACGAAAATTCATGAAAAAAGGTATAAATTATAATATAAAGTATACCATAAAAGTTCCTAGCACTCTAAAATTAAAAAAAATCGCCGTGCGAGTTCAATTCGGAATCCTTTAGTTTTAATGCATCTTATATGTTTATTTTTTTGTGTTAGTCAATCTCTATTTTGGAGGATAAAAAAATCTTCAAAATAATAAGTTTTCATATAAATATTTTGTTGCGTAAAAAGCTTTTTTACTAAACAAATAATTTAATTTCCCAAGATTTATTTTGCAACCAAATTCGACGGACAAATTCAAAGAATTATTGTTCCAAAAATATTCTAATAATTAGTTTTTAACTTTAAATACGTTACATTGACTATTTAAGCAATTTTACTACACAAGTTTGGTTGAAGATAGCCACAGAAGGGAGACTACGAAAAGTTATGGCGCATGATATTGATCAATCATGTCTCTAGAAATCGGTTAAGTTGACGTCCTAATATGTTTTAAATTGTACGCAATACGATCATTTGAATATTTTCGGTATAAAATATTACAGTTCTATGCACATTTCATGAAATTTTGATGCACTTTTTTATCATACCGAAATGGACTGTATTATTATCTGTAGATGATTCATAATTATCTGTAGATCTGTAATAGACTGTATTATAATTAGATAGTACCAAACAAATAATGTTGAATGGAGAATAAATAAATAATAGGTGGTAAAATTTAAAAAAAAACCCACAAAAATAGAAAGCGTACAGTGGTTTAAAGTAAAGGAATTTTCGGTACACCTTGTTGGAACTTCAATGAAACAAAAATATTTATTTTAAATATAGTTTTGATAAATATTCGCTAAGTTCTGCAAAAAGTTATTTGAATAAAAATTAAAGGCATAAATTATTCAAAAACTTTCGAAAAATTAATAAAACTTAATGCTTTAAAATTTACTGGAGCTATCACATTAAATTGTAAGTTGAATTAAATGTTTTTATGATTTAATTGGTGTATTCGTGGTTGCTCTTACGTAACACTTTTATATCCAAAATATAAGTTTTTCTCAAGCCTATTACAATTTTTATCACTTGTTTGATACCTAAGTAACATTAATTCCATCAATTATTTTTTAATCTCACCTCTGAGTTAAAAAGCCCTTTATAAAACTTATTCACTTAATATTTATAAAGTAACATCTTTAAAACATTTGTGCAAGGAATTGTTTGCAAAAAAAACATCATCATACTACTTCAATAATTACTAAATGCTACAGGAGAAAATTATAAAAATTATGTATCTGGTTTAATTTACTTCGTATGGTGGTAAAATATTTAAACGCAAACTAGATGTGGTTATTCCTTAAATAGTTAAAATAGATTTCATCTGAAATTGTGCAGAGTTGAATATTAGTAAAATACATAAATAAATAACTTTAAGGCAATTTTTAACATAACATACGCATATCGGATCTTCTCTACTCTAGAGAATAAAGTGTTATCATATACGATTTAAAAATGCATTGTTTGCGCCAAAGTTCTTAAGTGTGGTAAACACGGACTTTAAAATGCAGACCCAGAAAGGTACTTTGGGACTTAAATTGTTCTGCATTTAGCGCTGTGCTTCAAGATATTTTAAAACTAAAACAAAAGTTAAACACTCAAATACCGTCGAAATTTTTCTGTTAAGTAAACTTCACAAAGAGTTAACGTTTGTTATTTGTATTTTCTTTAAGAGAAATACTATTTTCATGCAGATTATTTCAACTGCAGATAGATAACGGTTATTCCCAAACAAATCTAAATGTTGACATATAAAACAATAAATGAATCAAAAGCATGAAATTAGCTTAGTTAACATTATAAAAATATTTTATATATTAAATTCATACAGAAAACTTATTTATTTGACTAAATTGTGTGTGCTGATTAGTACAGCTAAAATATATTCCAATTAATAATATGAAATACCTAATGCATTGAAATACTTTCGTCTTTAAGTGCTTCTGAAATCAAAAGTAATATAATAATTTTACTAAGAAAAAAGTCTTTAGAAAATCACTAAACACTTGTTTCATTGTCCAAAAATGTAAAATAACTTAAATATACTTTTGAGATATACCTGTTTAAATTACTTGCAAATGATGAATAAACTATTTACTGAGTTTACTGGTTCAAATAATTTTTATTAATCTAAGTCACACACCTATTTATTAATTGTTATAACACTTATAATGTTTCAATTAATTTTCCCATAGTGATATTAAACATTCTAAGAATGTTGTTTTTAGAATTGTAAATATCATTTTAAAATTATGATACGGTTGGATACGAATTGGAATTAGATTAATAACTTTGAATGTAAATTTTTTTCTAAGGGTGCATTGAGACTCATTGTATTTGAATTTTTTGAAAAAAATTCAGGAGAATAACATGTGTTATTGATTAACCTAGAGTCCTACGCTTACAAATATTTTTTTAATCTTTTGGAATTAATGATTCAATACGAACATGTCTTTTAATCTAAAAGTTATAAGTTGGACTTACTATGATGCACCAAGGGTTTGATTGGACTCTAGTATTGCATAGATTAGTACACGTTATAATATACCACCTTTGACCTAAATATAAAGTTTCTAAAAGAAACTTTATAATTTATCAAGAGCTTGCTTATCTTTTAAAAAGTATTAAGCTATTAAAATATAGTATGACAATGTGCTGCATATTCATGGAAGGCTTTAATTTAACAGTTGACCATTTGATAACTGCAATTGATTAATCTGTAATGTAACAAATTTTAATAATTGTTCTCGGTCAAGGGCCATTCTCAGGCATATTACTACTACTTCAATTATTTTCAATTGTCTTCTTAGGAGACAAATTAAAAAACACTCCTAGCATTCAAGCCTCCCGATATGTTTCCTAGATGTTTTGAAGCCCTAATGTGCCTTAATTGCCCCCATTTGAAATAAAGTATTTTAATATCGCGCGTTATTTACTTACACGCTGACATTGGACAATAAATCAGAATATAATGTTCAAAAAGTTTGTATTTAAAATTATCTTAGCATTAAACAATAAATTTATCCTTTTCAAATAATTCTATTTATTTTATTCTAACCCAAAATTGATTTTGTTCTATTTTTTTCGATAATAGTTATCCAATTGGCTTTATGATATTTAAAAGAAGGACAACTAGGAGGAATTATGGTAAGGACTCTCGTATTTTTTTTAAAGGCGAATCCTAAAACAGGCAAAACTTTTTTTATACCACCAATATGTTTCAACGTATTCCCTGCTCCCATATGTATCTCATACGTACCAGTTATTTAGGGAGAATGATATAAATTCGTTTGATCTTGCTGACTTTTAATAGCGAGAACACTGTTTACCCCTTTCAGTCCCAATGATGTCATTTGACATCATCATTTTAGATTTTTTTGATCTTCTATAGCCATTTATTATACCCAAAAACACATAATTCGATTCTTCAATTTTTTTTCTAACAAAAAAATTTGAAGAATCGAATGATGTACTTTTATATATCAAAAATGGCTATAGATGATCAAAAAAATTTCTAAAATGATGATGCCAAATGGCATCACTGGGACTGAAAAGGTTGATGATTAGGAATTTCATTAGGTTAAGAGGGAATAATAAACTACCTCATGAATTAGTCCTTTACTTAACAATTTGAAATTTGTTTGAGTTTTGTTGAAGATTTTTGTGTGTGCAAAGAACCTAGAATTTAGTATCTTCAGTGAGTCAGATTACTTGGTAAAATCGTTAATTAAAAATTTCATTCTTCGCTTCTCAGATTGCTTATTTATCGGATTTTTTTCACAAAAATCCCTAAAAAATATAAAATTGGTCTTTAAAACAAATAAACTATGTCCATCAACAAATCAAAAACGATAAAAGTTAATTAGCTTGTTATTAGGAAAGCTATTATTAATATAATTTTTTAATTATTTAATTTTGCCACAGATTGGCATTTCTAAGTGGTATGAAATATAGAAGGAAAAGTAAACAAATTTCTTAGTTCAAAAACAAATTAATATCATATATTGAAAACAATGCCGTAAATAGTTTTACATAATGAAACTTAAAACGAATCCATCCTTCTAAAATAAATTTTGTAACTTTTTTTAAGTGACTTACCTTAGTAGCTTCTGACCTTCTGTCTTCAGGTATAGTTGAATAATGTCGCATCCGTGTATAATCCGCAAGTTGATTTGAAGATGGCTCGACTGGTTGTGGAGATGGATCTGGTGTAGTATAAGAAAGACTTCGAAACCAGTTTAAGCTTAATTTTCGCATCGTTGCAAGTTTTGACGTATCCAACAAAATGTATAAATATATTAAAAGTTTGTGAATATTTTGGATTTCAGTGACGGATAGAAAAAGATAGTTCTGATTTTGATACAATATTTAGCAAAAGTTCATTGCATTTTGAAATATAAATGGTTCAGTATTAATTAAAATAATCCTTACTCTAGCTTCGTATATCCAAAAATGTCAAAAGCGCTTTCTAGATAATCATGTTTTGGGCAAAATAGAAGAAGGCACAGTAATAAATCCTTTTAACGGATTAAACGGAATTCAATGTCCGATATTTACACAAAAACAAAAATCATCACCACACTGCAACAACTTTAATGGCATATTCTTGACAGAACTTCCAAGCACATTTCTCGATCAAATCCAATCACGCCACGCATCACGTACCCCACCAAAAGGCCCGTTATGCTTCTAATCTTCTTAAAAGCCGAACAACGCACCAACAGTTTTTATGGCGACCACAAAACCTCCACAGATCATGCAACAGACACACATTCAACTGCACACCAAAAACAAAACACGGCCCCGTGGCAAGAGAGGCTACTTCAAGGGCCTCGCGACTTTCTGGAGCTTGTGTGAGGAACCCTTCTAACTCATACAAATATGCCACAGAGAAAGAAGCCAAGAAGAAAGAAAGCAGGGGAAGGGTGTCTAAAAATATCCTCCCCGAGAAATTAGGGTTCGTGGTGCGTCATAACGGGAGTCTTCAAAATAGTGTCTAAATAAATAAATCAAAAGGGCTCTTTGGGTTATTTGAATTTGAGACATTGCTTGTGTTTTTTTATGGGTTCGGGGTGGGTGTTTATTGTGCTTAAGTGAGGGAATGTAGAGCGGTAAAGGATCGAATAAAATTAGATTTGGCGATTCGAAGTCGAAAGAGGCGTCAAAAAGAGTTTGGTAATGTTGAAAAATTGTCATGGTTGTGAAGAAATTATGTATTTTTAATAAAATAAATGAGACTTCTCTATTTTGCTGTCCACAACACTTCTTTTAAACGAAAGAAATAATTAATTAAAAACTTAGAGTTTTTTTTATATAATGTTTTTTTATATCATTATTCCTTTTAAGTTTTTATGATGTCAGTTAGGGATTTTTTTTTGTCTTATATGGTTTTTCAGCGAGAAAAACTTGAAAATTTGAAGTGGATTTAAATGAAAATACATTGATGGACAGTTTAAAACAAACCATTTATCTTTTGTAACGATGTAACATACACTCATTAGCGACGGTTGTCAAGCAAATTTGCCATGCCAAAATAAGCTTTATTCTTAATTTTATCGAAATAAACTAATGTAGCACAAAAAATAACCACAATACTGACCAGGTATGTAGGACAAATTAAGCTATACGTATTTTTTAAAACTTAAATTTTACGTTTTTATTTAGTAATTAAAGCGTTAATGATACTAACAAATAGGTCAGCTAATATTCGTAATAGCCATGTATATTTTTGATAAATAATATAATATTGAAATTTGTATGAATAATGCTATATGTATGTTTTAAATGCGCCATAAATTAATTTACTGTCATATTATGTTTAGTAAAACAGCATAACAGCACAATTTTTGTTTAGTAACACCTTTTTTTATTATAGTATAAGCAGTAGACTTGAGTTTTAGGCTGGTTACATTTTTTCTGCGAAGTATAAAATCACGCATCACTTTTAACGATTTACAATCCTATGCAATGTTCACTCGTTCTCAAGCTTTGCTGTGAAACCTTAGATTGTGTGGGAATGTAATTCGAGTTTGACAAAGGAGACGTCGCATTTTTTCTGGCGCTTAGGCTGTGTGATGTTGCAGAAAATAGCCTTCTCGGAGCTTAATGGATAAAAGATTTTTATTCTTTCCATCTGATGGCTGCCTTTTTACGTTCCCGAGTTTTGCTTCTTGAGAAAAGCAGCACTGCCAAGAAGTCAGTATAATCAAGTTAGGTTTTGTTTACCATGAAGTAGTTCTGCCAAGAAGAGTTTGAAAATCTTTGACACGAACGCCATTCCTACAACTTTAAATCTATTTCTTGAGTTTGCAGAAATACAGGAAGTGGTGTTGTTTTTATGGGGCAAGATTTTGTTGGTGTTTTGTATTGGTGGCTTTTTTATAAGCGCAAAAGAGTTATTTTTTTATTACTAGTGAATTTGAACAGTGGTTAATTGATAAGGATGTATCTAATGAGCTGCAACATAAATTGTGCGTGGCGTCATGCCAAAATTGCCAAATATGCCAAAATTGTGCTTTTCGTCAGGATATTGAACCACGACGGATTTAATGTGATGCATTCTAATTTACACAGATTCTATTTTAATTAGATAGTTGCAACTTCAATTTTGGATATTAGAATCGAAGACGAATTTGTTCTGAAACCATCTTGTTGAAAAGGCCGAGAACTCCGAAACACAAGAAAAATAAATTACCTTCCCTGAAAAACTTTACATTAGAACTTTTAAAAAATGCCGCTTTTTTAAGTTAACTCAAAAGTTGCCTACTAATTCTATTCGTTGCGTTACATAAATCATACTTTGAATTGTTTAGGAAAATATCAGTTTTAAAATTAGTAAATTTTTTAATATCAAACAAAACTTGTACTACACAAAAACGAAATAAACATAAATAACCGTTTGATTTTTTTCAATATAATTTTACAATATGAGTAACTTTAAAATATGAAAGGTCGTGTGTGTGTGTGTGTGAACCTTATAGACTTAAACACAATATGCCAATTATATCTGTATGATGTATTCCGAATATAAGATTTTCAACTATATATATTACCATCGATACATATTTAGTGCAATACAAAACTAATAATTTGTCAACAACGTTGAAAAAACAGTTAATGTCCAGACAAACCTATTTTTAAAAAATCTAATAATATAAAATAACTATAGTTTTATCTAAACTAACATGCATTCACATCCTTAAAATATACAATCCACAAAAATAAATAAACGAATAAATAATATGAAATTAAATAAACTATTTGAAAAGTTTAAATTAAATTATTCCTATAATTATATGTAATGCAGATTTGTGTTAAAAATAAAAAGTAAGTATGTTCCTATATTCATAAAATATAAAAAACTTTTTCAACGACTTTTAGCTTATTGCGATAACTCCATTAAAATGAGAGTAAAATTTGCAAAGACCGTTAAATTATATCCACTTACAGAGAAAATATTTTTTCACTATCATATACGAGTACATTATACTCGTACATTGTTATAAATGCTATGAATGACCAACGCAACAGAAATTAGATTCATTCCAATTTATATTTGCACCAAATTATATTTAATACAACTTATTATATATGATGCGAGAATTACACCAAAAGAATACTAAGACGAAAGTCGTAATGCTTTTAAAATCGAACGACCTTTGAAATGAGAAAATTATGAATGCGATGAAAACTATCTATTTTTTATTTTCGAAATAAAAGGTTTTGGATAAGAATAAAGTCGCGTGGGGTACGATTTATCTTTCGAACGTTTTTATCTTTTGCTGGCTTATCGAAAGTCAAGGATTGGATTTCTGGAGGAAATAAAAAAAAGTATTTCACTCTGTTTTGAAAATCGAGCTCTTTTTGCAAAGGATTAGCTATAAACGAATCTAACACTTCTGTAATGTAACAATAGTTATTATGTGGGGTTACCTATTGCCATTTGAAAATTGAAAATTAAGTTATTTTATTAATAATTTGATGGGACAAAATAATGGAAAATAGATAACTAAGTTACTTTAAATCAAATTCTGCAAGATAATATTATGCTATACATTCCCATATTTGAAATTAATCTATCCCTTATAAAATAATTAAAACAAATTCTGAAATATATATTATTTGAAACTTATTATTGCATACTCCTTTTTTAATCAAGGAGGCTTATGTTCAGTATTTAAGTTTGACAAATTGACCATTCATTCTGATAAGATAAATATCTAATTTTAGACTTATATTAAACCATGAAATCGACCAAGGCCCGTTCGTGGCCGAGTTGTTAGGGCATCAGCCTAAAGATTCAGCCTTCTCAGGAGTACGGGTGTTCCAATCCCACTTACTGCCAGTCATCCTATAAATCGGATCTGTGCTGGAAATAGTAGAAAAATCTTCAAACACGGATGGAATCGAGTGCACTGGGACAAACGTGCTCGTTAAATCTGTAGAGATCAAAGACCCGACGGCTTTAGCGTAAGATGTCGCTCGAAGTACCGTTGGAAGCCCGCTCACGTGTCTATCTCGTCACTTGACCAGGGCTCTAAATAACGAGGCGTTATTGTCTGTGTTAAAGCTCCGAAAGAAGGCTAGATATAGGCAGCCGAAAACCAATACATTAAATCGGCCAAACAACATATTTTTAGTATAAATTTGAATAGTATATTTGTTCCTATATTGTTCAACAATGCACCCATGGGCTGATGCAAAATCTCTCGTTAGTGATCGATATTGGTCAATACAGTTTCTATTCAAGTTACGTTTTAAATAAACAAATTATATTCATCTGCATACAGTTTGAAGATTTCCAAAACCGATTGTAAAGAAATCACAAATTAAAACTAAAATAAGATCTGATATACAGTATGATGCCCCCATAAGATTATACATTATATTTAGAGTTAAGTTGTAAAACATACATACTCTCCAAAATATAACTAAAATAAAGCGTTCGGTTTTGCAACAAGACCATCATGTATACAGCAGAAAAAAGTTTGTTTGCAAAAATACACAGGATCTTCAATTTTCCGTCAGATTTCAATTGATATTTGTATTTAATATCGATTAAAATCAAAACGCTCTTACACTTTTGTCAAAAGGAAAGTTAAATTTCCAGAATCGCTTTTGAAAATTGCATTTGTAATGGAAGACATTTACGGCTATTCCGACTCGGAGGTTCATGCAAACTGTCATTTAAAAGAGGTTCAGAGATCAATTAGGCTGCCATAGAGGATGTAAGTGAATTTAAAACGGAGCTCTTTTCTAGATTTAGTGACGTAAATTGCTTTAATGAATCCTATCTCGGAGGTGAAAAGTTTGTTGTTTCTGAAACGAATAAGAGGATGCATAATAGAATTATACAGTCCAGTAAAGTTAAACTGTTATGTTTTCTTAGATTGGTTAAGTTGGATATTGTCACAACATAAAAAATGATGAGAGATGATAAAAAGAAGGAAAGAATATTTTGAGCCAGTTCTATTACATGAATTGGATCAAATATGAATATTAAGGAAGTTAAAAATTACCACATAGAAGTTAAAGACTGAAAAGAATTAAGAAATGTTTTAAGAAATAATATAAGAAATAGGGTTTTGTATAAAATAAATATTTTTTGTACGGGAAATTTTTATTTTATTTCTTCTTTCTAAAAATGAAAATTGTCAAGATCCTATATACTGAAATTAGGGATATTTTTTGTATATGTTTAAGAGAGATAAAAAAAATAGAATAGTATAGTCTTAATGTAAAAATTCAAAAAAGTGTACTTTGGATTAAATATTTTTAAAAATAAATATGCATTTTCCAAATAGTTTTCATTTCGTATTTATGATTAAAAAAATACAAACCATTTTATACAACTCTAGTAAAGATTGACAAATGTCTTATATTATAACTTTAGATATAAGTACCGATGCAATGTTACATAAATCTTATTTATTTCAAATGAACCCGTAAAGATTACTGATGATGCATATTATATTGCTGACAAAATGTGTTCTTTAGAATACAAGAGACATCACGTAAAATATCTGGACATTTACACAAACCAATGAATAATTACTAAGCGGGGTTGTTTACTAAACTCGAATCAAAGTTGCCGTTCATAAATATATGATGAGTATGTCTAGTAATGTGAAATATCGCATCATATGTGGGCGAGTGACGCTTCTGCCATGCTGAATCAAAGGGGGAGAAATAAACTTTTTGTTTCACAGAGAGGTACGTGCAAAGGGATTTCAAACATAATGCAACAAAAATGTATACCCAAGTTTTCTTATGCAAACTAGATAAAATTCAGAACGAGGAATTTTATCTAGTTTGTATAAGAAAACTTAGGTATACATATTTGTTACGTAATGTTTGATATGTTCAGTATTTATATTTTAAATCAGATATAGATTTGGTATTCAGTGGATTTGTTATTTGATATATGTTAAGAAATCTTATTGAGTAATTAGGAAATATTTTGTTATTGTTTCATTTATTTTCGTTATTCAGTTATTTAAGGGGGTATAGGACACAAAATCTTCAAAAAAATCAAAAAAATTATTATTATCATAAAAAATAACACAAATATTTAAAAATAATTTAAAACAAAATTTTTATTTATAACTGCAGTAGAACGTGAGATGTGTAGTTTTTTGTGTCATGACATCTGTGTTGGCCAACCACGTTTATAATCTTTGCTTCCTCGTAATATTAGATAGGAATAACGTTATCGAATCCTTAGTTGCTCGGTCGGTTTGGAGCTCTTCAGTAAGGAAAGTGATAAACTTCAAAGCTGTTTTTCTCCTTGATCGTGTTTTCGATGATTTTTTGACTTTAAATTGATATAACTCAAAATCTACTGCCCATAGAGTGTCAAAATTTGTTACTCATATTTTTCAAACATATATCTTTAATTTGTCCTTAGGGATTAGTTGTAAATAGTTTATTTGTTTATTTATTAATTTTTATAAAAAAGTGGACCTGTGAAATTATTAAAAAAACTTCCATAATTTTTTTTAAAAAAAACTATTGCAAATATGAAAAATCGGTAAAGACAGTTTGTTAAATACATTTTTCTGTTTATAAAAATGCCAAATATTTGTATGCCAATAAATAAGTTTTTGACTTATAACAAAAATAAGAGACATCACTTTTTGACACATTTTATTTTTTTAAAAAATAGATAATGATAATTTAAAACCTTTGACTATCTAAAAGTGTAAGTATATTTAGTATACATTTGTGGAAAAAAAATTATATTGATATCTGCAATATTAAAGAAAAAAGTTGAAAGTGTCCCATACCCCCTTAAATAATAAATATAAAGTGTTTAAGGGATTAAATCCAATTCAAAATTATATTTTAGAGAGTTATTGTAAATAATGAATTGGATTTTCACACAATTACCTTACTTTTCAAAATATAATAAAACTACTAATATAATTCATATTTGAAAGAATATGTTTATTTTGCAATTGTTTTTGACAAAAAGTACACCAACAGCCGCGTCAATCCATTGCAACTAATATCGGATCTCTACGTCATTATTTTATGAATGAATAGTACCAATGACGTCACTGAATACGAGATAATGTTTCAGTCCGTGTCTACTCATACATATTAAAAAAGCTCCTAAATAATAATTAAATGAGTCGGCTGAACCGGAATTGAAAGAGCGCATACTTAATGAAATATGACTTGTGGGATCCATTATGAAACTAAGCTGACGTCAATGTTTAGATGAAAGGAGGGGTAGGTCTTAATCGATTAAAGTTGACAAAATGTTGGATCGTTTAAAATTGGTAAATAATTTAATTGAGTTTAAAATATTAGATAGAAAAACTCTTAATAATTTCTTTCATATTATATGGAGGTATGGTATATATGCGTAACTTGAATGTTATGTTGTTTTAAATAACAATACTTTTTTGCGTTAAAATAAAGTATAAGACTCTGTATTTTCTGATTTTAATATTGATTGTGACTTTTTTTTAAACATTTTACTTAACTTCTGTAGCCAGCTATAAATTTACATTTGTATAATTGTGTTGTGTTATGAGAGAAAATAGTTTTCTGAAAACTATCCTTAAAATTTTGTCAAGAAGGCAATGAAATCATTCATTATGAATACTTATAGCATAATAGTGGTTATTTCAATCACGTTTAATTTAATTTGAACACTAAAATATATTTTAAGGGACATTAATGGGTTTATTAGCTAACTTTTTTGTTTATCTTACGCTAAATTTAAAGCGAATCTTTAAAAAAAAGTTTTGACAAACTGGTAATAAGAAACAGGACCAATATGAATCAGGAACTCGTTATTTAATTTAACATTGACTACTCGTATGATGTTTCAGTAAATTTCTTAACATATCTAATTAGAAAATGATGTTGGAATACTTGCTATTGGCGAGTGATTTGAATACTTGATAATTTTTAAGTGACTCAAATGATATAACATGACTTTTTTGCGAAGTGTTAATGCACCTCTATTAGGACGAATCTTTTGGTTTATTGTTGAATGTATTTTTATATAGGGGGAAATAGCAAGCATAAGTTGGAACGAAAAAGAAACGCATAGGGTCTATTTTCGGTTAAAATTACTTGAACTATTCTTTTGCTTAATCATATAATAAGATTAGCATTAATAGATTTAAGAATAAAGTTCATTCGAAGTAAATAGAGATAAACGATTTAAGTAAATTACGAGTAGGGCGGAAAGTGCAATCTTAATGCTTGATTCCACAGTCTGTGCCCGCATGGCAAGACAGCTTTATACTTCGACTGACCGATTATTTTGTGGATCAACTCATTAACTAACCAATCATTCTACGTAAAAGCACTCCGCGTCCAACCGGACACGGACCAAGATTATATCTTTCTGTTGACTTTTAAGGTTTTTTTTTTTCTTTTCATTATAATTGCATGATTTAATGGCAGGAACTGTATACAATGCTTGCCAATTGAGCGAAATATTCGCTTTGATTTAAGAAAAGCAAAAATATACAAACCTATATTACACACACATTCAAATTATTCAAATCGTATTATGAGTCTATAATGATAAACTAAACTATTCCAAAATAATTTTTGTTACCATTGAAATGCCTTAACGAATTAATTTTTTTAAAAACTAAATTAATATTAAAAGTAAGCTAAATGCATCCTCATTTTCATAAATTCCTTTAGTTATTCAATTTTATTAAATTGGTATTTTAAATAAATATTCTGGAGTGCGTAGCTTGTTTTACATTATTTCTGTTATTAAAAAAGTATTTAAATTCTGTGATATCAAAAAAAAAAAACATTTATTGAAACAGGCAATACTACAACAAGTTCATTACGCCAAGGATTGTTTTGATCTGTTATTCAATCTTTAATTTATTTATTCAGAATCTCGTGTACCTTATTAGTCAACAAAGATATCCATTTTCAGGTGTTTATCTCTCTTTCTTTCTTTTCAGTCGAGGTATAGCCATAGATTGTAAGGAATGCATCACGTTCTTGCAAACGAAATGTGGGAACCTAGCCATATGCTGAAAGAAATCTATATAGTCTAGGGGATTTCAAAAGCTTTTGTCAAATAATTTATCGCGCATAAGTAGTAATATAAAAGAGAGGGTAAAAGAAGAATCAATTAATACTAAAACAGCTTAGCAGGTAATTAAATATTCTATTTTAGTATTTTACTCGCTTACTTTTGTTATTTTTCTTAATTATTGGTTTACCTTATTACATAGGTTTTTGTAACGTAATACAAGATTGTTTTGTTTCGATAACAATTGCATTTTCTGTTATTATTTTTTGCGAATTGTGTACAGACGTTCAAATATTTAAGAATAGTCTTAGACAATGTTTGTTTCCAAATCTGATTTAAACCAAAGCATAAATGAAATTAAGCCATTGCATATAGAATATATTGTGATATTCACATAATTATTTGATTACTTACTAGTATCCAAAAGAGTAATTTTAAACCTGTTAAACGGTAAAATTATATGGAATTATAGCGCATATTATTTATAGAGCGTAAATAGATAATAGCACCTAAAATGTTTTAATACTTAAAAAAATGGAATTTTATTTAAATTTTTTTAATAACCTTGCAGACATTTGAATTCTTCTTTTATCCGTAGGCACATAGAATTGCTTTCATTAAAAAAAGTATATAATTTTATAATTATGTTCAAACATTTTAAAAACAACTTTTCTACAAGACAAATACTTTTAAGGTCGTTATTATTTTGTAAATTTTTTATAACTTTTACTATGCATTATTGTTTATATTTTGTTGGTGTTTCTTTTCAGTTTTTAATCTGACTAGAATCAGTTTGTTGTAGAACATAACAACTATAAAAACAATTTATAGAAAAAATGAAGCATCTATTCTTATTGCTTTTCTTGACTGTATCGAAAAGTCTTAGTCAGCAATACAGTTGTCCATCCAAAGAAGACATAAAACCCTGTACTTGTTCTCCTGGCACCTTACCTAAGCCAGTTATTTTCTGCAATGGACTCTCCTCGATCGAACAACTTCTCAGAGCCACCAAAGGCATGGAAAACTTCAAATACTCAGACTTCTTTTTGGAAAAATCAAACCTCAGCGCTCTGCCATCCGATATCTTCAGAGACATCGAGATCCAGAATTTGGAAATATCCTTTACCAAACTGAGCGCTTTGTCCGAGAGTCTGAACAGGCCACCCTTCCTTGGTCTGGAGTATTCCTTGGAATCTTTAAAAATATCTGAGGCTTTTACAAATAAAAGTGCCCCTCTTATGAGACTGTCCTTGTCTCATTTGAAGAAACTGAAAACCTTATACCTTGTCGGAAACACTCTACCAGTGATAGGCAATGATTGGTTTGAGAGTGGACCTTATAACTTATGGGAACTGCATCTGATTGACACGTCTACGACGAATATTGGAAGCCATGCTTTTAATGCTTTACAAGAACTGAAAATATTTCAGCTCACTGGTGGACACATCACAGATGTTACAAGAGATATGTTTTCAACACCAGCATATCATCTTGAGTCTCTTGATTTTAGGTGAGATAATCACTCTAAATGTCTGAAGGTAAAGTCTAATTTAACTAAAATATGCACATGTAGCTCTAGTAAAACGCTAATCCACCGTAGCATTTTTTTGTTCATAATATATCAATTAATATAATAAGTTTGAATATTAGATAATGAATTTCATACTTCATTTATTGCACATTATTTAAAGGGGAATGGGCGCGCTGGATCGCGGGCCTCCAAACTCAAGTGCTTTAGTGTTAATCCAATGAAAAAAATCTATTTTCTCTGCCACATTTCTCCGGCTGTATTGAATATTTTTGCCAAATAAAAAATGTAGATAAGTTACAGGTTTCTATAATCCCACTTCATAAAATTGCTTTGAATACTTTTTTAAAATTATTTATTGAAAATTAAAAAATGACATTCTAACCAATTTCAAAAAGTGGGATTGTAGGGACCTGTAAGTCAGCTACATTCATCACATAAAAAATCCGTTTGTAAAAATATTCAATGCAGCTTGAGAAATGTGGCAGAGAAAATATTTGTTTCTCCATTGAATGAACACTGATGCACTTCGCTTTGGAAACCCGCGATCCAGCGCGCCCATTCCCCTTTAAACCGATGGCAAATTGACGACCTATTATGGAAAATTATATAAATAATTTCGATCTAAAAATTTACAAACATCACAACTATTTGTAATACAATCTACATATATTTTAGTACTAAAGTTTATTTTTCTAATAGTACTAAAATAATATTTTTCAATAAATAGCATTACTCAAAATTTCTAAAAAAAAGTAATGAATTAGTTTTCATGTAATGACTAATTATTTAAATAGAAAATATGTATTATTTTCACTACACTTTTAAAAATCAACAAATGCTTAACTTTGATACAATTTAAAAGGTAAAATTATGAAGGAGAAAAATATAGCAAGTTACTTTATTTATCCAATGTATTATTTGTTTAGATATATCACTTTTTCTTAAAGAAATTTTAAAATAAACATATTGCTCAAATTGCTATGTCCTAATTAATGCTTTTTGTTTATTTACATTTTAGCAACAATCGAATAACATCTCTCCCTGAAAACATATTTTCAAAAATGCCATCATTGCAAAGAATTTATTTGGAAAACAATGCTTTAACAACAATTAGTGAAGTTGTGTTTGCTCAAGCTTGGAGTCAACTGTCTACTTTGACTATTTATGGTAAGTATTGTAAAATTTATTTATATATTTTTTTAATTTTCAGATACACTTGAATTAAGCTGCCTGAAACTAAATTGTAATTAAAGTTGATGAAAATATGGAGTTAGAAATTGATTACATCCACAAATATCGTAAATATAAAAGAACATTTGCTTAAATACTCTTAGGGAAAGCAAATTGACTTAATTGTAAGCTTGCTTTTACTCTAATAGAGTAAAATTTAAAATTTTAACAAATTTTACTTGCATTTCTGTAGTAGATGCTTGCAAATGAATCCTCCATACTTCATATTTTAAAAGTTAGTAAATTATAAAATTTATAAATTTTTACAAATTATATGTTTTGCTGGAAAACTTGACATTCAGGTGACGTGTTTATACATTTGTATTCCTTAGAAGGAATTATCTCTTATCGAGCGTCTGTTGCTACATATGTTTAATTTTTTACTGCAGTAATACAAATAGTTCTTTGAAAAGATTAACAAAATTATTTCTGCAAAAATTGCTTTATGTGAAGAAAGAAGGTACTAAAAAAATCTCTAAATCAAAATCAAAGCTAAAATCTACGTTAAACAATGTATAAATAAAAATTTAAATAAAAACAAATTAAGAAAAATTGGTTATTAAAGGTAGTTTCATGCAACTAGTATGAATAATACTGCAGAAAAATAACAGAACCTTAAAAATAGCATCTTATAAATTTGACTTATAATTATTCATAAAAACAGAAGCGAAATTATTAGATATATGTAAAATAAGTCGACAGGGAAACTAAGATAAAATTAAGTCGTTTTTATTTAAGAGTTAGTCATTGGGAGATGATAGATTGATCGTCTTAAGTCGACCAGAGAGTGTGTCGGAATGCTTCACAAAAATGGCGAAGAATGTCGAACTCTCTTCCATCGACCAACCAGAGTCAAAATTATTCGTGGGAAAGGTGTAAGTTCAAGATGACTCAGCAAAGTTTCTGTGGGAACGATTAACCTAGGGGACTGCTTGTTGCCAACAGGGTGTAGTTGGGATGTTAAATTACTAAGTGATATTAAGGATAAAGGAAAAAAAAGGTAATTTAAGTTCTTAAGCTTAATTGGGGTTAAAATATAAGATTTTGAGTGGTTAAGTTATAATATGCCATATAAAATGCCGAAACTGGTTTCATAAGACCTTTGTTCATTCAATCCTAAAATATACTACCAAAATTTACAATTAAAAAATTTTAATTCAAATATTTTAATCCAGAATAATTGAAGGGTCTTGTTGCAAAATTCGCATTGTCCAAAGAATGACTGAGATATAGGGTTCGACCGTTCTTTGGCGACTTTTACTAATCGTAAATTCAATCGGTGAAGTCGCAAATGATGATACAGATCCTATATATTCATTCTACATTCGACAATGTCAGTTATGAAACTAGACAATTTAATCAATATCCGCTTAAATATAATTCTAGAATATTTTCTTTTTAAGGTAATCCTCTTGAATGTGATAAAGACATCAGATGGATCTATAAATACAGAATGCCTGAATACGTCAAAGGCAATTGCGCAGCTCCCGAAAAACTAATAGGTCGCTCATTATCCACCCTTTCATTGGCAGACTTTGATTAATTTTTTTGTCCCAGAATTGGCGACTTTTCTCCATTTTTTCTATTTTGTAAAGCTGAAAATGTTGATGTGAAGTGTAATCTTATAGAAATTCTTCTTTGTGTTTTTCCTTTGTATTTACAATTTTTTGGAATGTTTGTTTATTGGCTGGTGGGTTTTTGTTAAAAAAATATATTTAAGAAACTTGCTTTAAAATATTAAATATTTGTGTGGTATTTTTTATATTTAAGGCTTACTCATGTTTTATTCATATTAAATCTGTACCTCAAACCAGAAGGCTTTATTCTCAGCGATGTCAATTTTCCGTAGATTTAAAAATCCCCTTTTGTCTATATTTCCACAGTTAAAAATAAAAATTTTCTAGACGTACTCAAACATTGGAATTTAATAAAAAAAAGCATTGGGACTATTTAGCTTTTTTACTCTCGTATTTAAAAGTTAGTAAAATAGAGATGTATCCCTGTAAATTTAATACACATGAAGTTCAGTAAATAAATTGTAATAATAAAATGAAATTGTTCATGTCACAAAATAAAATTATTAAGTTTTTATTTTGTCACCTGATAATAAACTTATAAAAATTTCTTCTAAAGGTTTTTAAATCAAATGTATGTATTTATGAACAAAATTATATAGAAAAAAAAGCATATCTCGTGCGTTTTCTCCACACACTTCCACAAAAAAGTGGAAGTGTGTAAAAAAAAAGACGAGTACATCAAACAGAACTCGAAAAATATAAAAATGTATAAAAAATGCGAGAAGGATTCAAAAGCTTTTATAAGCAGGTTGATGATCTGTTGAAGTGGAATATTGTGGCTTTAGAATCGATGAGGATAACAATACGCCTTGGATCGTAAATTTTGGGGAAAAGAATATTTGAAAATAATGTTGCACAATGGATTCCTTATTTTATTCATCATAGAGGAAAGATTTCCAAAATTCTGGTTATTTTAAGAAACCAAAATCATCAATTTCTGTTTTTTAAGAAGAATTTGATTGTAAAAAGGGATAACAATACAACATCAAAATTATTTTGGGGTAAATATAAAGGTTCAACTAAAAATTATCCATATAACTGGATAGATGCTACTTCAAAGTTATTAATCCATACAAGTGCAAACAAATTGTGTTTTTTTAACAGATCCATTAGAGAGAACTCTTTTTAACGATAAAAAACTCTAAAATTTGAAATTCAATTCAATATTGGTTTCAAATAGAAAAGGTGTCCAATAATTAAGTTTTATACATGGCCAGCCTAATTTTTTTCTAACAAGAATATTTATTAAAGTTATAAATTGCTGCCAATAAATATTTTTTTACGCTTATCAAATAGCTAATCAATAAACTAGTAGTGTAAAGTATACGAAGCTGAATGATGTGTAAATAAATGTAGAAAACATTAAACACCCATGATAGATTAAAAAGAAAAAATCCAAACAAAAAAAAAAAATAAGTTTTTTTGTTTTATTAACACTCAGCACACGGGTTAATTTAGTAAAAAAACAGGTAAAAATTAACCATTACGTACTTCCCTACCTTTTTACAAAGAGTGCAAAAAGTTTCTCGCTTGAAACGAGCAAATATCCCTATGCACAGATCCATCAAATTTGAAATCGATATAATTCTTTCACAGCTCTTCTAAAAAGATACATTAATATCTACTCTAAGTAAACAGAGCTGTAACTGAAATATTTGTTCAAAAAGTGTTTTTCACTATAATACAGACTAATTTCTATTTTTCATATTATGTATACGAATTAATTGGACCAACATGCATTGAATGCCATTAATTGTCCTCTTGTTGTATATTCATAGAAACTTTGGAGAACATTTGCACATCAAATAGCTACCTTGTAAGTTTTGAATTCTGTAAAAATGACAGATACAAAACTTGAGCTAACACGCAGTGCGTAGCTAAAACCTCTGAAAAAAAGTTTGACTATGAACAAACTATATAAAGTGCACCAGTCCCATATATACAGAGTTTATTTATTGGAAAGATTAATTTCCCCAGTGTACGATCGTGTTTGCACGATAAATAATAAAATCATTTTTTTTTGTGCATGTGGCTTAACATTTCACCTGCCCGATCTTACCGAAATATATTCAAATATCAATTGGTACTGCTCATATTCGTTTATAGTATTCTTAGTTTCAAGCTCAACTTACTGATAACCAGTCGAGTAATATTTATATCTTTTTCAGGTCCTATATAGAAAATAAATGACAAAAAGACAACAAACTTGCTTATTGTTCTCTTACTTAGTTTTATTCGTTTTAAAAGACAATAGAGTGAGTCTTAGTTCTTGTCCATTCCTTTAATTTTACTACGGTCCTTCAGACTTGCTACCGTTTGATTTACTACTCAACGTTTTGGTTAGAAGTAACTAATCCTTATTGAGGTAAATAAGGAAAATATATAATTGTTATATTGCGTGTAAATATTAATTTATTTGTGCAAATATTATTTTGTTTGTGTAAATCTTAATTTCAAACATCGTAAAATATATAAAAGGAAAATGAAGAGGTGAGGCAAGTTTTATACCCAAATTTATATCTAGAGATTAAAATTAAATCAACAAATATTCTACCGCCTTTCACGCGGAAAATAAAGCTTTTTTTATTGAAATAGCATGACAAAAACGACATTTTCTCACGCATTTCTTCTATATGGTCGATGGGAATATAGAGTGAATGGATTTCATTAAAAACCTTAAGTTAAAATAAAAACTCTTTAAAATAGAGTTTTTAAATAGTCCGCATATATTTTTGCTAACATTGAAACAGAAATTAAATGTTGGAAATCGAATATATCTGAACGCGTTTTTTTTTCCCTAAAAATATCCAATAAGCCATCCATTCGGAAATTCTTACGTAAAGTTCAAAGTTTGGAAGAATGTTTTTCATAAATTGGAAAAGGAAATTTAATATTTTTCAAGAATTCCCTCGAACTTTTAAAAAAATAATGACATTTTCTCATCTTCCAATTAAAAATGAAAAATAAGGAAAGACGAGACTTTTAGGATTCAAAAATTTTAATACATTTTCCCTTTTCAATTAATTTAATAAATAGCCTAGATCGAATTTTCATTCATAAAACTGAAGTATTATAAATCCTTTTCGATTTCTCGACATTAAAACAATTCGGATAAGTTCTTAGCTTTTATATTTTCAAAAAAGCCTTTTTTAATGATACCAAACCTATAGCATTTCATTTTCCCATCGATATACAATTTTCCATAAAATATTTCATTATTTCTTTTTCTGATATTTTTTTGTTTCACTACATAAAAGATATCTGAAGAATCCGTGAAACATATTTCTCCTTATCTAACGCGAGGAAATTCGTTTCTATTATATTCACTGCTGTTTTAGTTTAACAAAATTGTAAATAATATTCGTGATGTTTGGAGAGGAAAGGGTTAAAAAAAACTGAATATGGTTGTATATGGAGAAAGCTAGTTTAATTCCATAAACGAGCAAGTTTAATTATGGCGACAAGCGATATTCTATATGAAGCATCGACAATTTCTGGTATTTGAAAACACGTTTCCGAGAATTAAAACTTTTTTCGACCCAGAATACATTACAAAACCTACACTGTAAACAATTACGGTCACGTTCTGTGTATATCCAGGATAACTTTCTAGCTTTTTCAAGTTTCCGTCGCTTCTTCATAATTTCCAGGTTTTCCAAAGAAACATAACAAGGATCATTTAACTAGCATCACTTTTGAACATTTCAATAAAATGCAACTTCCTCAGCAAGCAAACCATGGCCAAGGCTCTTGTTCTGTTATGGAATGGTATAAAAAGTGGACGCTGGGTTGCTAGATCAGCAGTCCTTCCGATTATAAAGTAAGCTTCGAAAGCACATTCGTCCGTTGTTTGGTTTTCCAAAAACGGCGTGATTGCGCTGCTTTCATGTTATAGCTCCGCCCGTGATCGTGGCTTCTGTGCAACGAAACTATGAGTTTAATTATAACCTCACAGCAGAGCCATCAACAAGGTATTGAACAGAGGGTTTGCGCGATTTTCTGAAAACACCATTGAGATGGTAGGGGACGAATGTTCTTTAGAAGCTTGTATTGAAATTGCAAGAACTATCATCTGAGCAAAAATAGTAAAGACCTATGTGGGAAAATAGTGGCGCCATCCTGTGTAGAACTTTTATAAACCATATGACAAAACTGACATAGACTATGGGGTTTTGCCTGTGGAAAAACCAATGTATAGGTTTTTTTATATTTCCAGTGAAGTTACTGACTTCATAGGGAGTTGTTTCAAAATGTTTAGGAAAAAGTTGTCTTATATATTCTAGAAATACTACTGGGTAACAATTGAGTAATTAGGGTTGCCCGAAACTTTAAAGAGACATTTCTGAATCAATATTTTTTTTAAACAGTGTACGAGTTTTGGCTAGAATACAGTTTCAACTGTTTCAAAGGGTCAATATAGTAATAATAAAAATTAGTAATGTAATGGAAATCCATGAATCTATTTAATTGAAAAAAAAAACACTAAACAAATAGTTTTGCCAACCCTTAAAAACCAATATTCTTGGCTTCGAACGAAACACGCAGAGCCTAAGTAAAATAAGTTTATATGACATACAAAAATGCTTTTGTTACTAAAAGAATACTGCATGACCCCTGTCTTCATTATTAAAAAAAAAAAATATTGGCACTTATTATGCTCGTTACTTAAGAATATGTCACTTATGCACGTCACGCACTTATTATGCACCACGGATTAAAATTAGATCAAATCAAAACAAAATATCGAAAAATTTCCAGTGCATTACCTAAAAAAATTAAGCCGATACATCTTTTTCAAATCAAACAATGTCAAGTTAGGAAGGATCGAATGTTTAAGAAAACGATGCCCTGCATCTTGATCTTTCCGTTAGAGTCTTTTTTCTTTTCTTTATTTTCTTACAGTTATATTATTTTGACTCGAGTGGCAAAATTAGGTTTTTCTTGCACAGGGCTTAAAATTTTCATTCTAAAAAATGAGGCTTTACCGCCTCCTTATAGAATAAAGAGAAAATGTAATGTAAAGCATTAAAACCTGTTTTTTAATTTCAAGAAGAGAGGCACGTAGATCGTATTTAGATTATGGTATTGTACTAATATTTTTCGCTAGTTCTTCTGGAAGTTAAGAAAAAAGATGAAAATTTTATTAAGCTGTTAATTTTAAGATGATGTTTTTAGAAAGGTTTTTTTTGCAGTATTTGCTAATAGTGAACAATAGGAAAATAACATTCAGACCTTTGAGCTTGAAATGAAAAATTCTGATGATTAACATACACATGTTGGGGCTATTTGTTTTTACTTGTTGGTTTTTATTAAATAAGGCTTATAATTTATTTAATGCAGAAATGTGAAAGTAAATAGTTAATTTTTTTTCGTAGATTCTCTTGAAAATTCAGAAAAGGTAATTTATTTATATTATCATGAATATTTTGCAGAGAATACCATAGAAAATTACGAAACCTTAATTGATTGATACATATTTGTGGTGACCAATATATCATGTTTAACTAAACCACTGTAGTGCAATAGATGTCCTTTTATAATAATATTTATCGATACTGATACAATGAGAAATTTTTTAATTAATTTAGTTTCAGACAAAAATTTTCATGTAGGATTTGAACTCTTAGTTTCAATCAGTAGTTCTATCGAAGAAGGCCATAATCCATATGAATAGTTAGAAAAGTTTTACTATGGATTTGAAACCACAAATTTGTAAATTCAGAATATTGTTTTAATAGAAATATTCATTAGACACTTTTATACGAATTTCCTACCTTATACCAGACTAGGGCTTTTCTTGAATTTTGTTTATCAAACATTAGGGCCCAAGCATAAAATCCCCTATAAAATTTTCTTAAAAGACTTCGTAATTCTAATTAATAATATTTATTTAAAGTAGATTTTTTATATTTAAATTAATTATTTGGGACACTACATTATTCAACTTTAATAAAAATCTAAAATGTTATTACTACTTTGTGGTGCCACTATATCATCAATATATCAGCCATTTTTCATCAATAATATCATAATTCGCATGATTTCATTGCTATATTAGTCATGCGAATGGAATATATGAAGAAAAAAGGGATAAAACCGCTTGATTTTTTAGAAGGCTTTCCTCCATAGGTTTCTTTGGCGATGATAGCGAGCAATCGCCTAAACTGGTCACTCGCTTTGTTTTTCCTTCGTGGTAACCCTGATTCAAGCCAGAGATCATTGTACACGAGTCACACGTTTGTACCGCGAAAGAAAAACCGAACGAAAAACTGGTTTCCTGTCGCCAATGTCCGCCAAGCAGACACAATTACGGGAAGACTCCTATAAATAAAGCTGTTCTTTCTGTGTACTCTTCATATATGTAAGCAAACGGAATTTTTTATAAATTTTATATTACGCAACACAAAGCCACTAATTGATCTGAAGGATTTCGTTTCAAAACTCTCCTTCCCCAACGTATAACTAGGATATATTGTCCGATGCGTAAATGGCGAATTTTAACTACAGTTAATTCAATTTAACGAAGTCGCCAATAAACGTGCCCTACCCTAGTTCTTAGTTATACTTCGAAGAATATGACTTCCTGAAAAAAGATTAAGAAGAAGACGATAAATTTTTCGTTTAAATTGATAATATTGTTGTTTTTAATTGTTTTTTCTCTAATGGGACTGCAATTTCGGCGGTAAAGCCTTTGCAGACTCTGCATATTCCCCTGAACTGAGGGCCATTTTTTGTGCCACCATCTCTTAAATCTATCAATTTTTACGCTCAGATTACAATGAATCTGAGCTCTTCTGAGTGGATGTTAAAGCATGCCGATATTTTATTTTGCCGAGAGAACCCAAGCCAAATTAGTATGCCAAGTATCTGTTACATGACACATAATCATATGACATGCGTACCCTTGATTTTTCTATCTAGAAAATCCGACGACTCAGCCGGGACTCGAATCCGCGAACTTGGGCTTATGAGGCGGACACGTATGTATAGCCGCCTCGGTGGCTGAATGGTTAGTGTACCGGCCTTTGGAGCTGCTGAGGTCGGGTTCGAATCCCGGTCAGGCATGGATGTTAGTGACTGTCAATAAATGTTGTTATTTGTCTATGTGTTATTCATTTCTTTGTGACTGTAAATTTCTTTCTGTGTCTGTCCCACTTGACGAAAGCTTACATGCGGTTCTCTGAACAAGCACACAAGCTTGAATATATATGTACCATACCATACCTCTCAGCCACTGAGCTTAATTGGTTTGCAAATGTTCATATATATCTATCAGAAATACTACATAAACAGAATAAGTAAGAAAATCACACTTATGAAGTCAGCTGATTTGGGGAAATAATTTCCTCCACTCTTACCAACTCTATTCGCAAGTGTGTATTTGGCCCAAGGGGTACGTCTGTTGAAAATTGATTATTCTGCTTAAGGATTCGTTGTCCTTATAATCTTAATTTAATCAACTCTTTGTGATTATTTTGTCGTTGCAATTTCTTAGCTTAAAGCAAATTGTTGCATCGTAACAAACTTTTTTTTTAAATTTATATTAAGCTTTTATTTAAAGCTGAAAATTGGCAATTTTTAAGCTTATTGATTTCCATTTAATCTATAGTCAAGTAACTATAAAACTATCCTGTTTTGTATTAATTTTTCGCTTACGTTTGATGCTCATTTTCAACTATTTTTGACACTTTTAAAATAAATTGGATCACAATAGAATGTTTTATTTTACATACAAGTTACATTAAAAAATTATAACTTATTTTCTTGCTATTGAAGAGTTTAGTGGAAGAACGGGCTAAGTGACAAAAAAGGAAACACATGAAAATGAACTTCAAAGCTTTACGTTTGCTCTTAAATTCGTTTAAAACGCTACTTTCAAACGGTAAAGAATATACTTAAAGTTAAGTTTATGAAAAAGGGGAAACTTGTTACCTTTAAAGGATGGAATAATTTGTCCATTGGCCCCAAAAATCTCATTTTTTTTCCAAAAATGCCACTTAGCACGTTCATCCACTAAGCTCTTTAAGGGGGAATGGACCGCGGGTCTCCAAAGCAAAGTGCATCAGTGTTAATCCAATGGAGAAAAAATATTTTCTCTACCACATTTCTCCGGCTGTATTGAACATTTTCATAAGCGGATTTTTTTATGTGATAAATGTAGCTGACTTGCAGGTCCCGACAATCCCATTTTTTGAAATTGGTTCGATTTTTTTTCTGTGCGTCTGTAAAACGTTTGTAAAAATATTGAATACAGCTCGAGAAATGTGGCGGATAAAATAGTTTTATTCCCATTGGATTAACACTGAGGCACAGTGACTTTGGAGACCCGCTGCCCCAGCTTGTCCATTCCCCTTTAATTTATAACAAACACATGTCACGCATTTTAAAATGCAATAAAAAATGAATAATCCCATTTAAATTTTTGTACTTTAAATCAACATAACATAAACAATTTAAAGTTAAATCAACATAATATAAACAATTAAAGTTAAAGATATCATTAAAAGTCACTAGGTGTCAGCTTAGAAAGAGACTTGTCCTTGAGATGTCCTGGTTCAAAACATTTTCCCACAAATGTTTTCGGTAATGCGGCATTCGTAATCCACTTCAAAGCTTTGTCACAAACAAAAGGATTACCTAAATTGAAAAAATATGATTAGAAATGCTATGATTTGTTTTGTAAAGTAGTTAATGAAAGATATTTTTTAGGTACTTTTTAGGTTAATAAAGGATTAGGTTGTTTTTGTGAAAAGGATTTATGTGCAAATGACAGAGCGACTAAAATGATATAGATATTTAGATCAACATGTCAACAAAATATACACACGAGCAAAGAATAAAAAATAAGAAGATTAACAGCTATTTAAGTTCTGACCTAAATGTCTTTTAATGTATTATGCCCCTTTTTTGGAAGGGTTTCTTTTTATGTTACTTGCGAACAGTTGAATAAAATTTGGGTCAGTTCAGATTACTTTAATCGACTTATTAGCACAAATATTGAAATATTTATGTTTTATTGTAGACAAAAACTAATTACAAGTGTATGTAGTTAATTATTGCTTTACTTCGTAAAGCACTTAAACAGTACTTAATGAAATAATTAAAATACTATTTAATTAAAAAATAAATATGCTGTAATAATACTTTAATTAACACTTGTAAGCCAGTGTCTTACTTAGAAACTTTATATTATTACATATTTCAGATAAATTTTAAATACCAAATTATATTACCTTCTAAGTAAACTCGATTAAAATCGTTGAGTTTTGCACTCCATACTTCTTCCTTTAGTGTCTTCAAATTGTTTCGTTCCAACTCTACTGTTAAAAGAGAAGGCATATCTTCGAAAATGTCGTTGGATAGATACTCAATCCTGTTGTCACTAGAAACAAATAAGAAATGTATATTAATAAGTTTACCACTGTTTTTCATAGGGCATATCTTCGAATATGTCATTGGATAGATACTCAATCCTGTTGTCACTAGAAACATATAAGAAATGTATGTTAATAAGTTTACCACTGTTTTTCTCCAAAGTATGGCTAGTAACATATTATAAAGTCCGGTCCGTCCAATAACGACTTCGTCCAATTGAATTAAAATAGTTGAAAGTCGCCAATAAACGAACCTATATCTTAGTTAGGCGTCGTATAATATGAGTTTTGAAACTATACCCTTCATTTAATAACTATATATAAATTTCAAATTACAATTTTAATATTTATTATAGATTGGAATTCTTCAAAATTTATTTTTAAAAACATCAAATGTCTAGAATGTGTCTTAATATTTCAATAATAATGGATAAGAATTGTCATTTGGACAGTTTCTTTAATATGAAAGCTTATTAAATTACATGGGATATATTCAAACAATCCATACAAAAATATGATTTTTCCTATACAATTATTTTGGCATTGTTAATCAAAGCATATTTACAATTTAAATAACGGATTAGAATGATCCACGCCACAAATAAAAATGTATCTGTGATAAAACGCCCTTCACAAGAACGTTATATTAAAGTTATAACATAATGGACCATTAGTATCTGAAATATTTAAACAAATATGAATAATCTATTTTTAAATTGCTCAATGTATTTTAAAAAGAAGGAAATAAAAAAAATAATATTCAAATATAAAACCCCATATTCTGTTGATATTAGCTGTTTCATTTCATGCACTCAACTTTTTCTTTTTAAAACAAAGCAAACTATTGGGAAATTCTCAAATAAGATTTCTCTGAAGGAAATGTAAAGTTTGTGTATTTACGAAAAGCTTCAAATCGCATAGTTTGAATTCGAAATCGAAATACGGCCCCATCTTTCATATTTCTATTTTATGTATTCAAGAATACACAAACTACTCTAAATATAAGCAGGCAGACAAGCTGCTTTTCCCAGTAAATAGATTTAAAATAAATATCAACAGATGGTTTTAAAACTATGACATTTGCAGCAATTTCTCATTGTTTAAAAACTTGCGATCTATTTCTCTTATACACCTGTTTCATTTCATGCAGAATGAAATTTATGGTAGGTATATATGAGAACGTATATTTATTTCTGAAGTTTTTAATATATTTTTTTACACTTCATAAAAAATACGAAAGAAAAATCAATACTAAAAATAATAAATTAAGAGATATAACTACAACACCTTTCAGGTTTGAAAGTTATTTTCAAAATACAATAAAGCAAAAAGTTATACTTTATATCTTACCTCATACTTATTGAACGTAAGCTTTCAGCTGGTCTTGGAAACATAGATCTAGTTAAAGAGGTAATTTTATTATCCATCAGGAAAATAGTTGTTAATTTTGTCATCCCTGCGAAAACCTTATCTTCCAATTTTTCAATCTTACAATTATCAAACGTCACAGATCTCAAGCTTGGACCAGACGAGGTCAACCAATCATTCTTCAGGACTTGAATATCATTCTTTTCGAACGAGATTTCTTTCAAGTTTGTCATGTGGCCCAAAGACCAACTATTTACGAAATCCTCTTCATCGAAGCAGGATAAGAAAGTTACGCGGCTCAAATATTTTTCTTGACCAGCGAATTGAGGATGCTCAATATTTACAGTCGAATGACTGAATGTGATTTCATTGATGGCTGGACCCCTGAAAGCATCTGATTTAATTTTCTCTAAATCATACATCCATATGGACAAAGAATCTAGTTTGTGGTTTTTGAGATGACTAAGGGCTTGACTGAACTGCTTGGATTCCGTGAGGTGGTTGCAATGCATGGTGGAAATGTTGTCATCGTCTTCACAGTAGCAAGGATAGCTGTCTTCTGGATGAGGGCACTCAGTAATGAAGTTAGAATATGCGCATTGGCAAAGCCAAGCAAAAACTGCTAGGTATGACCACTTTGGGGTTTTTGTCAACATTTCTCTGCAATAAAAGTAAGAAAAGTCACATAAACTTCACTATTCATTCTAATTTAATTAAATTTGTAAAAAAATACAAGTTTCATAAAGTTAAACTTTTAAAACAGTGTAAAAATTATGCTACACTCTCTTATATTTTACTTGAAAAATAAAAGCATTAATTAACTATCGATAACTATTTTGATTTGTGTCTTATAATTCACTAAATGTTTACTCGGGGAAACTTACAGCAGAACGGGGTACGTACGTAGTTACAAAAATATTTTTTTAAATAATAAATACAAAAGAGTTAAAGATTTAATATATCTTTTCTATTGACCAAGTGGAAGACATAACATCGTAAAAAAGAAAATTAATTCCCAAAATTTTCCGATTGGGAACAATCAGCGCCATCATTTAAAAAAAGAATCAACACAAAATGATTTCAACTTAAATGGTTAGGCTACATATCAGCTATGAAGAAAACCCAATAAAAACGTTACATCCAAAAAACCAAAGGAAAAAGGAGAGGTAGGTCATGAACAGGATGGCTAGACATTGTAAAGAAGTGGCCAGGGAGTCTTGATGGTAACATATGAAGATTTATAGCGTTGGATAAGTCAAGATGGTTGAAACTGACAAACAGGCTTGGACGGTAGTACTGAGGGAAAACATCGTCTCCACTACTGCTAGTTCAAGCCAAAAACGGTAATTTGAACAACAAATTTGCATAACTATAAGAAAAATACCTATAAAATCCTTAAACAACTTTATTTGCATATAAGATGAGCTGAACGAAATGATTTAAAATTGCTGCAAACAAACAAGGTTTTCTTAGAAGCACTAAATATTTGGAAATTGTTTTTGGTGCAGCACTAACTATATTTTTTGTATATAAAAATATACAAAAAATATGTGGCTCATGTCTTGAGTTTATTAGTTTTATAACGAGATTTGTCTATTAATTTAATAACGAGAGAAATAAAATTAGATAGTTAATATAAATTTAAATTTGTATTATTTTTTTTAAAAAAAAACCTTCTAATATATTTGCTCTTCTAATCACATTATTTAGTTATTCATCAAATTAGGTTTTTCTATTTCAAACATTGCAATCGTAAAAACAAAAGATATCTTTTCATATTGATAAAGAAAATCGAAGAGAATAAATAATTAAGCATGCAAAATAGTTTAATATGTTGCTTTTCAGGTAAAATTTAATTAGGTGTTTTAATTAGTTTTTAAGAATTTAAAGGAAACTTAAAGCAGTTTTTCAAATATTTCTCAAATAAATTTTTGAAAAGAGAAACCTCGAATTTCGAAAAATATCTAAATTGAATATAAAATCCTTTCTTTATAAAATCCTTGTTTCAATAAATCTATTTTTACAAAACCTGTCTTAACTTTTGAAAGAAATAAAGGAATTCTCAAAGAGACTTTTAAAATATCTACACTAAAATAACCAAGAAAATGAAGGGGAAATCATAAAATGGCGAAAACATGTTATTTTAAGCTGAGTTTTCAGGTTTTCTTTGGAATTTTTGATTTTCTTATGTTTAGCCTTTAACTTATTTAAGAGATTTCTTTGACTTTTGCCATTCATGTTTCGTGGTTATGTTTTAGACAGGTTTGATTCTACTCAGAACAGCAGTCAGTCGTTAGTGGGGCACCTACAGGTTTATCCAAGGTTTAAAAAAATCTCTAATATATTTTTAGAAAATTTCTACCTAGGATAAATAATAACTCCGTCTTCTTTTCTTACCACTAAAATAATTATATAATCTGCTGTGTAAAAGATGGAAATTTTAATGGTATTGACATCAGTATTTCCGTAGATGCCTCGAACCATTTTTTTAAAGTTTCAGCTGAGTATAAAATCCTTAAATATTTTTATTTGCTTGTCTTTTCAAGAATAATCTTGAAAATCACATGCAAACTATTTTAACGTGAAATAAAACTAAAAAATAAAGCATGCTTTAATGCAAAAAAGCATAAAATCAATTCTTATTGATACATACTACGTGCAAAATGAGATTATGTATCAAACAGAGAAGGCTACCTGAAATAATCCTTATGTGCTTCTGCTTCTCTTTTTATAAGACTTAGAAATATGTACAGCTTTATAATATAATTCTGGAGGCTCTTTCGTAAGATGTAATCCGAGTCAGTAAGAGACTTTTAAAAAGTAGTTGCTAACTATTAAGAAATAAAAAGATTTTTAAAGTTGCTAGAAATAAAAATGTGAAATTGTCAAGAATCAGAAGTAATCGATCGTGTTACGTTACAGTACATATTTGATTGAAAAGCTGTCGTCCCGTATACGACAGCATAGGGTTCAAGCACGCTAACCCATACTTTGCGTAATGTAAATTGTGTATTAAAAATGTTCTTAAACACAGGAAAGAAAAAATCTATACTCAAATGGTAAAATAGATATATTAGTGGTTCCAGATTTAATCTGTTTACCTGTAAAATGTGTACTTTGGGTGGGGGGGTAACGGGTGGACTGTGGGTAACATTGGGACAAAGGGTTAATTTTAGGACACACTGCGTAGGTTCAAACAGTGGGGCGTTGTTCCTGTTGGGACACACTTTCTTTAGGCTTCCCTGTGTGTTTGTTACTGTTACTTGCGTTAGTTTTTGTTTTACTACGTTTTTTTTTTTTTTTTTTTTTTTTTTCTTGCCATTTTTTTTTTTTTTTTCTTTCTTTTTTTTTTTGAAAAAACTTTCTCTTCTCTTTCTCTTCTTATTCAAAGAGATCACTTTCACATAACATCTTCTTTCAAGTAAAATACTCTTAAATAAAAAAAATATCTTTATATTTGTTATATTAACAATTTTAATTTTGTTTTTTTATTTTTTATTTATATAAAACTGTAAGTTTTTTTTTTTTTACGTTTGTTGGTTTTTTTTTTTTTTTTTTTTTTTTTTTTTTTTTTTTTTTTTTTTATTTTTTTTTTTTTTTTTAAAAAAAAATAAACTAAAAAAAAACAAAGCTCTCTTAAAGCACTACTGGGCAAACAAAAAACAAAAAAATTACTTTTAAAATTTTACAAGACACAATATACAAAAAAGGCAAACATCCGTCCCAAAAAATACCAACCAAAAAAATAAAAAAAAAAATAAAAAATAAAAAAAAAAAAAAAAAAAAAACAAAACAAACCAAAAGGTAGAAACAGTCTTCAGAGAAAGAGGAGAGGAGAGAGAGAGAGAGAGAGAGAGAGAGAGAGAGAGAAGAGAGAAGATTTTCAAGTAAAGAAGAAATCAAAGTTAGTGATCATCAATCTCTTGCTGAAACTGAAACTAACTTTTATGAAAAAATATATATAATATTTTTGTGTATATATAAAAATAAGATCCAAAGCCATTAAAAAGTAATTATAATTTAAAATTATGTATACATGTATCATAACTCCATTGTTTAATATAATAATATATTAAATGCAATTATACACTCATTTACTTTGTCTTTTCTTTTCTAGATTATAAAATTATATACAATAATGTGGTGTGGTATTATTTGGTACAAAGTTTCTGTTTCTTGCTATTTCTAATGGAAAATATGGCCCAAACCCAATACCCCAATTTTACCCAGGATTGGGACAGTTTTTAAGTTTTTTTTTTTTTTTTAATATAATTGTTGTTCCCCTTGTTATATTATTATATTTTTTTATTAGAAGACAGAAGGCTTTTACATAATATTTTTTTTTTTTTACTAACTAAAAAAAAAAAAAAAAAAAGAAACGTAAAAAAACTTTGAAAAATGTCCCAAAGTTACCCCAGTCTACGGTATTTGAACAAATTAAGATGTAATTTTCAAGTACATTTCTTTGTCATTAGAAGTTGCCTCCCCGGTGGCGCAATCGTTAGGATGCTTGCCTTTGGAGCTGCTGGGGTCGGGTTCGAATCCCGGTAAGGCAGGGATGTTTGTGACCGTCAATAAATGTTGTTATTTGTCTATGTGTTTGTGTTGTCCTTTCTTTGTGTGTCTCCTGTGCTTGTAAAAACTCCTTATGTGTCTGTCCCACTTGACGAAAGCTTATATAAGCGGTTCTCTAAACAAGCACACAAGCTGGAGTCTATATGTACCTACCATACCATATTATTCGAAAACAAATTTTCTGTATAAAAATAACAGATTCCTTCTGTTTTCAATCAGATTTAATTTATAGTTCGTAACTTAAAGCTATTGCGATATTTAATTCCAAATTAAGTTGATCGTAGAGTACTAATATTAATACATTGCTAAGAAAGAGTTCTCACAATATAATACTAAATTTATAATTCTCGGAAAAAAATAAGTGTTTTAAATGTTGCTTTATTTATAGCATAAATAAATAATATAAATAAATGTTCATAAAATAATGGAATGTATACACAACTTAAACTTTTTATGTAACATGTTCTTTAAGTTTATGAACCTAAATATTCAAATCTTTTAAACTATTCACTAAAAAAATTACAACAAGAGTTGCCAGTTACTGATAGAATGAAAACACTTTCTAAAAGTTCGTAAACAACTCAACTCAACTATTCTTTACATTTATTATCTAAAATGGGCAGTTTTCTTAGCTCCATATTTAATCATAAACTCCATGCCAGTCTTCGATAACAATTTCTTTTAAAAAGTTTCTTTTAAAAAATCCTTTTCATGTATCCTTCTATAAATTTTACGATAAACACACCACCACATGAGGATGAAAAAAAAAAATTCTGTACTAGAACTTTCGGCAATACAAGTAAATTGGTTTTTTCCAACAGTTTCAAATTCTGAAATAACTATGGAAGTGCTTTCTATTCTTTGAACGTTCAAATAACATCTTCACTAACTCCATTCTGAGAGTATAAAACGTGATATAAGTACAAAAACGGAATAATCTAGATATCCTAGAAGAGTTCCTTATTTTATTTTGCTTTTATGTAAATAATAATTGCATTTCAAGACTCAACTTTACCTGTAAGTTAAAATACATAAAAGCTTGACTATAATAGCAAATAATATATATAATGTACAATGTAACGTTGTTGTAATGATATACAGTTTTAGGGGTGGCCTTGGTTTCTAATTTAACACTACTCTAAGATGACATTTTCTAAAAATTTGTAAAAGAATTTGAAATGTGAGTATGTCGAATAGTCAAAATGGCTCCAGGTAAATTATACTTGAGTTTTAAACTTTATAATCTCTAGTCAAAATACGGTAAACTTTAAACCAACCACCCTGTTGAAATTTATTTCATTTTGCGAGTAATTTTGTAGCAACAGTAAAAGTAATATTTTTGAAACTGGCTATGTCTGGTATTTTAGAGTTGAAAGCATTGAGTCGTAATATTTGAGACAAAATGAAAACACGTGCCTACAAAGAATTACAAGTGTAATTTTCTCAATTAAATCAAGTTATAAAATTTAATTATTTTGCTATTGAATATACACAATAATTCATTCTTCAAATCTAGAAATTCAAATAAGTACCTATAGTAGGTTTGGAATTAAATGATACAAATTTTTAACTAATTTAAAGAAACAACTTCAAGTAAATATTAAAAAACACTAAATATACATTTTAGTATTCAAAGTTTGTTTACAATTTGGTGAGACATTTCAAATTAGATTAAAAAACACACACATTAATCTAAGTAAAAATGCTTCCCCTACTGCCAGCACTAAAAATATTCAATTTAATTTAAGGGGAGATTTCAACTAACTTTGGCACAACCCTCCTTTTCAATGGAATAATTATAGCAAACTATTTCAATTCTAAGAAATAAAAAAAAACATATATAAAAGTACTCTTCATTTTGAAATTATTCAAGCCAAAAGGCAAGTTGCAAAAAATGCACTGAATTTAAAAAAAAATATCAAAGCTTTACCTCTTTCTTGGAAGTATTTTAAAAACGATTAAATATATTTTTCTGTGAATTAAATATTGACGGACAGATTTGGAGCAACTTCAAATATTTATTTTAATCATAAAAACAGACAGCTGCAGCTTTCTCGATAAGAAGATATTTTTCAAGAAAATTCGGGTTGCGTAGAAACTTAAATCTTTTTTGCCATGGGAACGGTGACATCACTTTTTAGCCTTCAGTTTTTATTCAGATGATTAGGTTGCAATTTTTCAAAAAATAATTTAAATTTATATAATTCCATAAAATAATCTTAGCTGATGGCTCTTTTTTTTTAAATCAGAAAAATTTCACCAGTTTTTTTTTTTACGATAACTAATTTTTTCATTGTGTGCGTCTAAGAATGTGACTGGGGTTTCTGATTTCTTAATCAAAAGAACATTAAAGTGATAAATTATGAATGAAGAAAAAGAGACGGTGTTGTTGTTTTATTTTCGTTTGTTAATATTTTAATCAAAGTTATACACATAATTTAATTATTATTTATCTGCGCAATGTATGTGACACATTTTTATTTGGGCAAAAGTAATAAATATATTTGTTGGTATTTCATGATAGTCCTTAATACGTTTGTTGCATTACTTGAAGTTCAAGATACAGAATTCTATGGAATTTTTTCCAAATCCTGAACAATTTATCATAATCCTACGCCCATCAAATGAATGGTGCTGCTAATGTTAGAAAAAACCTGTTGGTTCTGAATAAATTATCATTTTAATATTTTTTTCAATAAGTACTTTAGAGGTGGCGAAATATCTTTTAGAGTAATCATGCCTATTAAATTAAGACAAAAACAACATTTAAAACTATCATTTTATTACATGTGTGAAAAGCTCTTAATTTAATGTTTCATGTTTTTCCTTGGCAGTATTTTAATGTTGCTAGTTTTATAAAAATATCGAGCTCATAAGATATTCTGCTTTTGCATTATTAAGCCCAATATTCCCTGGCTTATCTCTCACGCGCATCTTCATTATGGTTACCAATAAATATTTCAAAAGCTGATTCCTATTCTGAAGTTAATGCCCGAAATTTAAAAAAAAACTGAATTTCGATGGATCTCAATTTTTGTTGGATTAGGCTAGATAATTACGGGGACTATTGTACTCTTTGTATTTTTAGGCCCCAAATGATGCGCCCTCTAGAAGGGAGAGTGTAGGCTTTATAGCCCATTACTCAGCTCGCCAGAAGAGACAGTCACAAGAGACATACAAAGAAGGACGACACAAACACATAGACAAATAACAACATTTATTGACAAGCACAAACATCAATGCCTTTACCGGGATTAGAACCCGTGCCCAGCAGCTCCAAAGGTTAGAACACTAACCACTGCGCCAGCGGGCCGACTTTAGACCCCAATACTCTTCCTCCAATCTGAAGAGTCCAAGGGAAAAACCACTTGATTTCGTAGAAGGCTTTCCTCAATAGGCCTCTTTGGCAATGATAGCGAGAAATCGCCTTAACTGGTATAAAGATACCGGTTACTCGCTTTGTTTTTCCTTTCGCGGCAACCCTGATTCGCGCCAGAGATCAGTGTGAGCTAGTAAAACGTTTGTACCGCAAATGAAGAACAGAAAGAAAAACCGGTTTCCTGTTGCCAATGTCTGCCAAACACACACATAAGGTAAGACTCCTAAAAATCAAGTGGTTCTTCCCGTGTACTCTTCCTCTTCTCCCGTGTACTCTTCCCTTACACATTTAAACCGAGCAAAACCACATTTAAAGGGATGCGTGGATATGCAACTGCCGCACGCTATATATTTTAAGGCATAATACTATCTTTCTAGGTTGAGCTGGGTGCCATCTCAGGTTTCTACTTCTTCACTTAACCATGGTTTAAATGTATAAGGTATCTATTGGCCATGATATATTTGTGTATTAGAGACTTTGTATTAACCATAACTTAAACAAAGTTCTAAAAAATGCAATATCTTTAGTTGTTATTCAATGGCTTTTCAAATTTTTTTCATCTAATGAAAATTAATATATACTATTCAACATTTAAAAAAAAAATATTGATTATGTTTTCTATGTTATTAATAAAAAATAAATTTATTTTCATTCAATAAAAAGCAAAGCAAAATAATCCTGCATAAACTATTTATTTAAGCAATTTTTAATAACGTTGGAATTAATGAAAATCAGCGGGTGTTAAATTTCGAAGGGTTTTATTCTTCAATTTCGCTGGTTCACTACAATGTCCAGTAAAAGTTTTTGGTAATCCTCTCTTACTAATCCACTTAACGTTGCTGTCACATCGAATCGGATTGCCTGAAATAGAAAATAACCACATGAAAAATTGAACCAAGGTTTAATTTTTTTTTTTTATTGTACAAGAAATAATTTCAGACTTGATGCATTGAACTTTCCTTAAGAACAAGTTCTAAGCGCGTAAATTAATTAAAATACTCTTATATAAATGTTTTGTGTGCGTCTTAATGCTAAATTTAGCGACAAGGAAATTTATAGATTGATTTGATGTGTTTATACTAGAGTTAAAAAAAGGTAATCTTATTATTAACTTAAGTTAAACAATCATTTTCAATGTACGAAACACTGTTAAAAATTTCGTGTTTGGTTTTACCACAATATTGGTTCCTAGTAGTTGCGACGGCTGAGTGGTGAAATGTTTCACCATATTTTCAGTCTTCAGTTAAACAATTTTTCGGGATTTCGAATCAAAGCCTGAGAAATGGTTCAACCTAGTTCCGAAAATATTTTGAAGCATTTCACCACTCCGTTGCAGGTACGAGGAACCATTATTATGGTGAAACCAAGCAGAGAATTTTTAACTGTGATGCATTAAATATAAAAATTTAAACTGCGTTTTCAAATGTTAAAAAACATTTTCCATTAAATTTTTATAACTTATTTTGATGCAGTAAAACAAACAAAAAAGTACCACTTGCACCTTTGGCATTTTGATATTTCTTTTATTTTAAAAGTAATAGTTAAAAAAATAATTGATTCACGTTAACACATTCTTATCGCTTTTCTCAAAAATTACATCAGTAAATTTGCATACCTTCAAGATAGACTCGACTAAGATCCTCAATTATCAATCCCCATGCAGATTCACTAATTGTTTTGAGATTATTTTTTTCCAGTTCTAGAACTCGAAGACTGGGCATGTCCTTAAAAAAGTCCTCTGGGATTACCTCTAATTCGTTTCCACTAAAATAGAAGATAAATCATGGAAATTATAATTTAACTAAGTCTGCGTCATTTTTGTATACTTGAATTTAATAAATAATCAAATATAATTGAGTCAAATTATTTAGTGTAATTAATTTAATATAATCTTTCATTTGTAGTTAAGAACAAATATATTTGTGCGAAAATTATTTTTGAACAAAATGTGTAAAAAGCTTTTCTAATTACACTATTTAATGTCTTTAGCTTCATTTTAATTACTATTTTAAACTAATAATAAGTAAAATAGTAAAAATTTATGTTTCGCAAATACTGGTAGCTACAAATCTGAAATATTCGGTGAATAAACTGCTTTAAGAAACTTCTGAGAATATATCATCTTAGCTTTTCATGCAATTATTTATAAATTCAGTATATGAATACTCGATTGAAAAATACTCGATTTGAAAATTTTTCTAAACAAATTAAAGCAAACAGCATGTTTCTGAAATTCCGAAATCTTTTTATAATACAATAAATTTTGTATTCAAAATGTTTATTTTCAATCTCATAAATATTTAAAAGACATTTGAAGCAGCAAATAAATTACACATTAGATTTTTACTTCGAATTAAAGGAATTTAGTATCCATGGCACGTACCAAAGATTTCTGAATACAATTTTATTGTTATATATGTTATTGTCGATAAGAACAATAATAATCATTGATACCGAGAAATGTAAAAATTCTTTTGCTTAGAAACGTATTTCCATATAAAATGTAAAACATAGTTGGAAGTTTTTAATTTGAAACAATAGCTTTATGAAACAGAAAGCTTTATGAATAGAAAACGGCTTTATGAATAGATTTATGAAACTGAAAGATTCCATTGACGTAATCAATGCGACAAATACTTATTGGGATATAATTATTGTTTTTATATTTGGTTGCATTACTATTACATGCTAACAGATTGAATAGACATTCCCAAAGTTATTAGAAATAAATATTGTTTTTACACATTTAAAGCCTTATTCCTAATATAAACAATATCTAAAACTATTTAATTTTCAATATAATAGAGTATTTTTCGTTGTATTTTAATTGAGTAATCCGAAAAATTTGTTTAGATATTTTTTTAGTTAGATTAAAAAAAATATAACTATTTCAAATGGCATAAATCTAAAAAAAATATTTTTAAAACATTAGCCTATTATTTAGTTTTTGCTCGACATAGTTTGACATTTTTAGTGAAAGTTAATAGTTTAAAGGATAGTCAATATATATTTTGTTTAGTATTAAGAACCACTTTATATTTATAAAACAATACTAAATGCTGCTTATAAAACTTACTTCAAACTGATGGAGCGCAAGTTTTCTGCTGGCTTTGGGAACATGGATCTAGAAATGACAGAAATGTGGTTGTTTGGAAGAAAAACAGTGGTTAGCTTTGTCAGCTTTGAGAAGACTTTATCCCCAAGGGATTCAATTTTGCAATTATCAAAGGTCAAGGATCTGAAACTTGGTCCTGAGGAAGTTATCCAATCATTGTCCAAAACATTTATGACATTTTTTACAAAAGACATTTCTTTTAAATTCTCCAAATGACCAAGAGACCATTTTTCCATCAAATTATCATTATCAAAACAAGCTGTCAGCGTTACTCTGCCCAATGCCGATTCCTGTCCAACAAATTGCGGGGCATTTAACTTTACTGTTGAGCTTGTGAAGACAATTTCTTTTATCTCCGGACCTTTAAAAGCAGTTGAGGCTATGTGATTTTTGGCGTTTCCATGTACTGAAAGTAAAGATACTTTGTAACCTTTAAGCTTGGAAAGGGCTTGCTCGAATTGTTTCGATTCGGTTAAATAGTTGCAATGCATATTAGCTCGGTCTTCGTCTTCTTCACAATAGCAAGGATAGTTGTCCTCTGGATGAGGACACTCCTCTACCAACGCCTTGCAACACAGAAATTGAAAAAGGACTGCAAATAGTCCCAGCCATACTCGCAGGTTGTGAAGCATTTTTCTGGAACAAAGATATCTGTTAGTTTAATGAAAATAAAACAAAGATGGAAAACTCTTTTTTTTCTCTTATTTTTTTTTACTCTTTTGACTGCTTTCAAAAATTTACGTGCCGGAATTATTTCCAATGAACCTTGTCATTAGTTAGGTTAGGTTTGAATTATCGTCACACTAGAGCTACACGAGGGCTATTGGCGACGGGCTTCGTATTTTAGAACCACAGTCAAGTGACGAGTTAACACCTGAATAGGCACCCAACGCAACCGTTAAGGGCGACATCGTACGCAGCGTTAGGACTTTGAAGGATATTTAACATGCAATCCCTTACACAGGGTATTATTCGTCGGACTTTTTGGCTGCACGGGCCGTTTATAGGTCGGCAGTTATTTTGGCGATGCCCACACCCGAACCTGGGACCTTCCACATTCTAGGCGAGAGCCTAACCGACTGGGCTCCCCAGCCCCCCCCCCCCTTGTCATTAGTAATCAGAGTCTTAAAATGTACTTGTTCTTTTTCTAGTAAATCCAATTATTAGGGATTCTTTCCATTTTCATCATCGTGCTGATTTCGTCATCTTATCCTATATTGCTCTAATCACAACACTAAAAATTAAATTTACATTTAACTGTCGGACAAGCAACAATTTTAAACTATTGCTCTATTTTAAAATAATTTAATCTTGTTTTAAGCAAAATCACACTCATAGTAAATTCCTTAAATCTAATAAATATTAGGAAGTTCTGATAAATAGTTAAAATAGAAATAATAGAAATAAAATTTATTATGACACACAGCCTTACAGATTTTCATCCAATTTCAAGACAATTTACGACCAAGTATTATCCGGAAATTGAACCTGACCCTCATCTTTGCAGTCCGTAGCTATAACCATTACATTACAAGAGCGACAAAATCAATTATGAACTTATATTTTGGATAATAACAAAACACAGAAAGTACTGTTTTTTTCATAAAAACCAACACATTTAAGTGCTTATTTTATCTATATTACTGTTATTTTGTATGAATTTATAATTGAATTAGAATTTGATGCAAAAGAATGAAATATTATATTTAGTTACATACTATTTATTTTCGTCATATACTTTATATTTACAACAAAAAATAAATACAATAGTTTTTTTTACAAATATTCTAATTAAATGAATGATAACAATATTCTGAATAATAGTCCTTTTTCCACAGCACACATTGAAATCACATTATATGTTGTGAATTCTCTTTAAATAATTATTTTTTGTTTCTCAAAATTTTATAATTATTTTGCTTCCGAACAATTTTATATTATTAATTTAAAGCATATGTGAAGGGTGGTCTTAGTATATAAATTTATTTATTTTCAGCTACACAAAAATATTTAAATGTAATTCAATTAAAATTGTGTACAAATTTCCTCTTTGAATAAAACACTTAAATAACAAATTAAACTTACCTTTTATTGATATATATATATATATTATGTTATTAGATATGTAGATCGTTTAAACCTATCCATTGAAAATTTTGGGAAAATAAATATAATGATTACTTTATCAAAACATATGTTAAAGTTTCATTTCTGATAAGACAGAACAGCACTTTCATTTTAACTTAAAGTCCATATTATCTTTTCCTTTTCCTGCCTTATTACCATTTTTTTTTCTATTCTTCGCTGTTTGCATTTTTGATTGTCTTATTTGGTTATGTGGCTTTAAACTTCTACGATGGGATTTTTTTTTGCTCGTAATTATATATAGGAATATAACACATTATCGAATCTTTTGTGTTTCGGCGTTTTGGGGCGCTTCAGTAACGAAAGGGTTAGGACTGTGTGCCCACCATTTAGATCCTAGATCGCGGATTTAAACTCGCAAGAGTTAATAGATTTGTTTGGATGAGAAAAGTTTGGTACGCATTTCATATGAATGTGTACCGTGTAAAAATTCCTTTATGAACCTAATTGGCTTGGGAACTCTCGGCTAAATTAAATCTGTGTAAAACTTCTAGAATTCAATGAGAGATTGGATTTCCGAAAATTGAATGTGGTAGAATATTATATTTGAATGTAGTAAAAAATTTTCGAATTTGTTGAGTAGAATACAGAAAACATCCGGCAACAGAAAACGAATATATCCACGAACACATTATGTCCAAATTTTATAAACATTTTTGATTTTTTTTAGTATTTCTAAAAGGAGTGTTTCGTTTAAAATCCTGACAATTGAAATATGGATAATTTTAACTTCCCTGGAAAATTTCTACATTCAAAAATGAAATTTTGAATAATGAATTTTGTTTGAATAGGAGTATGAATTTTGAATGAGATGATATGAGTTTGAATATGAGTATCTGCATGAGTATAGTTTTAGAATTGAAAAAAAGTGGAAGTAATATTATCTACAAAATGTTTCTTTTCAGAATGAAAACATAGATTTACTCCGATTTTAAAGAATCATTTTGTGTGTGAAATTAAGCAAATATCACAGAAGGGTGGACCAAGAAGCCAAAGGAACTCTCACTTCAAAACATCAGTCAAATACATTAGTCGAAAATTACTTTGCTTTTAAATACAAAAGTTTTATTTAAAAGTAACAGAAACAATTAATTAAAAATAACAGAAACAATTAATTGAAAATAACAGAAGTTTAATTTATTTTGACATACGAAAAATCAGTTTCAATTTATTGGTACTTAACCCTTTAGTATGTACATTAAAGCAAACATTCTAACTACAAAATATACGACAAACGTTATAACTCATCATAAACATATTGACAAATCAAAATATTCAAACAATTCTCATTGGAAATTTATATTTAATAAACTATCCTTCATTATATTCTACAAACTAAAGTTCTGTTTCCAATATTTCAATTCCTGCTCAGCATAGAAGCTTTCTATTTCGTTGTACTTTCCATAAATTTACTACCACTATTGGGAGATTAAACACGTAGCAAATTTCTATCCTGGTAGTTAAGGGTTCGCTACTAAATTTTAATAAAGGGATTCAGGAACATGGACGAGTATAATTTTCGTACCCCTCATTTTCAAAGCCTTTATTTGCATTTGTGTTATGGTTTAGTTTTATGATTTAGACTAAGTTTTGTGAGAATAGGATAGAATGGAATATGGTAACCCGAGGTAAAATGTAAAGAATTGATAAGGATGTAAATCAGATAATTATTTTCGTTGCAAAATAACTATATCCAAATAAGTAGTAAATGGTATGGTATGGTACAGCTGTGGAAATAAAAAAGTACCCACTTGGGGTAATTTTAACCATTAGTCATCCTATAGAATCGGACCTTTTTGACATTGTGAACAATTAACATTCTGAGTTAATTGCATGACACAAATTTTGCATAAGGGGTCATCTTCATATTAAAAATGTTACTAACTTTAAAATTTCCAATAGTAACACCCCTTTTTGAGTCCATATTTCAAATCTATGACCTATGTTAATACAAAATGCCATTTTTTAAAAAAGTTTTTAAGCATTATTAGGGGAGTTAGAGACGTGCAAAGTTTAGGTCCCATAATGTTAAATGAGTTGCACATAAAAAACTATCCCAATCTGTAAATAGTTAAGATAATGACACTAATTTTTTACTGAAAAGAAATTATAATCACCCAAACAAAATGCATTCAATATTTTAATATTTTTACAGAAATAAATTCAAGACAGGAAGTTTAAGCGAAATTCCGACGGCCTTGCATGCATGCTTGCTTGTCATTTAAAGATGGTCCCCAAAAGATACACAAGTGATTCGATTGAATAACTCATCGAATATTCATTCAAATGTATCAAAAACTTAGATTGTAACATTTTTAATATGAAGACGGTCCCTTATGCAAATTTTGCGTCATGCAACTAACTCAGAACGTTAATTGTTCACAATCTCAAAAAGGTCCGATTCTATGGGGTGACCAATGGCTGAAACAATCACTAGTGGTATTTTTTTTATTTCCGCAGCTGTACCATACCATACCATACCATATTTTTGGAGCTCTTACTTAAGTAATGCAAAATGTTTATAATATTATTAGGGTCAATAATCTGTCTTAATGCTCTCCAGAACGATATATATTGGTTCTGTTTACGGTTCGTTTGAATGTGCTTTGCTTGTAAGTAAACCGTTTTTTATCACATAAAAAGCTAAAAAGAATTGCAGGAAACTTTATGCTTATTATTTAACATATGCAGGTAAATTTGTCGAATGGCAAGTGCCAAATTGGAAATATAATTTGGAATAAATTTTTAAACTTTTTTAAAATATCTCTCAAATAGCTTCAATTCACACTAATGCACGCGGTATTATAAACTCTACAACACGTTTCATGCCATCCTACTTTAAAATGCTTTTTTTTTTAAATATTTTTTTTAATAAAAAAGTTATTTTATTTAAACTATTTAATTTTACTTTCGGTAAACTTTTATCAAAATATAATAACTACTGCAATACATTTTTCTCCGTTTATAATAGAATCGTTTGTGTATGTAGTGCATTTTTTAATTAAAATACAATTGATAATTTTGCGTTTTCGTCCATTCAAAGCTTAAATATGGGTAAATAAAAACATTTTTTTTTGGGTTTCTAAGCTAATTAAAAATATTTGGTAGCAAAAATAGACAAATGCTGTAAAAAAAGGAATTTTACTAACATTTTAACAATTTATTATATTTTATGCAGGACTTATTGAGAAAAGAGTGCCGAAAGCACCCAGAATTACATAATTCAATTAAAAACACTTTTAACAAAATTTTTTCTTATATAAAAAGTACTTTTGAAATGATAACGGCAGATAACGCTTATGGATTATTGTATGGCGCCTATTAATGCGAACTAAATATAGTTTAAAAACCTTTAAAATAAGTTTGGATAATTGATTTTTTTCTAAGCTACTGTCATCCGTTAAATTAAATCGTTCTCACGAAAGCGCTTTGGAAGCTAAAATAAAAGAAAAAAAAAGGTAAAGACACAAATTAGTTAGAAATAGAAATTCGAACCGTAATTGAAAACCTTTTTCTTTGCAATAAGACTTATAAAAAATTATTTGCTGAAAAGTAGATCTTCAAACTATAATAATCCTCACACAAATCAAAACATCTTAATGAGAATTTTAAAAATTGATTGTAAAATCCTTGAAACGTGCTTACTTTCATTTTAATTATTTTGGTGAATGAAAAAAAATCACGTCACCATGTTAATTGAATTTCTGGAAATAAACTTCATTAACAAAGAAACATCATTTAAAAACTCATTTTTCTTGGCTTTGTGTTTTTAGTTTCCGAGTTTCAATTATAAATACAAAAAAAAACAGTTTTTTATGCATACTCTAATTATTTGTATGGTCTATTTTATATTCGATTGCTTTAAGCAGTTTCTTCCGTTATTTATGGCATAATGGAAATTATTTCTATAGACAGTTTTGATTTACTTGATTTTATAATCGAGGGATTTTTTATTTTAAAAATATACATTCTCTATTCTATAATATATTTTTAGCAAAAATATTGCCAATGCAATACATCTGTATAATAAGTAGGTTTTTGTAAGAGTAAATTTTACTTTGAACCTTTACTTTAGTCTCAATATTTTTCAGAAGAAGTATTTACTATTTTCAAACAAATAATCAAACATTTGTTTTTTGGTGTTTATTGACTCAAAAACTGTTTATAGAACTTCAAATGGTAAAAGTATTTGTTGATATATTTTTATAGTTTACAAGTGATTTTATTTTTAGTAGACTCAAACTAACCTAAAATAAAATATTACAATTATTTAATATTGTAAAGGAACTTGTATATTGTTATGGATTTTAATTTAATGCAAAATTAAACTTAACCTTAAAACTTAAACGTAAATTAAGAAACAAAATTTATAGAAATTTCTTGCACGAATAATGACTAAATACAAAACACTCAATTTTTCAGATTTAATAAATTAAGTGAACATATAGCAGTTACCACATAGATGAAATTTTTTCACCATTTACGATATTGTACTTCCAATACATGATATCCAAACTCTAAGAATAAAGCGTCACAATATCAATTTCCATAATCAAAACTCAAGCTTCGTGTACCTTAACCCGATATTTCTATTCATCCAAAGATGATTTGGCTGCCTGAGCAATATTGGCTGCAAGAAATCGATTTTGTCAGTAGAAATCTAATCAAAGATCTCTGCTGTAGCTATATGCATCTAAATAGAAATGAATTTCTATCTCAGGGTAACTCTGGTATCCAGCGGTTCCCCTATGACTATATCAATGATATACTAAGTTTAAATTTATTATAAGTATTCAATTATTATATATCAAGACAAATTTGATATTATGTAGCGCTATTATGACACAAATATATTAAGCAGTGATAACGTATACTTGTAGGGTAGGGATATTTAACATTTATATTCCGGCTTGTGTGCTTGATCAGAGACCCGCTTATAAGCCTTCGTCAAATAAGACAGACACAGAGAGAGTTTTACTGTCACAAAGAAATGAAGTACACCCAGGGCTAAGGTGGGAATCGAACCCGTTACAGCGCGCAGACTACTGGCCTGCGATGCTAATGTATACTTGTATAATACATCTATTGTACCATATACTACAATACAACGACGATGTACAATGATATTAAAAATTATAAATTTAGATTTTTTCCATGAACAAAGATCGTCAAAACTCAATATTTTATATTTAAAAAAAAACTTCAAAGAATGCAGCGAAATCATCCTCATATAGACTCTAGAAGAAGAATCATAAGATAAACTTTAAAATAAAAAAAAACAGTTTATTGATATTTCTCAGAATCACACAGAAATAGTGGATTTAAACTTCTTTTAAGTGCGGAAAACCAGATGATAGTTGGGTAGAAAGCAATTAAAGAGAAAGTCAAATCAAGAGAATGAATTCATATTTTAAGATTTTATTAAAATATATGTATTCAATAAACAGTCTGGTATTAATAAAGTATGAACTATCTAATTTATTGTTTAAAGTCAAATAATTCAAATATATATAGTTAGACTTTTCAGTTAAAATCAGTTATTTGTAATTCCTTCAGAGATTTTCCCTTCAATTTTTCTGGTTCTTGACATTCACCATACAAAATGATTGGCTTGGATCTGCCACCAGAGTACATCCATTTCATTGAACTATAACACTCCAGTGCATTTTCTAAAAAATGTTGAAAGAATATATAGCAGTATTAAAATAAATATAGAAAGAATCTAGCAATTTTAAAATAATAATTTATTTTTTAGTATTGGTTAAAAAGATTTAAAATTTTAACTTTAATTATCGAATCAATAACAATAAATATTTATTAAGGTTTACAGCAAATAGTTGTCAGTGATAGTTTTTTGTAATTAATAAAATTCAGATGATTATTTTACAGATAAAACTTTACTTTCAAATAACTGTGTTATATTATGGTGTTCAATATAATTTTAAGAAATAAATTTAGAAACATTATTTCATCAATTTTTTTTATCAATGATTGAATTCCATTTGTATGAATTACAATAATGATAATAAAATACATTGCATAATCTTTTTAATATTTTGAATGGCGAGTTCAATTTATATACGAAAAAATAATTACGAGACTAAAATAACGATATTTATAAAAATCTCTAAAAATAATTCAGTTTAAAAAAACAGTGTTAAGGAATTTAAATTTTCTTCTCTATTATTTTATGTTCATAAGTAAATCGCTTTCAAATATGTAAATTGCTATGCTAAAAATATCACACAGCCATTTTATATTAAAGAATACCCAAATTAGTGAGAAAATCCTTAAACTCTAGAAAATTGAATTTTATATCCTCAAATATAAGTTACATTTTATAACACAAAATTAAGTATTATTATAATTATAAAGTTTAGTGTCTGGGTTTTGGATTAATGAACAAAACACTGGTTAGCCATTTTTCCCAAGTATCTATTGATATAATTATAATAATTACCAGCAAAATCCAACTTCGTTAGCTGAGACCACATATCTGACCAGATTCTTTCTTCTAAAGTAGTAAATCGGTTGTTAATGACTTCGATTATTCTTAAGTTTGGCATATCTTGGAAAATATCAGGAGGCAAATATCTCAGACGGTTGTTGCTAGAAAGAGAAAGAAGAAAAAGTAAATTTAAAAAATTGCTTTAATTTTAAGTTCTTGAATAGGATTTGATTTACTCATTGGTGAAACAGTAGATCACTGTGCTACAAAGCAGTATTATACCAAAACCCATCACAAACAATTATTTTAGACATCATATTCTTTTTGAAACCTAGTGCATTAGTAATGAAATAATTATGAATACGAATATTACCATTAAAATATTACATTGTAAAAAAAATATTATTCATATTATAGTTAAAAATAAAATATCGAAAAATATAATACCCAATTTTACATTACGCATTTATTGATAATTTCCTGAAATATTAATCGATTTTTATTAAGTTTTAAAATATAGTAGTCATTTTTGCTAACCATAATAAAACAATGAAAAAATTAGATGATTAGTAACTAAATAAAAATGTATGCAATGCATAAACCAATTACTTGGCATTAATAAGTAAAAGGTTTGATACAGAAGTTTTAGGTAAGCTAAATGTGCTTTTCCAGTCATAACGAGATATATTTTGAATTATATAAAACCTTTAGCATAAAAATGACACTTCTTTCATGTTAAGATAATGGGAGAATTTTCATTTTTTACCCAGAAGTATGACTTATTATTGAATGAGTATTAAATTTCTCTAGGGGATAAAGTACATATTTATTTATATTTCCAATAGGCATTAATTTTTTTTCCGCGAACATAAATATTTATAGGCTTAAATGTATGTATTGTTCAATCGTTTTTAGCTATATACCGTACCGTTTTTTACTAAGAATAGTTAAACTAAACAAGTGTCGCTTCAGTCATTTATTCAAACAGAAAAAGTGAGTAAAAAAATAAAAACCATGTTTAGGGAAAAAATTAACGTTCTTGATTTGAATTATAATGAAAGTTTTTTTTTATTATTCACCTAAAGTTTATTCTAAAAATAAATATGCACTTCAAATTTAATGGGATGTTTTATAATCTGATTTTTATCATTAGATTCTTTAATTTTCCTTGCGTGTGATTTTTTGGACTTCTTGATGCTATATTAATTTCATTTGCTTCTATTTTGGTGGTACCTAATTACGTATTCCTAAAGGTCGAAGATTCGTTTTTTGCTTAATTCTAATAAAATAATTGCTTAAAATGTTTTTAAAGATATGTACTACTGAGTTTGTAATCTTAATAACATGAAATAATTGAAGTATCTTAGACGGTTATGATATTTCATGGTGGTTTCTCTAGAAGTTCTACTCTAGAATCTCTATTTCTGGTTAGTGTGTGATGTTTTAGTTATTTTTATTTCTGCGATATTGTTTTTATTATTTTTAAATTTATACCATTACTTTTACAAAAAAAATTCAATGCTGAAAACAAATGCGATTTCATATTGGTTTGTGTAAATAAAATCATCAAAACATTTAATTTAAAACAAGATGAGGAAAATTTACAGGACCTTTAATTAGAATAGGGAAGTATTATACAAAAGCAGAAAATATTATGTGTCTCAGTGACAATTATGTTTAATTAAAAAAATTTATTTAAATTATAATTTCGAACTTGGTTTCTTTAAATTTTGCAATTTACCCCTCATATGTGGGACAAGCAATTTTTTCAGAAATGATAACTAAAAAAATGAAACTTCATAAAAACTACTTCAAAGCGTAGCGGTTTTTTTTTTCAAGATACCATTTGTTTAAGTCATTCATAAGCCATCTTAAAAGTACGAAAAATGATTTTATCAAATTGTCATTTTGCAATAAAGATTTGATGTATTAACACAGTCTTCAGGGTAACGGAAAAATTTTTGTTGCTCCAAGTCATGAAAAATCTTTCAATCAAAAAGATTATAATTTGGGAATAAATGTTTAAACACTTTTTTTAGCTTTTAAATTAATTTGTTTCAATGTTTCCTATGTTGAAAAAATGTGTACTCTCTCATATATATGTTACACAGACACATATTATACAGGCACATTGGCTCTTTCTTTTACCAAGGTACCTGAAATGAATCACTGCATTCATATTTACTTTAAACTCAAAGACCGCAAAGTGGAAGCTGGCTTCGGAAACATGCTCCTCTTCAATTCAGTCAATCTATTATCATCCAGAATCAAGAATATAACATTCTTCGCTTTGGCAAATACATTGTCACCCAACGTCACAATGTTATTCCCTTCCAGAGATAGAGTCTTGAGTGAGTCCGGAGCACTTGTCAACCACTCATCAGGTAAGGTCATAATGCGATTCTTATCCATTGTCAATTCTGTCAACTTGGTCAAATGTCCCAGAGACCACGTTCCCAGAGGATTGGTTTTATTGAAGCAAGCCCTCATCTGAATGCCCTGAAGGTGGTTCTCCATGCCAGCGAATTGCGGTGAAGTTAAGGATATGGTCGAATTCTCGAACAGAATCCTTTCCACTGCTATATCTTTGAAAGCATCGGTCTTGACTTCATCAAGGATCCAGTTCATAAAGAAGGACATCCTATAGATTCTGTGACCTTTGACCCCCTTCGCCGAGTTGTATATCTGTTGTGGTTCGTGCAAGTGATTGCAGAAAAGAATAGGGTCATTGTCTTCTTCTTCACAGTAGCAAGGGAAGACATCTTCGGGCTCTGGACATTCGTATCTGAGGGCAGTAACTGATGTGATGGTGATGCAGACAACCAGGTGCCAGAATATCGATAAGTAAAGCTAGAAGAAAGAGTATTGTCTTTTAATTATGAGACCTAACACATTTAATTGTCTCTTAAACACTTCTTCTAATGTCTACTTTGTCTTTTCAATGTGAATCACAACTTTAAATTGTGTACCTTGGTAGAAAATAGGCAACGTTTAATATGAAATGGATTGCTACTTTATTTAGATAGAATAATAGAAATAATAAAAAAGAAAAAAAAAAAAATCAAATTCTCAATTTATAGTTGTGCTAACTAAATGAGTTTTGTACAATGAGGGCTCAAAAAAAAATAATTAATAATTTTAAAAATACATATATCTGTTTTCGGGCGCCCTATAGGGAAAATTACGTTATGCGATAACCAGACACAAGGAGAAAACTTATATAATAATAGTTTCAGTTTATTTTTTTCGACAAATCGACAAATTACACATAAAATTACAATAAGCTAATTCAAGGTAAAGTAAGAACTACATAAAAAATAAACCAGTAGTTACCAAAAAATTAACGTTTTATTTACTTAGATTTTGCGATAACAGATCTTGGATACAGACAAAACTTAAAAACCAGAACAAGATAGTTATCTGAAAATTCAAAATATTGTTTTGGTAGCATAAATATTTGTGAACATTTTCACTATAAACCAAAGTTATTTTCATTAAATACGATAATTGAACTTTCTTCATATACCAGTTTCATAAAATGGTAATTGCAGTTTGCACTATAGAAATTTATATCAATTATAGTTTATTAAGTTTTTCATTAAATTACTATGTATAAATAACCCTAAATTCTTCAATTTAAAAAGGCAACAATTAGAAATTTAAAAAATAGCATATATTAATATAAAAATATACTTTTATAATAGAAAAGAATTAGGAATATTTTAAAAACTGGATAAAAAAAGCTGTTGTTATTCAGTCTTGATTTTTAGTTTGTTCTGGTCATAGAATTTACATTTCCACGTTCCCTAATTTTCCAAATTAATAAAGACATTTTTAATTCCTCTCTCTCTCCCTCTACCACAAAAATATTTTTTTTAAAAAAGAATACCTCTCTCGGCAGAACTATCTCCCTAATTATTAAATCAGAAGTCGTAATTATTGATACACCAACAGGCAGCTCGAAAACAAAGTTAAAATGTCGAATGGTTTTTCTTTAGCTTAATTAAACTTTATGCATAATTAATGAGGGGTTTACATTCCGACAAAGCATTTCAATTCGCGCATGAGTTCTTTCAACGAACTGTGTCGGTATTTAAATTTCTCCGATTTGTATAATTTATTTTAAACTTGCACGTTTCCGATAATTTTTGAATAGCTAAGCATAAATTACCATTTCTTGTTGGGATTTAACGCCTGGATGTTTACTGGAGTTCCTCAATGTAAACACAAAGTTTAATTTGTAGTTATTTACTTTGAACCTAAAATGATTTCAGGCTCTGATGACAGGTGCGACATTTCACTTGCTTGGTTTTGATTAGATATGCTGTAGAAGATACCAGGTAATGCTTCAGTGTTATTGAAATGCCCTTTTAAATTTGTCTGTTTTGAACCAGTCAGAAGATAAGTTGCAAAATTTTCTTAATTGTCATTTGTAGTGCATAGGCTGTATTTAATACTGACTTTTATAAGTCCCAGATTTTTTGCGCAATATATATTTTTAAATAGTGAATGTTTATTCCAAACTTAAAAAAGTTTTTTTTATGAGAGAAGTGAAATAGGGGTTTACATAAAAGTATTCATATTTATAAATCATTTAGATGCAGCTAATTGTAGTATTAAAAAAATAGCACATGATATCATATATTTAAGTTATATAACACATTTCAATCAAGAAATAATGAAACATTCATTTTTTACAACAAGATTTTTGTTTATTTAAAGTATATATCATATGCTTACCCCTTATGCTTCGCATCACAAAGTATCACATGAGGCTTATAATAGTAAGTAATTTGGTAAAGAAAAGTGAGATTTCAACAGCAGTAAATACGAGCAAAGCAATGAAAGGGAAAACTCAAATCTATGCAAATACTCCAAAAGTTAACAATCGAAAAAACTAAAGTTAATAAAAATTAAGGAAATACTGTTATAAGATATAACGAATGGCTATCATAAAATATATCGAATGGCTATTATAAAATGTAACGAAGATTATTATAAAATAATAAAAAAACAATAAGGGCACACTTCGTTTTAACCAATTGCGAAAGGTGAAGCATTTCAATTTTTGCTTCTTCGGTTCACTTTTAAGACTACATTTTTTAGTTAAATGATGAGTACTCAAGAATAATATGTTCGACATTTTGAACAGATTCCTCATTACAATTGCAAAAGCAAGAGGGTGCTAGCTTAAATGTATTGAGACTTGCCTTGAAGTTACCATGTCCAGTGAAAGTTCGAGTATGAGCTTTCTCATCCAAGGAACGATGAATCGATGAACAAAGGAAAAGAAAGACATCGTCAATGTTTCTGCCAGTGAGTTCTGCGAGAGTTTTCTGAATAATACTGACTACTGACAATTATTAATACTGACAATTATATTGTTCCATGAAAAATGTAATTTAATGCCCTGAGGGATGATGTGCAACGATATTAGGATTAATAAAACAACATTCTGATGTAAACGATGCTAATGTTGTAAATTTATAAAATAACCTTCCAAATAAAATTGGACGCGGCGTGGGTTGCAAGTTTGAAGTGCTTACCTTGCTAGGTCTCGACCCTGTTGTTGATCGTTTAAATTTGTATAAAATGAGCTCTATATTTATTAAGGGATAGTATAGTTGACAGAGGGGGTGGATGACCGAGTGGTTAGGACCATTACGCTAGCAGTCTGCGCTCTGTAACGGGTGCGGCTTCGATTCCTGCCTTCTCCCTATGTGTACTTTCCTTTCTCAGTGACATTAAAAGTTCTTTCTGGGTCTGTCTTACTTGATGAAGGTTTATAAGCGGGTCTCTGATCAAGCACACAAGCCGGAATATATATGAACCTACCCTACCCTAGAATAGTTGACAGATTGATGCATAATTCTCTATGCTTTATGAACGCCGATCTGTAGTAAGAATGACAGTATGATATTAAAAAATAAAATGTTTACTTTTCATAATAACAATTCTCATTATTATTTCTGATAGAATTTCAAAAAAATTTTAATGTAAGGAAATGAATAACATTGGATAAAAAAACTTTAGAAGAAAAAAAACTGCAAGTATGCAAAAAATTAAGGTTTGTAATGAAACGATAAGTTTTTTTCGTGACATCTGGAAAATTTATAAAGTTAATACCAATACCGAAAAGGGGCGCATTCATTGAAATTGTGCCAGCTTAAGTTGCTTTAAACACAATTGCGAAAAAAGTCCCAAAAATTATTTTCACTCAAAATTTTATTAACACTAACGATATTTTTTATGCGCGTGAATTTATAAAAAATCTGCCATGCAGCATGTGCAAAAGAGTTTTTTTTTATCTCGCAAAATTATTTGATTTGCTCAGCAAAGGGGTCATTAAATAATTTTCTTGGGGTAAAAAAAAATTATTTAGCACATATGTTGCATAAATGTTTATATAGTTTTCTTTTACATTACTTTATAATTCTTTTTTAAATGTCCATCCTTTTTTCCTTTTTTATTAGTTTTAGTAAATTAACTTCTCTTAAGTTTGCACAGTAGAGAGTTCAACCAAATTCGTAAAGTTTATTCCGATAACTTAACGAATTCTCCGTTTCATCATATTTTTCCATGAGAATTAAAAACATTATTTTGCTGAAATTATACGAAGTGTCTTTTGTTGGATATTGTCAATATTTGTATAATTTTATATTTTTCTCTGCACTACTGAATTTAGAATAATGAAAATCTTTTGTGAAACGTTATTGCCATGTTTAGTGGGCATGAGTTATATCAATAAATTCACCACATCGTCAGCGTCCAAATACTTTCCATTTATTGCCTATCACAGTTCAGTGCTTTGCCAACAGTTAATTCATTTTTATTCGGCTTAAACTAAAGTTAGTTTCTTAAGTAAAATATGTGTGTTACATAATTTTTTTCATTTGTAAACTTGAAGCTGCTATGTTGTAAAATAATCATCATTTAGCAACTAAGGCAAAGGAAAATCAACTTTTAATATTGCAATTATTTTATTAATAAATGTTTTGGATTTTGAAAGTTCCTTTAGAAGTTATCACCCTTTCCTGTAACAAAGGCTCCTTAATTTATATTGCTGCAACTGACATTCTACTTATTTCAAGTAAAAGGATATAGAAATTAATAAATAAAATAGAGACTTATGTGAAAAAATGCATTTCTTTATTGAACACCTTTTGTTAAAATTGACTACCTAAATTTGAAGGATAAAATAATTTTTACACACCCAAGCTTGCGGGTTCGATCAGCAGCTGATTCGTCAAATTTTCTGGATAGAAAAATCGTGGAAAGCAAGTCATATGACTATGTGGCATGTAAATGATCCCTTGAGTACCAATTGGGCTTGGGTTCTCTCGGCATAATTTAACATTCACAGAGGGATCGCAGATTCATTGTAAACTGAGGGTCAAAATTGGTAGCGAGAGTCGTCTACATGGAGCCACAAAAAAATAGTTATCAGGTCTGAGGAATATGCTGTGTCTGCAAAGGCTTAGTCGCCAGTAAAGCAGTCCCGTAAAAGAAAAAAAGAATATCTTTTCATTAGATATCTGTAAGTTTTCTTGATAAATAAGGAAATATAAGCTAATTTTTCTTCATTTGCAAGCAAAATGCAAGCTTTCATGATGCAATTGTGATCGTTCTGACTTGTTTGCAATACCTAGATATTAAAATTGAAATGTTCATATATTACGCAATATAAAGTTATGAAGTTTTTTAGTCAATTATAATTAAATATAAAAGATTCAGCTTAGTCATTGTACACACTCTCAGGACCTTAGCCTTTTTATTTATTTATGCCTGGGTGCAAAGTCTGTGCAAAGATATATATGTATAGTCCCAGCAGCTAAAAAATTTCTTAAATTCAAGTAAGCAAATATCTGAACAAATATTTACAGTTTTATTGAAAAAAACTAAAAAAATGGATATGTTTTCTTTAAATTTTTTTATTCCAATACCAATAAAAATACATTAAAACAAGTTTCGAATTATCTCTTTATTGATTATATATTATCTAACTGAAAAAAGCAGAACTCCTTTTTGTAGGATTAATCCATTATCAAACAATTCGAATGAACGTACCAGATGTAGCTAAATTTATATTAACAAAACCGTAAGGGACATAATTGCAAAAATAAGTCTTATATTTGCATAGTTACCTTAGAAATTTTTCTTTATAAAAACGATAAATTCCCTTACATAAACAGAAATGCAATAAATACATATTTTTTTCTATTTGCGTAGCACATTCTATTAAGGACAGCTCTCAGGTTGGTCTATCAGTGCTTTTCGCCTCTGAGCATTGCGTTGACTAAAAGAAACTAAGAAAATTCTTCTTAAAGTAACAATTGTTTTTAATTTTCTAAAATAAATATTAGTAATATTTCCTAAAATAAACAATTATTGCTTCCCAATAACTATAAAAACTGTTTACAATTACTTATTTATTATACTTCGCCTTAGAATATAAGTTGGTAGGTGTCGTGCGTCCTTGACTCAATACATATGAATGACAAGTAAGCTACATATAAATAAAAACATGTATACATAAGATACAAGAGAGAATACAACTTTATTAACAAAACAATGACTTCAGATGGAAAAAAAGGATATGTTGTTCTACTTTTCTTTTGAGGCAGTTCTTAATCAGGATCTTCTACTTCCTCAGGGATACAAGCGAGAGCCATAACAACCTTACCGAACGCAGCAACAATAGTATAAGTAGTACGCACAAAAAAAAAAAGAAAGAAACGTGGTAAACTCTAACTGGACTGTGTAATTTGAAAATATTGTTTTAGTTTTCAGTTTTGATATATCGTCGCACTAGAGCTACATATATTATTATTTTTATGGGGCTATTTGCGACGGGCTTCGTATTTTAGAACCACAGTCAAGTGACGAGTCGTCGCCTGAGTAGGCACCCATCACAACCGTTAAGGGTGACATCGTACGCAGCGTTAGGACTTTGAGGGATATTTAACATACACTCCCTTTACCCGGGGTATTATTTTTCGTCGGATATTTTTGGCTGAACGGGCCGTTCAAAGGTCGACAGTTGTATTTTGGCGATGCCCGGACCCGAATCTGGGACCTTGCGCTTGCTATGCGAATGCCTAACCGACTGGGCTACCCAACCCCAATTTGAAAAGATAATTTAAACGCAAGTTCTTTAATTTCCAAAGTCTGATATCGATAAAAACTTTTGAACAAAAGGACAACCCGACTATGTTCGACTTTGCCTCTAAGGGCTGCATTAACACGTTCACTTCGGTGTTACCCACCGGTGGGTCACACTTAACTATTCTGTGGGATCGGCGTGAACCACCGGTGGGTCACGCTTAACTATCCCGTGAGGCATCGTGCATCACAAGTTAGTCACTTGTTTTTAGAAAAAAAGTCGTTCAAGAAAAAGTTTATTTTTTCTCTCAACATTATATATAAAAACATTGAGTAATGTAAACATTCCCTATTGGAAATTCCCATAAAAAAACCAATAAAAATTTTTAGTGTGTTATGGCCCCAATAAAATTTTATTGGACCAATAAAATTTTACGGGACCCGTAAAATTCTATTGGTTTCCAAAATTTTATTGGGGCCATAACACACTAAAAATTTTATTGGTTTTATTCCCAATAGAATTTTATTGGACCAATAAAATTTTATGGGACCCGTAAAATTCTATTGGTTTGCAAAATTTTATTGGGGCCATAACACACTAAAAAATTTATTGGTTTTATTCCCAATAGAATTCTATGGATCCCATACATTTTATGGGGCCAGTAAAACCCCCCATAAAACTGATGGGTTAGGCCTACAAAAATGTATGGGGATATGGAACCATACTTTTTATAGGTCCAGTATATTATCAATTGGTACCTGAAAACAAAATATTATAAAAATTGTATTTAATAAATTATTTTTATTAAATTACACAGAAACATAATTTCAACAAATGCAATAAATTTATTTATTGAAATGATATTTAAAAGCCCCCAACATCTAAGTTTATATTCCAAATTTATTTTTGCCATTCTTTAAGAACTTTTACATTTAAAATATCCTTCGTTCATTTGCATATTCTCTCTGTTCTTGGATAGTGCAACTGAAAAAAATTCAAAGAAAAATAGTTGGTATATAGCTCTTAAAAATTATTATAAAGAGCTGAGTAAAATTTCTCAATTCTTATTAGGCAAACTTTTCGGTTTGTTAAATCATAAGCGGAACAGCTTGGATATAATAGCCGGTCTCGATATGGCAATGTGCATTACGTCCAAATAAAAAAAAAAGTTTAATTGTAGTAAACATATCTATCACATTTTATTCAACTGATCGACTCAATAGGTAAAACATCCCTACGTTAATTTTCCATGTTCGCCAAATGTTGCCAATCGACAGACCAGCCATTATATCGTCGGAAAAATTTCAAAACCACAAATGCGCAAGAACACAGGGATGGAAAAACCGGAAACATTTAAATCGGTTTTTGGTTTCGGTTAAATGTGCAAAAACCATTCTTAAGCTGAACCGGTTAAAACTGAAGAACCGTTTGAACAAACATTTTAACCGGATAATTGAAGGTTATTGTTAGTTTCAGTTATCGTCGCACTAACGCATACGACGGCTTTAGGCCCCCCATAAAACTGATGGGTTAAGCCTATAAAAATGTATGGGTATACGGAACCATACTTTTCATAGGTCCATCAATTCAAATGTATCAATTGGTACCTGAAAACAAAATATTATAAAAATTGTATTTAATAAATTATTTTTATTGAATTACACAAAAAAAATAATTTCAACAAATGCAATAAATTGATTTATAGAATTGATATTCAATTTAAAAGCCCCCAACATCTAAGTTTATTCCAAATTTATTTTTGCCATTCCTTAAGAACTTTTGCATTTAAAATAGCCTTCGTTCATTTGCATATTATCTCTGTTCTTGGATGGTGCAACTGAAAAAAAATTCAAAGAAAAATAGCTGGTATATAATAACTCTTAAAAGTTATTATAAAGTAGCTGAATAAAATTTCTCAAACCTTATTTGGTAAACTTTTCGATTTGTTAAATTATAAGCGGAACAGCTTGGATATAATAGCCGGTCTCGATTTGGCGCTGTGCATTACGTCCAAACAAAAAAGTTCAAATGTTTTAAACATTATCTTTCACATTTTATTCAACTGAACAGGTAAAACAGCCCTACGTTAACTTTCCGTGCTCGCCAAATGTCGCCAATCGACAGACCAGCCATTATATCGTCAGTAAAATGTCAAAACCACAAATTCGCAAGAACACAGGTATGGAAACCAGAAACATTTTAATCGGTTTTTGGTTTCGGTTAAAACTGAAGAACCGTTTGAACAAACATTTTAACCGGTTAATTGAAGGTTATTGTCAGTTACAGTTATCGTCTCACTAGAGCATGCGACGGCTTTAGGCGACAGGCGTCGTAATTTAAGAACCACAGTTAAGTGACGAGCCCCTAAACTTAAAAAAAAAAACTTAAATAATAGAGGTTACATAAATTAATTGATTGTGTATCATAAAATATATCATAATGGATTTGTATGATATGGTTTCATAATTTATTAACACTCTTACTCCGGATCATGCCTTAAGGCACCAAGAACTATGTCACCAGTAATGTTATTCCAATGTCACTATGCGGCAACAAAAATCTCAAGAAATTGGAACAAAAAGTGCTATATTTAATTAAAAAACAGGCATAACTTTTAATTTAAATTTTATTGTTTGTAAATGTGAAATGGCGTCTTAATATAAATTACCTTTTCCGATAAGACGTCTTTGCGATTTTGATGTTCTTAAGGATGTATTCGCAAATCATATCTGCCAGCTATTTTTAAGTAGAAAAATGGGTATCAGTTCGTCACATGATTGGGGTCCAAAATTAGGACCCCCATCGCCAAAGCCTAGTGTAGCACCATTTAGTACATGTTACAGTACAGTTAATACACGTTAAATATGCTTCAAAGTTCCAACGGTGGTACGATGCCCCAATTCAAAGTTGTGTTGGGTCCACTCAGGTGTCTAACTAGCTACATGTTTGTTGTTCTAAATTACGACGCCCGTAGCCCTTTTGTAGCTTTAGTGCGATGACAACCAACTCAGAAACTGGAACCAGTTTTTCAAAGGACCGGTGTTTAATTACTTTTAACTGGTCCAGGTTAAAATCGGAAGAAAAAAAAACTGATTGAACCGAGAAACAGCTTTATTTTTCAGGGTGGCTACAGGGTGGCTACAGAATGTGTGAAAACAAATTCCCTGACTTTTCCCTGATTTTCCAGGCTGAATGTAAAAAATTTCCCTGATTAGCGGCAATGAACTATATTAGCATGCTGGTTTCCTTCTGGTATTTGTAAAACCACTTTTTAGTATATTTAACATTAAAAAAAGATTTTTTTTTTTAAAAAATTAATTAAATATACAATGAGCGTTTCAAAACAAATCTATAAAAAAAGCAAGCGTTAAAGCCCATATAATAATTTCTTTAACGATAAGACTTTAAGCAGCAACTCAACGACTTAGGTGAAGGCCTTTTCCGGATTAAACTTCTTTTATCCTTTCTTTTACTGGTTAAAATGGCACTTTTGGAAATTTTCCCTGATTTTTAACAAAAATCACAAATTTCCCTGACTTTTCCCTGATTTTTCCAGATTGATAAAATTCCCTGACTTTTCCATGATTCCCCTGATCCTGTAGCCACCCTGTTTTTTAAAAAAAAACTGCAAATCCCTTGAATGCACATTCGTGGTTTTGTCATTTGACCAACGATATCCTAGCTGAACCTCAGTGTAGCGGATGTTTTCAAACAGCAATTGTACAAACAATAATTGTACAAACAATAATAATTGTAAAACAAAGAGAAACAATATATTAGTAGTTTAAAAAAATCCTATTAAGAAATGGGTCACATTATAATCAATTTATTTTACAATTTAAACCGAACAAGCAAATACTGTCAAGAATTCATTAAAGCTATGTTTCTCCTCAAAATAACTGGTATGCTATAACACTTAAAAACTATTACATAGTAGCTGAATAAAATCTCTTAATTCTTATTAGGCAAAACTTTTCAGTTAATTAAATCATAAGCGGAACAGTTAGGAAATAATAGCCGGTCTGCATTACGTTGCCAAACAAAATAATGATCCATTGTTTTAAACATTTTCTTCCACATTTCATTAAACTGATCAACTCAATAGGAAAAGCAGCCCCACGTTAAATTTCCATGCTCGCCAAATGTCGCTAATCGCGAGACCTATTTAATAACAATACATTTTAACGTTCCAGTTAATAATTTAAAGTTTAATAATTAAAATTCAAAAGTTGTTATGCATTACTTTTTACCCGGCGAAGTTCAGAATCACGTTTTTGATAGAATTTTGTTTATTTTGATTCTGCTTAGTTACGGTTACAGTTAATAGTTTTTAAGCTAAAATAACTATAAAAAATGGAAGTTTTATGGGAAAACATAGGGATTCTTACGCAAAATCAATCTTTGAAAACAGACAAAAAATTTTACAAAAGGGGTTTGACATAAAATATTTTATGTGCTATTTACTTAAATATTTTCAATTTGTTTAGTATTTTTATAAGAGCCTTAGGTGAAGCAAGAGACCAGCTACTGCTAAAAAAGAATTACATAATACATGACTCAGTTTTTTTAAGAAAATTAGTGAAAATAGAAATAAAAAAATTGAATGCAAAAATTTAAATTTTTTAATTTTATAAAAATTTTAAATATTTATTTAAATTTTTTATTAATTTTTTTAATTTAAAATAATTTATTAATTTTTTTTTAATATCTTAACTTTTCATAGTAAAAATATTTAATACATATTTGAATTTAAAATATTTTAGTGCAAATTTAAATAAAAACATTTTTACATAAAAAAATTAAAATTTTAATATAAAAAAGAACTTAAAATATTTTATTACAATAAAACACACATTAAACATGACACCCATATCATACTTTATTGGAACCATAAACATTGAACTGGTCCAATGACACTTTTGATTATTCTGTAAAGTCCTTTATTTTCTTTATAAAACATTTTATTGGTCCAATAACACGTTTTACCAGCACCAGAAATGTTTTAATGGTCTAAAAAAACTTTTAATGGTGTAACAAAACGTTTTAATGGTCCACTAAAACATTTTAATGGTCCAATAAAACATTTTAATGGTCCAATAAAGCATTTTACTGGCCCCATAAACGTTTTAATGGTCCAGTAAAACGCTTTACAGGCCCCATAAAACGTTTTACTGGTCCAATAAAAGATTTTACTGGTCCCGTAAAAAAGTTTATTGGTCCAATAAAATCTATTGGTTCCCATAGAATATTTTATGGGTCCCATAAAATATTTTATTGGTCCATTAAAAAATTTCCAATAGGGTTAACATTCAATATTTTAAATTTAATCGCATTTAGTGCTTTCAAACTCGCAAAGTGTTGTTCCGCCCACG